>VXAD01009453.1:104223-339603 GCA_013399195.1 Dicrurus megarhynchus
AAGAGAAAGAAAGAGAAAGAGAAAGAGAAAGAGAAAGAGAAAGAGAAAGAGAAAGAGAAAGAGAAAGAGAAAGAGAAAGAGAAAGAGAAGAAAAGAAAAAAGAAAAGAAAGGAAGGAAGGAAGGAAAGAAGAAAGAAAGAAAGAAGGGAAAGAAAGGAGGGAAGGAAGGAAGGAAAGAAGAAAAAGAAAGAAAGAAAGAAAAGAAAGAAAGAAAGAACGAAAGAAAGAAAGAAAGAAAGAACGAAAGAAATAAAGGAAGGAAGGAAGGAAGGAAGAGAGAGAAAGACTTTATTTACCATCTGACTTTACATTATCCATATTTGTTTCAGTAGCTTTGATTAAGGGGAGGTAACCTTTTCTATATCAAATGGTGGACTTATGAGAAACCCAGGCTAGAAAAAAAAAAATAGCATGCAGATACAGCCATTTTCATAAGTGTGAAGGAAAAGCAAAAGAGAAAATTGTCCCACCAACACAGCCAAAATGGAAAAAAAGAGTGTAAGCTCAAGAAGCCATGATGCTTCTGTCACTGTCTTCTCCTACCTGCCACCGAACAGATAAGGAACTAGCTGAGACAAACTTTGTACTACTTGGCTACCCTTTCCTTTCACTCAGTTGTACCTAGCCCAGTTGATGTGAAGTCTGCCTTCAGTGTGTTAGCTTAATATCTAACCTGTCTTGTTTCTAACTGGAGCCTGATTCATACATACAGATAACCTAATTTGACTAATGGCCATGGGAATATGGGCTGAAATCTGCATAAAAACAACTCATCCAGCATCATCACCCATCCATATTGCAGCCACAAATTTCACTGCCTTCCAATCTTGCCCTTCAGTCCACTTACCCTCCAGGTCAGTAAAAGGCATAGCTCTTTATTATGTTTTAGCTCTGACATCTGTTCTAAGCAGTGGCAGGTAACTGAGGAGATTCAGACTGTCCAGCAACAACAAGTAATTAGACTCCAAGGAAAAATTGTTGCTGCTTTTTTTAAACCCGTATCTACCATACAACTTAAATACTATTGTCAGGTGCCCTGTCTTCTCACTACCAAATAAAGAAGAGTAAAAAAAGGAAAAAATCATCAGTCACAAAATATCATGTGTTATCAGACAGTCTTCCTGTACAAACATTTCAGAAAGCTGTGGTATTTTTGTGTTTAAGATGGTCTAGTAATTGCTGTATGTGCAATTCCTGAAAGAGAAAAATAATAGGCATTTATCAATGGATGACGATTAAGTAAATAATTAAGTACGTAATGAAGATTCTTTCAGTTAGAATCATGCACTTTTTCATGGAGAAGCTTATTTATTGAAGGATTAAATTTTGGGTTGACTGAACCCTGTGAATTGTGCTGGAGCTTTGGAGACCTTCAGAGTCTTCAGGGCGTCCAGCCACTTCCGTATGTCTCTTACCAAGGACAAAGAATTAATTTTCTCCCACCCAACCTTCCACAACATCATTCTGTGAAGCACAATTTCTGTCTGTCTATGTGAGTACATACACTCATATCTTCATTTCATTTCTGCTCTATATTGTGTAGAGACGATCATCTCCCATATTGATATAGTCTTACCCTGTAGTTACATTTAACATGGAGTGGTACCCAAGAGAATTAGGTCCACAGAGAGGTCAAATTCTTCAGGACAGCTCTTATGCATGGCTGAGTTAATCTGTAACCTCTCTGTGCCTTTATTTGTAGATGTACATGTGTAGCCTAGTCCATGCTGTGATGATGAGCACTGATGGATGAATCAAATACTTTCTTCTACTAGCAAAGGTGAGTAAGATGTCGTCCCTCCTTCCTATCAAAAATTAATTCTCTGCAAATTCAGCTGTGTGATACTTGTGAGGTCTTTAATGTTTCACTATAAAACAGGAGCATATCAAGTGTACTGTACAATATGCAACAGGCTCCAGAGCTTCTTGGGATAACCGAGGTGCCAAAGGGTGAGTTATCACAGTGGAGGTACCCCATCTTTTCCTGGGTTCTCTCTCTGCCACACTCTGTAGTCTCATTTTCATCAAGGGGAAGAGATTTTCTCCAACCCATGTGCTCACTACAAGGTTTGGCTAGCACACCCATCTGGGCATTATAAAGAGTCAATGGAGTATGTAGGCTATTAGTGAGAGATTTTCAGGATCTTTTAAGAAACCCAGAGAGCTTCAGATTTCAGGCTAAAGACCTGCAACACAGTCCCAAGTCAAAGGTTGTTATGGTCCCAGAATGAATGAGTGTTTCACAGCTCCTTGCAAAACAGTATATAATTCCCCTCCTAGAAAGCTGTGCTTTAGCATCTGCCAACTTAAGAGTCGAGGCGATTCTGTCTTCCCCAAACTTGCATCTCCTGTGCAAACACACTGCTGTTCTGTCTGCCAAGTCTGTATAGTGCTTGACAATGAACATTTCAAGGGACAATTATTTTCAGCTCAGGAAGCTGTTAGCCAAACAGAAGGTTTACAAGCTAAAAAGACATAATAAAAAATGAGCAGGCATTCACCAAAGCAGAATTATTGGCCTCAAAATTGAAGCATGCTGCTGTCATTACCTGTAAACACTAATGGCTAAATCTACCCTGAGATTTACAATGTATTGTATTTACTATTGAAAAAGAAAGATAACTTCAAAGTATTAGGTTAGAAAAGTTACTTCTTCAAAGTGACACCCTGGTGTTGATAAGTGTTCTCCACCTATGACAAAAATTGTGTTTATTCAGCTTACCAGTAAAAATTAGTATTGTTCTCAGACATACAGGATCAGTGAAGCTTATGGAGAGGGAAACAAACAAACAAAAAAAATACCCAGTATCCCTCTGCTTCATAAATTATAAACAACAACAGCCTGATAATAAAAAACATCATGATCAGGGTCGTCTTCATGTTGGCAATTCCAGAATGACAATGGATAGAGCCAAGAAGACAGTAGAGTTTGATTTTCATAAAGTAGTCTGACCCTCCAGTGCTAAGAATAGAAGAAAACAAATGAAAAATAATTTGTAGTTTTGCTGGTAAACTAAGCATGACAAGGAAATAATATAGGATGAATGTAACCTCAAAATGTTACATCTATCTACACACCTATCTTAATGCATCATTTTCTTCTATAAAGAAGAAAGTCCTCTTTAGCCTCTGTCTGACAGACTAGATATCGAATTGCTACAATTTTGAAGACTGCTTCTTTCATACTCAGAATTTCCTCTGCAATGTAATACTTTAGTTTTAATTATAGGTTAAGTCACTGTACAGACAACTCTCACTAGTATTTAATTTGTTGAGGTTTCCTTTCAGATATAACAATGCAACATTCTTTTACACAATCTGGATTCATTTGGTAATGGTGTCCAGAAAAATCACAGTTGTTTCATTTGTCAGATACTAGCATACTGTGAAAATGAAGGTGCTAGTGAAGGTGACTTAAAATATGAGCTCAATTACTTTTGCAGTGTGCAGATTAAGGTTCTATCTATACTGCTTCTTAGGGTTAACTTTGAGGTCATCCTCAAACAGCATTCTTTGGTTTTCCCCCTATCTGCACTGAACTTCAGAGCCTATAGTCATATGATACTCTCTTATTTCCACAGCAGGATGCAACTGCTGTGTGCAGATTCCTTGCACACTGCAAAACACAGCCCTTCCCCAAAAGCCTGTTTTTTCCTCCATGTATGGTTATGGATAATAAAGAGGAAAAGGGATACAGAGGAACAGAAAACAATTTGAGAGTCTGGAGTAATGCTGGCAGAGATTTTATGCTGAAGACTACATGACACCAGCACATTTCAAACAATAGGTCTGTGCAAGGAATTGGGGTTAATCTCATGCCTAGGATTTAACTCTAACTTCTAGGCTCCAAGTAGACAGCATGCATCAGTGTGCTTACCTCTGGGAGATGAGCATATAGGTTTAAAATGTAAAGATGATGATGATAATGATGATGGCTTTGTTCTGCAGGATATATTCTTAGTTCTCTCAATTCAAATACAAAACTTGCTTTGACTTCATTTGCATGAATAAGAGCATGAGAGACATTTGCAATAGGAGCAGTAATTTGCATGTAAGCATATGGATGCTCATATTCATAACTTATGTCACTTTTATAGCTGATGATTTCTTAAGTAAACTGTACTAGCTTCTAGCTACTGTCTAAATTTGTTAATTTTATATTTTTTAATATGTCTAGGTATTCTGACTGTAGAGAAAACCCTAAAAATGTTGCAATGTCGAAGTATTCCAGCACACACTACATATTCTAGGAAATAAGAAGAAGCCCAACTTTACAAAACATACTCTTTGGCTCACTATCCCTCAGCCCCCACACTGTTTTTAAAACAAAGACCAGTAAAGTGATATGCTGCTGATACACACATCCAAGGCACTCACGGGTGAACACTTCTGCCATGTGTACAGGGTGAGGTAAGCACATACTGTTGACTTTGCAGACATTTGGTCTGCAGATTAAACAAAGATAAAAAAAAAAATTATACGGTGCCCAAAGATTTGCAAGTTCTTGTATGTCCTCAGTATATCCCGAGCAAGTACAGGATGAGTCCCCAAGGCTGATCACTGTTATTCCTAGAATCTTTGCCAGCTTCCTGACTCCTTTCTGTCTTATGCTGCAAAACTTCATCACCTCCTTTTATGTGTCTCTCATAGTGTCCATGATGTCATGATGCTAAGTCCTGGTAGTGCAGCTGAAGTTATCATATTTTGAGCATTCTTGTCATTTATTTACCAAAGTGTGTTCACACAAGCATGCTCATATGTCTTTTCTTCCCACTGGCTCAATTAATTTCTTCATTGCATATTATCAAATATCTATTTCTTGCAAATTTTGAACATTACAAAGAAGGTGCAAAAAACAACAACTAAAACCCAACCCAAGATATTAAAAGCTTCTGAAATATTCCTGAAAATGTACTCTAACTAGAATAGGCAGCTATAGCATATTTCAGTACATTTATATAGACTTCTTGCTCCTTTAAACACCTGTCAGACCTGGGCATCTCACTGTCATCACTTCTTGATATTACTTTATATTTATCATCAGAAATACCATGAATAATGCAAATAACAAGGTCATCTCACTGAAAATGCCGAGTTATTTAAAGTCTACCACAGTAATCCTCTTCTTCCAGAAAGAAGATTTTGTCATTATTAGTGTCAACCATAGGTTACCTGAATATAAGACTTCATCAATGTCAATTAAACTCTATGACCTTCAGTAAAAGAGTAGAATCAAAGTTAATTCAAATGCTAACAAATACAATTCCTTTCATCATTTAAACACCTGTTTTATGTAAAATTAATTTTTTCGTATAATAAAAGTAGTGGTCAATCTCATCAGAAAATTTTCTGATGGATTAAAGTATTAGATTTAAAATAATTGTAAATTATTTGTTGTAATTTTCCAAATAAACAAATATTAACCACAGGTATTTGTCCAATTAACCTCTAAATGATTATTTGAATGCATTATAGTAAAATGTTTGACAAAACTATAATTCTTTATTGCAATAATTAACTGTATTTTCAGAATTAAAAATAATTTATGTTTTTATGAGCAGTGCTATTTAAGTCATACCAAATTTCAGGCTCTTTGTACAAGACTTTGGCATAATTTCTTACATAAACCAGATTTATGAAAACTGTCTTGCTTTTGGTATTTTCTTCATAGTAGCTTGTATGGGGCTGTGTTCTGAATTTGTGCTGTGGAAACAACGTTTATAATTTAGGGGTGTTTTAGTTACTGCTGAGCAGGGCTTGCACAGCATTGAGGCCTTTTCTGCTCCTCACCCCACCAGCACTGGGGGTGCGCAAGGAGTTGGGAGGGGACACAGCCAGGACAGCTAATCCCAACTGACCAAAGGGATATCCCACACCACATGGCATCATTCCAGTATATAAAGCAGACAAAGAAGAAGGAATGGGAGGATATTCAGAGTGATATCTTCTAGGCAAGAATTTGGTCTTGAATGACGTATTTCAGATGAGGATGTTTCTCACTCTAAATTTAGAAGCCAATTCCTACAACCATTCACCATCCCAGATAATAGTTGTTATTTCACCTCTAATTTTAATGCATCTGCATTAATTTTGGTTGTTTGTGGGTTTTTTTTTTCTGAAATGTCTTTACATTTTTCTCAGTCCCTTTAAACTTGTTTAGAAACCTTTACTTCATATAAAATTCTTCCACCTGATTTGAAATTTGCAAGGTAGATTTAGCTATTCTCCAATGAATGAGAAGGTGATGATATTTTTGAAATGCCCAAGTTATGATGAAAGACATGATCTGAGTAAGAAGCTGGATTCAGCTATACTGATTTCTTAGAAGTTATTTCCAGCAAAAAGGAGAAGGGAAAATAACTGGAAAAAAAAAAAATTAAGTTCTCATTACTTCTCCTCAAGATAAGATGTGCATGCTATTTTAAACTTGAAAAAATATTGCACCATTACATTTTCCTTGTGCTCCTTCCTCATATACTGACATTTTAGCTTACCATCTCTCTGTTTCTGTTTCTAAATAAAACTTTACATGACAGTTAAAAACACAGCATAGATAACAGCTGCAGTTGCAACTTCACTATAACGAGACAGCGGAAGCTACTACAGGTAAGTGCACGGATTCTTTTTGTGAAACAATCTGGAGTGCAAATCTAATGACCAAAAGCAGGACAAAACATGTGCTACCTTTATTTCAAGGAAGGGTAAAAGAAACCATTGTTAGAAAGAGGCACAGAATGACGGAAGCAAGAAAGCTGTTGAAGTGCACCCTGCTTATCAGCACAGGACCTGACAATAGCACAGGTCACTATTGTGCCTGTTTACAAACAAAGCCCTGTCATTAATTGAATGCAAGACTCTTGATCATTTAATTTGAACAATTAGGATTAATGTGCACATGCATAAACTATGGAGCTCATGTATAAAAAAGATTTGCTTTGGGATTAAACATTTCCCAGACCTGTAGAAAATAATTCTGTGCTCCGTACAGCTATAATAGGTTCCTGAAAGCTTGGCCAACCACGGGAAAGTGCTTTTTAAATTTGTTAAAATAAGTATTTATTGACCAATAACGCAGATGTCTACCTCTTAGCTGGCCACCTCGGGCTTCCTTTATGCTCACTTGAAGGAAAGTAGTATTCCTATAGAGTAATTCATCTGCCCGTAAATGTCTAAAATAAAGCAGATGACTCATTCCCCAAAAATCCATAGTTTGTTCTTTGTTCAGTTTGTTCTTTGTTCACAAGGGAACCCGAAGGTATCTAAGAGGCAGATCTCTACGTGTTTCTACGATTTCAAATGTCTAAACTAGGTGAGATGAATCTCACCTTGTCTGTCTGTCTGGGTGAAAACTCTTTTAGTCATGACTCTGGTATCAGCACCTACAAAGAAGGAATAAAAAATTTATAACTAGGGTAATAAAAAGATACATTTAAAGAGGAGAGACTTGAGTTTAGATCATGTTCCAAAAACTGTGATGAAAGTGTAGGATATGCTGGATTTAGGATCTACTCCCATGATACAGCCTGAAAAATTAAGGGTTGGATGCGAGCAATGATCCTTGGCTAAGAATACTATGAAGTACTTGCAAGCTTATTGCCATACTCATATGGAAACTTGATAGCAGAATCATAAGAACAGAAAAATTCAGAGATAACTTATGTGCAAGACAGACATAAGCATGGAGTTTCCTTTCTTTTTCTAATTTTTTCCCCTCCCTAGTCATCCTTTCCTTAGATTTTTCTGGATTTTGTATTTATGCATTTCTATTTGCTTTCAGCTTAATTTAATTCACAGCAAGAAATGCTTGGGATAAGCAACTGAATCCTAAGGTCATCCATTCCTTTGAACTGCTGTTTGAAATGACAATCCCCAAATATTTGTTTCCAAGGCTGCCTGAAGTGTTGTGTGTCTTTAACAACTTGCATAGGGTAACGAGTGATGGTCTGCTCTCCTGTACGCCATCTTGGACAATTAAGATCCAGTGAAGTGATATTTGCTGGCAAAATTACTCTGAATTGATCAGCATGTTAATTCTTATAACCAGTCCTGAATTCATAGAATCATAGAATGTTAAGGGGTTGGAATGGACCTTAAGAATTATATAGTCCCAAACCCCCTGCTGTGGGCAGGGACACCTCCCACTAGACCAGGTTGCTCAAGCCTTATCCAGCCTTTTCAAGATGAGACACTATAGCGTGGTGCAGCTGGCCAGTTCAGAGCTTCCTCCAAAACCTGCTTAGCTGCAGCAGCTTTTAGAATACCTTTTAGCCTGCTGTGCCCGTTCCTGGGCTGCCCTTGCCGGCAGCTCTTTGGCGAATGCAGCCACAGTCCCAGGGGGTCCCTCGGGACACCCCCTCGACCTCCCGGAGCAGAGAAAAAAGAGGCGAGACAGGAGAGCCAAGCACGTGGGGTCTGGTGGTTGTTTATTGTCTCTGTCCCATGTGCTCTTTCCCTCCGGCTCTACAGTGTGGTTTTTCCCCGGTCAGGGGTGGGGTGGAGCCACAGCAGCTGACAACCAATCAGAAAGGGAGTCCCCAGCCTGGGACCGCCCCGGGACAGCCGGTTTGGAGTCCCTCTGCCCTCCAGGTGTCTATGGTGCCGCCGGGGGCAGGCTGCGTCCTGGCTGAGGCTGGGCGAATCCTGCCCAGCCAGGACAATACAACAAGACACCAGTCACAACAAGGGCAGCAGGTATTTGCCCAAGGTATGTTCCTTCTAGACATTATGCAATTCCATTGTCATGGCACACAGTGAGACACAGGCAGAGGCTAGCTAGCTCCTGCTGTGTCCTCTATTACACTTCTCGGAATTGTCCCTTAGACATGTTTCTACCAAGCAGATTTTGCAGTTTTGGCAGATGTTTATTGAAGTAGCAGCTTCAGCCAAAACTAGCCATTCATTGCCAGCTGGCTCTAAATGACATTAGAAGGACAGAAGAGAAGTAGGTGCTACCTAAGACAGAAAAGAATCCTTCTCTTGGAAGAGTTTTGTGCTATGCAGCACCACTTTTGATCTCAAGAAACAAACTATAGCTAGCTGGAAAGGAAAGCACTGCCCCCCTAGAATCATCCTACAGGATTACAAGCGGGAAAAAAAAAAAAAAAAAATCCTGGAGATTTGAGCAGGGCTCATTCCAGAGCTGAAAAAAACTGTTTTCACAGTTTGGAGTAAGAAGACTTACAGCTGTTGTGCTTAGATGTCTATCACTATATATGCAGTGGATTGTTCTCATTAGAAACAGAGTGGGAACTCCAACAGCTGAAGCAGTGCAGCACCAGTGCACCATTTTGACAGGCTGGGGTAAAAGGAGCCTTATTTCCATCTGCTGAGGACTTCATTGTCCAGATGAAAGGAGATGAGAGAGTACATACTGCTGACAAACTATTGCTCCAAGAATGGTAGTGTTCCTTCAGAGAAGCACAGTGAGAAGTGGTCAGTCTGCCTGAAAGCCAAATTGACTCATGGGACAGTAAAAACAAACACAACCTGGCTGCATGAGAGCATTTAAACATGAGGTGACATCCAGTCATTGCTGATACAGACAGACTCATGTGGTAAGAAGGCAAACCTCTCAGTGATAAAATCCAGCACAATGGTACTGCTCCTGACGGAAATATTTTAACCCGTATTAAACATAAAACAATAAAACAGTTTAAGTTTCATTAAACTGTCAATCATTTCCACACCATTCAATTCTTTAAGGCAGAAGAATTGAGAAAAGAAAAACAGAGAAGTAGAAGAATTGCTTCTAAATATTTTGATATTTATTTCTTTTAAGGACAACTAATGTGAGCTCAAGAAGAGAAAGATCTGTTAGTCAAACTATACATTTCAATTTACAGGAGTATAAAAAAGAAAAATGAAAAAAATCTGTAAAGACAGCAATTTTTAATTCTTTGTTGCATAGACAAATAGTGGTTGGTATTCTTGTCATAAGCATTTTATTTATTTTAGTGTTTCCAGTGTTCAATAAAGGACAAAGACAATAAGACTTACAAAGCATAAAAAACTTCTACATGAGCCCTTTTAGTGCAGCAGTTAAGCTACACAGACAGACACTCTTTTATTCAGTTTTTTTTCTGTTCCTCCCTACAGCTTCATCACAAGAATATATGTGCCATTACTACAGGACTTGTGAGATACATGCAGAAGATTTATCTAATCAAGAGACTGAAAATGAACGGACAGCACACTAGAAACCACCACTGTTTTGAAAGGGGAGAATTATGCTGCCACAGTCATTTGTCATTTTACTCTTGCTACAAATATGTTTGGGGGCTTAACAGTCTTTAGTTTAAACATATTCACATTGCATTTTTAGTTTTAATTTCCTGAATGTTCTCTGGTAATGAGATTACCCTATTGCATGTGTTCTAGGCAGATTTTTTTTGTCTGCTACCTAGCAAATCCTATTATTTCTTGCTTTTCATCGAAGACATATTACTGTGTTTATTGCCTTTGCAAAAGAATGGCAATTCAGATTCTGAATTTGATAGGTGTGTGCACAGGTAGTATTGCAGACCTTGCCCTCTGCTCTGTGTCATAATAAGCTTACTTTTCTTAGGGGATGGGAAGGAAGTGTCTGTAAACATCATGGGTTTTTTCCCCCTCTTCTTTAAACTTCAAGGTTAGGATTCTCAAATAAATGTTAGACTGGAGTATGGATAGAGTGGTTAAAAAAATAGCATTACATTTTACAGCACTCTTTGAGAGTGGCTTTGAAAACCAGTCATATAATTCTACTGAGATCGTGGAAGTTTTACTTGCAGTGAAGCCATATTTTTGTTCTTGCCAAAGGACAGTCCTTTCCAGGCTATGGCCCACACTGGCTGATATCTGATATAACTGCATTGACACCTTGAGAATGAACATTCAGTCCAGTTCAGATACGTGGATGCAATTGCATTTTTGTCAAATTAACCACTGTACATGGCATTAATTTTTATGCTGGCTTCATGCCAGCTGTGAGACAACAAGTGATGTCTTTTCCAGAATCAAGCTAGAATGAAGCTTCTGGATAACACCCGATTCTTCATAAAGTGTATAAGTTGAAGTAAATCAAATAATGCAGTTGGTTTCTCTGGACTGTTGATCCCATAGTCAGTTTATATCAGAACAGTCTTTAACATCCCAAGAATTCAGTTTATATTATCTGGAGCAGGAATCTAAAATTGTCTTGATTTCATCACAGACTCACAAGCTCACTCTCAAATGCAGCAAGAAAAGGAGAGACTGATTCCTTCTTTCCTCTGCAGAATGGTAATGTATATTATTTTAATTATTTACCAGAGGAGTTTTGCAGTAAGTCCACTGGAAGGCAATTTTATATTCTTTATCTTTATAAGCAATAATTAATATTGTCAAGCAAACGAGTATATTCAGAGCCAATAAAAATCACAGCACCAGTATGAGGATGTTGTGTTCTTAGAGTTCCCAAAGTTGATTACCAGCCTTTGACAGATGAAAAAGAAAAGAAAAGCTGCCCATATTAATTTAGTTGGCTTGAATGCAGAAGTCTAACGACCTTGCAATGAGAGACTGAGAAGGAAATGGAGACTGCAGAAAGCAGCATAGATGACATTAGGATTTATTGATTCATCCTGAATACTTCTTCTGGAACAAAAGTCCTCTATATACATCTTCAACAGTCAATTCAGGCATGAAAAACCGGTAAAATATTTCTCTCTTCTGCAGTTTTGGCAAAGCATAACAGAAACTGGTGTTTGCTGGAATAGGCAGTAATTTTAATATGCTTTATATAGTAATATCTTTCTATGTGTGTATGTGTTAGAGCAGATGTATGATGCACTCTGTTTGCATGCACACCTTTGACCATGCATAGATCTCAAGTTTATTACAAGCATTAGGGTATTGTGCAAGTTGCTGCTTTTAATCCCTGCCAAATATAAGTTAACATACAATAATTCTGCATTTATATACTAATTTTTGCCTGAGGATGTCAAATCAAACTGAAAAGTCTAGGTAAAAATTTTTCCTCTCTTTTTCTCCATAGAAAAAATGTGACTGGATGGGCCAAATGACCTGTTCTCAAACTATATGCTTTATGCTTAAAGTGCTGTGTGGCATGAGCCCAGCATAGCTAATAGATGACCTGAAGTTCCAAGATAAAGATTTCAGTCATAAACTTTCTCCTCCACTGTAGTAGAACCTTCTACCACAAAGACATAGCTCACCTGTATAAGACAAGACATTCAGAAGGGAGGTGGTTCAAAACCATGAAATAGTTTCTCCTAAGAAATAAGGGCCATCATAAACCTCAATGTCTTCCATAAGTGTAAGAAACCTTTTTCTTCATTAGCCTTGAATGCCTTTTAGCAGCATTTCCACTGGGGAAAAAAAAGGTCCCAATCAAAATATATTTCAAAATACTAAACTCACACTTCCCAAGGAAAGAGGGTAAGGTAGAAAAATGATGCAGTACACATGACAAACACAGACCTAATTGCTAATGGATCTTTAAAGGGCTTGCATCCTTTGGTGATAGAACTCTCCCTAAACCAAATGGCAAAGTCAGGATGGCAAAGTTTTGGTTAACAAACCCACCGGTGTGACCGTTTCAGGATGTTTATATATTGTCACACGGATTCAGTAGGAATCAAATGTACCTCCTGAGTCCACCTGCAAAGGGATAAGCTCTGGTTCTACTAAATTTCCCAGAAGCTGAGTATTACACATGAGCTGATTAGACATCTAGCCTCAGAGACACAGGGGGTCTTTACTTCCACTGAGCCTGACACTCCAACCAGAGCACAACGGGAATATTTAAAGGTAGTTTACTGCTTTATGCATGTGTGTGTATATACAGAGAGAAAAAGACTGTACGTAGTACTAGAATATGTTCTTTCAGTCACCTGTATTTCTAATGGCTGACTCAGTATTCAAGAGCATTGTGTTGCATGCCACAATGTCAATGATTAGGCATGTTTCTTAATATAACAATGAAATGGTGATTTACTCTGTCTGCTGATATTCTTTATTAGGCAGCCCATACCAGCCAAATTGTGAAATCAGAACATCTTTATTTTCACTACATATATGTAAACACTGAAAGCAAATGTCACTGTTGTTAATGCTTTTGGTTTTCAAAAACTGTTGTGCCAGCATATCCCTGACCCTGATATTATCTACGGAACAAATCATAGACTAAATATCCTTCCCTTGTAAACATATGCTACATAGCAGAAGAAACTTAAGATAAACCAAATAGCAAACAAAGGGGAGTGTAATTTGCAACCCAATTATCACTGGTACTCAGACTCTGAAACAGACATCTAAATCAGATGTGTGGCCCTAGAGTGACAAAAATGAAATTATTAGTCCTTACGTTCAGCATCACACTGATTCCAAGAAGGGGAAAACCCAAATTCAGGAAGATAATTAACTTGCTAGTTCACATCTAGGTTTCCATCCTGGTGAAATGAAAAGTTGAGAGCCAAATAAGAACTAGTCTTGCTGTATCTGAGCCTTAGGCACAGTCAGCAAAACTGGTTATGTTTTAGCTGATCATTACTTTCCCCTGATAAATTGTAAATGCCAGTGCAGTGTCTCCTAGTCCCCTTCAGTACAAAGTCAAATGTATTTGCTTTATCTGCTGCTGCAACTAAATTCTGACCTCACTCTTATATGCATGTTTTATTTTACACACTGAATAGTTCCACTGATCTGCATCAGCACTTCAGAGACAGGATATGGCCTGAGAAACAAAGCTACCCTCACATTTATCATATTTTCTTTCTTTCCTTAAATAACTCAAGTGATATAACTCTTTAGATTAGGGATAGTTCCACTCATGTACACACATAATATCATAGCAATTTTCCAATGAGAAAGAGAAGAGCACAAAGGGGAGGATGAAGTCCCACTGAGAATATGAATGACCATGCATTTTCTTAACAGCTGATGCATCAGAAGAACAACCATACTGCATCAGGTGACACTAACAGATGACTGCAATTCTGAGAGTCTCCTTCAGTAAATCAATGTCGTAGCAACACCATGACAAAGCTGTTTTTGTTTGTTTGTTTGTTTTTTTCAGGTTGTTTGGGGTTTTTTTTTGTTTCGATGGGGTTTTTTTGGTTTTTTTTGTTTTTCTTTAGTGAGTATAATCATATCCTTATTAGAGCTTATATTAACTTAGGGAAAAAATACATCCTTTCTTTCCTGAAGAAGAAAAAAAGCACACCCAAAACTGATTCAACTGCTCCAAAATTTATGTCCTCCCTCAAACAGGTTGTCTCCTTAGAAATATACACAACAAAACACTCTAAAATTTATTCTATATCAAGCTGAAGTAATTCAACCATTAATTGCTCAGAATCTAATTAAAATGTTTTCATCTGTCTTAAACATGTTTATTCCATTATATGGCTTATTTTATTGTGGGTCACTCCAACTTTGTTAGTGCTCTCTGTCAGCACCGACATCATCCTAACAAATTTTTTTTCCTGATAGAGAAATTTATCCAGTGACAAGGAAAGAAAAGGGAAAAAAAGGGCTGCTCCACAAAGTAAAAAACAACCATATACTCATAAATGCAATATTATGGTTTGGTGTCCCTAGCACTGAGTTCTTTATTGTGTTCCTGTCGAAGAGAGGCCATTTGTCCATTCATAGAGATGTTGCAAGATTAACAATGCAGTGTATTTTTCTGTATTTATCTGATACATCCCCCTGTCCTTATCCCAGCTAATTGCTACTTAATTGCTACTGCCTTTCAGGGTGGTATATCACTGGTACTCCTGAAAGCTTTTTTACTTTTTAGCACAACATTTTTTTGTCACATGAACCAAATACAGGATTGTTTATCAAGGCAAAGGTATTCCAGATCATTTACTCAGAGGAATGCTGTAACATTTAGATACATACTATCCTCTTAAAAGTTCATCTTCTGTGTTTATTCTTGTTTTGCCATCCCTGGATAATGAAAGGTCTGGCTGATGTTATTGTGGGACCTCTCTCCACCATTTTTCAACAGTCTTGGGATTCCTTGAGTTTCCAGTCAACTGGAAGCTGAAAAATCTTGTCCCAGTTTTCAAAAAGGATAAGAAAGAAGACCCTGCTATTTACAGTCCTGTAAGTCTCACTTCAGTGCTTGGTAAAATTTATGGAGAAAGTTGTTCTGGAAGTTACAAGAAGTTATGAAAAACACCTAAGAGGCATCACAGTCATGGGTCATTGCCAGCTCAAGTTCATGTCCTGCTTAACCAACTTAATTTCATTATATGATAAGGATACCCACCTAGCTGACCAAGGAAAGCCAGTAGATGTGGTGGTTTGGGATTTTAGAAAGGTTTGTATAGTGTCTCCCACAGTACACTTCTGGGCAAAATGTCCCACATACTAGTCCACAGACAAGTGCATAATACATTGGGTGAACAATTGGTTGTCAGGTTGTGCTCAGAGGATTATAGTAAATGGGGTTACATCAGGCTGGCTGCCAGTGGGCTTCCCCAGGGCTCAATTTTAGGGACAGTGCTCTTTAATGTTTTTACAAATTATCTGGTTGCAGGAGTCAAGTGTACAGAAAGTAAGTTTGCTGATGATACTGAACTAGGAGGAGCTGTGAACTTCTCAAAGGTAGGGAGGCCTTAAAGAGACCTGGATAGACTCAAGAGTTGGGCGATCACCAATCATATGAAATTTAAGAGCAAGTGCCAGATTCTACACCTTGGATGGGATAATCAGGGTTGTGTATACAAACTGGGTGACAACAACTGAAAAGCTGCCTCACAAAAAGGGACCTGGGGGTCCTGGCTGATGGCAAAGTGATCATGAGTCAGCAGTGCCCTGGCAGCCAGGAGGGCCAACCATGTCCTGGGGGGCATCAGGCACAGCATGGCCAGCTGAGCAAGGGAGGGGATTGTCCTGCTCTGCTCTGCACTGGCACAGCCTCACCTCAAGTCGAGGGGGCAGTTTTGGACACCACAATATAAGGAGAACATCAATCATCAAAGGGTGTCCAGACAAGCACAGCCAAGATGATGAAAGGTCTTGAGGGCAAGACTTAGGAGAAGCAGCTGAGGTCACTTGGCTTGATAAGCTTGAAGAAGTGAAAACTGAGGTGTGACCCCATCATAGTCTACAATTTCCTCAAGGGGCAGAGGAGGAGATGCTGATCTCCTCTGTTGGGTGACTGACCATAAGACATGAGGGGATGGAATGAAGTTGCATCAGGGGAAGTTCAGATTGGACATTAGATAAGGGTTCTTCACTGAGAGGGTCACTGGTCACTGGAACAGGCTCCCCAGGGAAGTGGTCATGGCACCAAGCCGTCAAAGAGTGTCTGGATGATGTTCTTAGCCATAGGATTTAGTGTTAGTTAGTCTTGTAAGGAGCAGAAAATTGGACTTTATGATCCCTTTCAAGTTTAGATATTCTGTGAGTCTATGATCTGTGCAAATCTCTGAATCATTACTTGTTGATACAATAAAATTATGACGTTATGTGTAAACTTGAACAAGATAATATTTTTTTCTGCTGTTTTAAGCATCTTATATTGAGTTACCAACATAATCTTCTATTTTTCTGTTACGCTCTACCGAGTTTTGAATTTTAAAGTGTCTCTAAATGTTTAAAAATTAATTCAAAATGAGGGAATAACTGGAACAAGGCTAGTGGGACCACAATTACGTCCTTTCTGTTGCGAGTTTGCAACACTAATTGATGCAGATAGCTTTTCTTTTTCCCTGGGCCCTATCTCTGCCTGAGTGCCTGTTTTTCCCATGTCCCAGGTCCAGTATTACATGCAAATATAACTTTTATTTTAAAAAATGAAGTCAAGTTTTTAACAGTTATGTTCAGGGAAAGAAAAAAATTGAAAATATACCTGTGCAGTTATTGGATAAATCAGATTTTAAAAAAAAGGTAACAAAGAAAATTATGCTTGACACTGGGGTGTTTGATTGCGTTTGGCTTTTTTTGTGTGTGTGTGCATGGAGGTTAAACTTCTGAGTGACTCAATATTTCCAGTTAAGAAACTATGACTACTCTGAAGACACAGCTTCTGTCTTGCCTTATTGCAACATATACATTAAATAATTTTTCCCAGTTTTGATTTCAGTCCTCTTGTTTCTGATAATTGCAAATGATTCAGCTTTTCTGAATTCAGACTATTTTCAATCTTACATAGCGTTCTTGTTTTTTTGATTGTTCTTCCAATCAACAAAGTTGTTTGGCAAAAATATCTTCACTTGCCTTTATGAGACATAAAATGATGGAACATTTCTGTACCTTGATTCAGTCACCTCAAACATTAATAAGAGCAAAGTTATTTCTGTCACTGGCTTTTTGTTTTTCCTCAAAAAACTCTAGGGATTGAGTGTAGCATTACTGTTCTTTTTGATGTATAATATTATTATTTTCACCTATCTAGATTGATTTTATAATAAAGAGTGGAGGAAATAGTAAAATATACCTAGTACATTATGGAGGGCTTTTTTTATTATGACTTTTTAGGGTAAAGAAGGTATTTCAACAGAGCTTTGCACCATATTTGTTTAAAATACCCTTACTAGATTCACACTAAGTTCAGGCAAGCTTTTATATAGTTAAAAATTATTTTCATTAACATAAAGTTGAAATTTACATTTACATGAAGATATAATTTCATGCTTTAATTTCTTATTAAGAAATACCTAAAATTGGTTCAGTATTTTCATTTCAATTCAGATTCTGATTTTTCTATTTCTTAATGAAAAGAAAAATCATAACTATTTCTGATGTGTCACTGGTATGAAGCACTTGAATTGAAATAAGCTTTGCATTAAATTTCCATAAAATAAAAAAAAAGTCAGTCAAGGACCTAGACCTGCAAATATCATCAGAGTTTGAAGGATTAAGTCCCTATCTTGGCGTGCTGTTTGAGCCCAAAATTTAATGGAAACTTACAGAATTTAAAAATGTGCACAGTGAAGTATATAAGGTGTATAATTAAAAGGGAGATATTTGTGAATGGCAGGACCCAGAGTTCTGTCGCTGGCCTAATTTGTCATTTTTTAAAATAAAACCTGATGTTAATATGCTGACTGTAGCTTTGACTTACCCAGAGGTCAGTTTAGTATCAGTAACTTGCCTTCACAAAGTCAAAGTAAGGCTTGGGATGGCTGACCAATTTACTACTTGCAGTTTTCCGTCCAAGGGCATGCTACAAATGTGTCTTTTTTGCTAACTGTTCAGCTTCTGAGCTGCCAAGTAGGCACCAGAGCATTTTATGGTTAACAAATGTATGTTCTAGTTTGCCTTACATTCAGGCTTGCAAAGGACAGCAGTGCTATTTCAAGCCAGTTTGAACACCATGCAGCCAAGACTGGGAAAGGCAACCATACCAGACCCAGCAATCCCCATCTGATATTGAGAGACTGCATTGTCTAAATTCAGTGATCTCTGCTTTCCTAACTATTCTCGTACCTCTTCTTCATCTTTGTTGTGGTATAACCCCACCATGCAGCTGCTTGCTTGCTCTCCCCCTCCACCCTGATGGCATGGGAAGGTGAATCAGAAAAAAAAGTTAAAAACTAGTGGGTTGAGATATGGACAGTTTCATAATTGGAAAAATTAAAATATAATAATAATTATTATTGTAATGAAAAGGAGAGAGAGAATAAATCCCAAGAAAATCAAATGATACACAATGCAATTACTAGCCACCCACTGACCGATGTCCAGCCTGTCCCTTAGCAGGGATTGATGCCTCCTGGCCAGTTTCCACCCAGTTTATATTCTGAATGTGATGTTCTGGGGTATGGAATGTCCCTTTGGCCAGTTTGGGTCAGCTGTCCTGGCCATGCTCCCCCAAGATTGTTGTGCACCTGCTCCCTGGCAGAGCATGGGAAACTGAAAACTCCTTGACTTAGGGTAAGCACTGCTCAGCAACCCCTAAACCATCAGTGTGTTATTATTCTTGTACTAAATCCAAACCACACAACTAGACCAGCTACTGGGAAGAAAATAACTCTATCCTACCTAAATCTAGGACAATGTCAGATTTTTGGTGAGCCTCGTCTGGCACAGTTTGATCTTGGCATAGGGCACAGAAAAGAGGCAGGTTTCAGATTCACAATGATTTTCCTAGAATTTACATGTCTGTTACATGTTACTTGTTACAGTTTGAAAATGACATAATGTTGAGTAACACAAAAATACTGTCACAAACACTGCAATAGTATCAACAACAGATATTTCTGAAGTGTTCAGTAACCCGTACATGCAGATCTCTGACACCACCATTAACAGTCATGTCAACACCAGTGCTTAATTGCGGACTACTAAATGTTTTCTACCACTTCTTTCCAAAGCCTTCTCCAAAGACCCTCACCCTCAGCCTCACACTACTTAATCTTTCTGTTTACTGGAATATTATTCTTCCCATCATTCTCTTCCCCGTGCCTTTATTAAAACAAAACAAAACAAAACACAAACAAACAAACAAAAAACCACAAAACAAAACAAAAAAACCCCCCCAACCAAAACAACCCACTTAGTATGGGGATATTGAATATTTCTCGGCATTTACATATTTTCTCTTCCAAGCTGAATTAAAAGAGAAGCAGGTTCTTACTAATTTTATTGAGTGTTTTCTTCTTTGTTTTTTAATGGTGGACTGAAGTAATGTGATATTTATTGCCATTGCTCTATTCATTCAACTTATGTTGACTTCTTAATTGTTTTTGAAAATTTGTTTTATTGCTCAGGGATATGCCATCTAAAATAGGAGCAGGTGACAAGTATCTTTTGATGCAGTATGTTGAAATGTACTGTTAGTTTATGTAGATTTCTTCTTGTTCAATTATAGGAATAAAACTAAATTATGTGTACCTTACTCGCAGAGTTTGAGATTACACTAAACAAGGCTGAGTTTCCAGTGTTCTAAAGATAGCTTTTGGATAGCTTAAGCTTTTATTTAACTTAAATTTCTGCCTTTCTGAAAACTCATCATATCATATTTATAGTCACTTTTCTATTGAGAACACCAGTCTAGGTCAATCTCATAATATTATATTAAAGCATGATGTCAAGTAGCTGAGTTTCTTTTAAGAAGGCTTTGTTATCTTTGAAAAAGGCACAGAACACAGAGTTCATAGAACTATAAAGAATCAAGTTGGACATAATCAATGCAAAATGTAAAAATACATATTCAAATGCAAAGTGTATTTCTATCAGACAAGTCCTTTAGGACAACTGAAATGGAATGCTTTCATATCTTAAACATACTTTTATTGTTACTTAATCAGAGCAATTTGATTTCATAGTTACTGAAGCAGAGCTCTTTGCAAAACTGCAACTACTATTCAATTATTTTTTGTCCCTCTGCATGACATTTTTTCTATTTTCATCAAGATTTTGACACAGGTCACTTAAAATCGATTGCAGAAAAAGTTTTTGAGAGACATGTTAGAGAAGTTCATAAGCTCATTTCCAACCTTTCCATTATTTTTCAATATTTTAGATTGGTTTAAAGTCAAATGTGTTTATGTATTCTATTGAGTCAAGAGTTCAGTGGGAGTTGCTTGGGAAATAGAAGGCACATTGAGAGCAAAGAATTATTCATTGTGATACTTCTAGTGAATGTAGCTAGGAATATCAATACTGGTGGGTTTTGTTGGTTTTTTGTGGGTTTTCTTAAGGAGGAAAATTAAAGGACTGAACAGTTTACTGAATGGCAAACTATGGTGTCATAGCAAATGTTGGATGTGTACCCCCAGAGCTGTGGCCACACCCATAGAAATACTATGTAGCAAAACCAAAACCGTGTTTCACTTCCAAGGTATTACAAATTTCAACATGGAGTTAACTGTTACAATTTATCTATAAACACTTTATAAATGTATGTGTGTTATTGACTACTCACAGCGTAATAATGTCTACAATCGCAAACCAGGAACACAGTTTCCCTGCACGTGCTACCAAAAACAAACAAGCAAAAAGACAGCCAGTGCCACAAACAACTCACTCTTTTAACAAAAAAGCTGAGGTCGCTGGCAGCTCCTGAGCTACAACATCACCAGTACTCTGCTCTAGGAAAATGGAAAACAGTTACTTGCCCCAGATACATTTTAAATATATTTTTTTCAGATCTTGATATTAGTCAGAAACTGCAGAAAACCCTAGTGCCTAATTTGTTTCCAATAAGTGAGTAGTTTATGACAACCAAAGGCAGCTTTTGAAAATAAGGAAGAGAAAAAATGCTTACAGAACCAGTGCACGTCACAGTCTCTTGAAAATGAAGTGCATTACGGCAGACATAAAAGAGCATGCTGTAGTAAGACAAGCTGTAATGAGTTCAGTGTGTTAGTATGCAAGTTATGAAAGATTTCTCTTCTTTAATACAACATTTTTCATTATCATTAGTCCTTGAGGTACATGCCAACCTTTCGCTGGTGAATATAAATGATGGAAAGCCTCTAGGAAAGAAGGAATCACAACTTTTTCCTTCTTGTTTTGAATTGTTGTACTACACAGTTTTGCACACATATCAAAGACAGAGATATAAAGATTCCTGATATCACAAGCTGCAATCCTTAAGAATTTTTGACTGAAAATGAAAGTAATGCAAAAGCAAATTTATTTCCACAAGAGTTGCAGTAAAATCTTCATAAATAAATAGATTTAAGAAAGAAACATCTATGTAAATAAAGACTGTGGTTTAAGGGCTAGTTCAAAGAAATTTACTCTTTGCAGATCTTATAAATGAAAAGGAAAATCAGAAAAACAGGGTTCTATTTTTCTTAGAAGCAGACATTTCGGTTAATATATTCAACTAAAAATAATGTTAGCAACAGAAAAGAAGAAATGTGAGGGAGCATTTCTAAATCACTAGTGGCTCTGTGCTGTTTGTCAATACTGTTCTGGCATTTTTGAAAAAGCAGCTCATAAGGGGAAAACTATGACCTTAGAAGCTTCACTGTGTCCAAGCGTCGACCTAGCAGCCAAGCAGCCAACTCCATTTACAAATATGCAACTGGTGTGGAAGGTCGGTTTTGTGCCAAGTAAACCTTTCCTTTAAGCAAGTCATGAAGATATCCTCAAGCTTCCTAACTCAGAATTTTCCTTACACATGCTGGAAAGATGTTGTATTTGGGAAGCAATTTTTTTTTTTGTTTCTATAAGCTTCAAATTATGTTGGAAGAAAAAAACCAGTAACACAACACCAACCTCCCAAAACAACAAGCTACTTCGACAGAAAAATTAGTAATATTACAGAAATGGAATCTGGAAAAAATGTCCTTCATTTTTTGTACAGTTATTCTAAAAGAGAAAAGTATAATATCTTATGAGTGAATTATATATAATTTTTATTAATTATATGTAAGTAATCTTTAGTAGACATAAAGGAAAAGGGTGAAAATATGTGTATTTTTTTTTCTTTTATTTTGAGAGAAAGATAAGAATAAGCTACCAACTTACTAAAAATTTCACTACAATTTAGAAAAAAGATCTTTAATCTTGAGGCTGTGGTATAATTAATGAAAAAGTCATTTAGGAAATTAGAATTAGCCGGAATCAGTTCTGAATCAAAACCAAATTTGACTGCTAGATAACATATCATTGTAAGCAACATAAGCCATTAATTTTAACAATGGACTCTCATGACAAATTCCATTAAATTCTCCTAGAGAACTGGAATCTATTATACTTTATCTACTCTAGGAACATCTTCCTACAATCTTTATGATTCTCTCACTAATTCATATCTGTCCGTGGTAATATTAATTTTTTTTATAACTTATCTGCAGAATATGCATTTTTTTGTCTTCAAATGCCTGTCTAAAGCACTCAAAACAGCAAAGATTTTTTGTAAACTCAGTTCTGTAGGCATAAACAGACCCACAGAAAACAGGCTTGGTTAAACCTAATCCTACACTAGATTGGATCTATGACTCAATTTTCTGTAATGTGAAATACACTCCCCCAACCTAATCACCTCCAAGAAAATTATCAGATATGAGTTAACTCTTTTTGTCTGTATTTCTTTATGGGTTTTTTTCCTCCTAATTATCTTTCCACACCTTGTTCTATTCCTAAATTCCTAGTAAAGAAAAAAGTAAAGCAAACATTCAATCCACAAAATAGTCAGCTGCCACTTTATTCCCCTTTCACTTGCATGTTAAATCTTCATATATTCCCTTGTCAGAATGCTAGCCCCAGAATGCTGACACCTTGGGTGCTGCGTGGAAAGTCAAAGAGGAATCATTATTTTCCCAGTTACTAAATTTTTTTTGTAATTTAAAACATCACTTAATATTTTCATTGAGATGCTGAAATCAGGATGTTTGAACAGTCACAAGGTCTTACTACAGTAAGAACATTCCCAGAAGAGTGAAATTTACTAAATCGCCCCAGGTTAGGAATCCCTGAGCTGCCCCAGTTTGTTGATGGTTAAAAGAGTCTTCTCAAAGTAGCAGCTTTGATTGGCCTTTTCCTTACACCTTTCCCATACCTTTTTTTATTTTTGGCACTGTCAAGGGAAGGATTCTAGGCTAGAAGAATGTTTGGTTTTGATCAGTTTGGAGGTTTTTGCATTATACAGATGTTGCACAACTGTCGCTCGCGAGCAGGGACCGGAGGACGAACGACATGGACGACTTGCTATGATATAAAGTCGACACTTTATTGACTTACAAGTTCACTTATATACCTTAGCACGCTGGACTGGCATAAGGTCATTGGTTCACTGACCAGCCACCCCTCAGAGGGATTGGCTGAATCCCAATAACACTTACTTCAGATATTTTCTCTTTCTGTATCAATAACAATTCTATAGTTTACAAAATCTCCCAGCTGTTCTCCCACAGTCCGTGAGAAAGCAATCCTTTCTCACAGACACTGGCAGAAAGCTGAGATATCTCCCTGCTGCATGCTTTCAGTATCCACACACAACATCTTAACATGTCTGTGTAATGGCCAGGGTTTCCAAAAAGTTGGTAACTGACCTGCCTGCTGGCTTGATGGAAAAGTTGCTATTACTCTGTTGTAGCCAGGAAATACCCTGCTTTTTATGAAATTGTGGAGTACTTTGTACAAGATATCTGCCTACAGCACCACAGCTCAGCCCATAATGAAACAGTAGGGGTATGATCAGGAATCAGTAGTCAGAGTTCAAATGAAAGGGGCACTTTGCATTTACTTTGACACTGGCAGCGAGTAATAATTACATGTGGATCACAATAACAAGGTTTTCTCTGCAAGACTGCTTAACTTTTCACTCAAACAGTCACATAGCTTCTGATCTCATGACATCAGGCAAGGCTTAAGGAAGAAGAGGACAATAAAAACACACAGTGGTAACAACAGGAAATAAAGAAACAGAAAATTTAGGCTGGGTACTCAGCAGGATTACAGGCATTGAAATCTGAAGAAGAAATTGACCTGCTGGCCTCACACAGTGAAAATTTAGCAAGAGAAAAGATAAACGAATGCCAGAGGAGACTCCTTGACAAGAAGTGATCTAGGTGTGTTGATAGAGCTTAACCATCTTTTGATTATGCTTTTCTAACCAGATTGATTGCAGATGGAGCATACCACAATATGTGTTTTCTTTCTTTCAAATGCAGAAGCTCTTTAATACATGCAGACATATATGTACACACACTGTATCTACAGGCCTGAAATTTTTTTCTGTCATCTTTTTAGAAAAAGACTTTTTTTTTTTCCTTTACCTCTAACTCTTCAAATAGAACCTTACTGACTAATCATCTGTCTTCTCTAACCTATGCAATTGTAGTGTGTCACCTACTGCTGGCCACTGCAATATCTCCCGGAGCTGAGCCAGTCATAAACCCTGCCCCGAGGAATGAAGTTCTTAACCAGACGTACAAAAACAGCTTTTATTTATGCACAGTTAATATAATAGACTGTTGCTGAGCATTTCTGAGAATAAACACTTGTTTATTTCTCTGAATGCATACATGTACTTGAGCAGTGATCAAGATTGACTGATAATTAGGACTGCACCAAACTTTGTATCTGAATTATTTTATCTATTCCTCCTCCCAACAAACAACCTACAAGGGCTCATATACAAGATAATTGTTGGGACTAAGAAAGAAAGATGACTGTGAACAAGAAGAGCAAATGGAAAACAAGAGTGAATGTAATTGGTGGAGTACGTTTTAGAAAATTTGGCTTGGAGTGGACATTCAAAATAAGCATGTCCAAAACACTGAGCAGATGTGGGAAGAGAGTGAGACATCAAAAGATTGTGATACAAGAAAAAGCTAAAAAGAAGACTGCTGTAGTGAAGTCAGTTCTGCTGTGAAGTAGCTGATCTGCTCTAACAGATATAATCTCATTTCTTCCAAGAAGTTGGAATTCTCTTTATTTGACATCCAACTTTATGTAGATGAATGGATTAGATCAAGGAAGTAAAGCTGTCTATTTCATCATGAGTTTAAACTGTTCACTTCAGTAAAGGTTAACACCAAAACTTTGCCTTTAGATTTTACAGAGCTATAGTGTTTGACTCCCTGCTAATTCCTAAGATTGTAAAAACTATCAGCTTATGTAAACCTGTATTGAAATAATAGTAGAGACAATAATACACACTTAGGGTATCATCTTTCTGTTGTAGTTGGTACTGGTTCACAGTAAACCAGCACAGCCCAAGTCCCTTCCAAAAGCACACAAAAAAACATTTCAGGTCATCATAAGTATTATTAGAATAAAGATACCGAGAGAACCCTGCCTGTCTGCCATGGATGTAGGCCTCGTTACCAAATATTCTGTATCATTACAGCCAGAATCCAACCATACAGCAAAACTATTCAGCACCCCTTATCAATTTTTCTTCTTTCTACTTCCCTCTGTCTCAACGGTGCATGCAATTTCCTTTCTTGTTATTGGTATGCAAATTCACCTGCTCCCAAAATAGTTCTCCTGAAAGACTGTTATTATATTTGAAATGCAAGGTACGTACACCCACTTGTCAACTGCATGAACTAGCTGTGGCAATTATAAATTCCTCTGAAGGGCAACAAACATTTGCCATAAATGGAAACTAAATTAATTCAGGCATTTGCAAGATACAGACTTGGTTAACCTACCAGAAAAAATCATTTTTCTCCTATATACCATAAGCTTGTCATCTTGTTTTTCAGAGATGCTTCAAGACCCTTCAAATATGAACTCTTCTGGCAAACACCATCTGTCATTCTCTCCTGTGAGGGTCCCACATGTCCTTTTTAAAATTTTTCTTTAATGTCAGTCATCCTTCATATATCATCCATCACATGACCAAAAAGAGGGTTTAGGACCTCCAACAGGAGACAAGAACATGCCAACACACCCACTTGTAAGACTTTCACAACTCAATCCTTTGACAGCCTTATGTACACCCCAAATGAGGGGAAAGAATGTTAGAGCTTAAGCTTCGGTCACATGGGCACTCTGTTGCTTACATGAGGAGAAGGAGAGACCAAGGTGCTTAAAGAAGCACCTAAAAAGTAGGTCATAACACAAATGTGAGTGCCACTACTTTTAGATAGCTCTCACAATTCAGGGGTAGAAGGTTTCATAAAAAGTGAAAGATGAAAGAGAGAAGTCCTAACTAAATAATTTTGTCCAGATGTAGAAAGAATTCATTCTCTATTAATATCAGAAAGGGGTCTGTCCATGTGAGCTAGTGAAGTGTTGCTCTACTGAAGTGCCTTCAGTTTCCAACTGTTTTGGAAAGACTTCAGGATGGCCACCACCACACAAAGATGAAAAACCTTATTAACACACTGTGGGCAAAGAATCCCATGGGTTGCGAGTTGGTGCAGAGAAAAGAATTATATTGAGCTGATAAGAGTGGATGTGTTAACTGTTCCAAGGAGAAATCCTGTCTGGTTGTAATTTATCCTGCTGTAAAATGTGGCCACCATCTCCACTGTCAGTGCAGTGTATGAACTCAGCTCTAGGAAGAAGACAGCGTGATATTGTGAACCATGATGGTCTGCTCCTAGGCAGGCATCAAATGAACATTTTGGTTTTCCCCTCCTCCCAGAGCCAGGGGATAGGCCTGTATTGAAAGAGCCAAGTAAGATGACACATCAAATAAACACATATGTGCCTAGATCAAGAGCAGGAATCCATTGCTGTGGATTTAACATGAATGATAATGGAAAGGAACAGATATCCAGAGGAAAAAATTTACAGTTGTGGAAAACCTGTAATAATTTTTCTTTGTGCTTCAGTTTGGATGGAGAAGCAGACTGGCCCTGCTTTAGAGCTGCATAAACTCTGGCAGAAAGCTGTGGTCTTGCAACATTGTACCTTGAATGTTTCCTTAAATAGCGCATCTGATATTCTAACTAATAACTGGCAACAGACTGGAAATACTCAAATACCTTGGCCTCATAACAGTTATGATAAAAGATCACCCTCTTCATTATTAAAAAAACATACCAAAAAAATCCAACAAAAAACAACCAACCAACCAAAATAAATTAAAAATCCCAACTCACTCATATGATATTAACCAAAGGCTGTAGCAAAACCCACCAATAATCCTGAATCTTACTACTTGTTCTGCTCTTTCTAAGCTTGTGAATGAGTTGGAGATATCCAAATACTTGCAGAGATAAGTAGCACTTCCTCATGGGATTAGCAGCAATACAGTCACAGAACCTGACGGGCACTGACTCCCAAGTGCTATGACTAACATTCTTCACAATTCTCATCTGTGCTTCTGGATGTGAACTGCAACAATCAAATGCTGATACCCTGAACAGAACTGGACAAAAAGAGAGTTCATGAGAAATTAATTAGGCACACAGCTTTTTTCTGAGACTAGCAAAAAGACAAGGCTGCCCATCTGCTTACTGTTATAGCCTAAGGTTCATGTCTGGAGACTAAAACAATTCTGTGGAACTGGTGAGTACACAGGTTGATTGAAAATTATTATGGTGAATAAATAAAAACATTTAAATTGTCAAACTGCTTAATATTATGTTAAACAGCAAGTCATCAATCTTTCCACCTGTTAGGTCATCGAGCAAGAAATACTTGTATGTCATAGGTATGCACAGTTAGTCTGCTAAATAACATAGCTCCTTTTCTGAGCTATGGATACAAACTGCTCTGCCAAAGCTTCTAATTAGTAGTGTTCGTGTTTGCAACAGGCATACATAAAACATGTAACACCTACATTAAAGTTTAAAAACATTTACTACGTATGCAAAGCTCATCCATTTCTTAAACCATCCAGATAACATCTCTTACCAGTACTTTGATATGCAACAGCTAGAAAAATTAAACTTTCATGCTAATAAAAATTTCCTTAATTTTCATATTTGGGTGATTGTCCTAATTACACATGCAAAACATAATCCTTTCAATGAAGAAAATTATAATAGCTAGTCTAAATCTGGTGCAACTTGAGGCTGTTTCCTCTTGTACTATCACTTGTTACTCGGAAGAAGAGACGGACTCCCACCTAACCACAACCTCCTTCCAAGTGGTTGTAGAGATCAATAAGGTCTCCATGAGCCTCTTTTTCCCCCAAACACCTCCAGCTGCCTCACCCCCTCCTCACAGGACTTGGGCTCCAGACCCTTCACCAGCTCCGTTCCCCTCCCCTGGACACTCCAGGCCCTAAATGTCTGTCTTGTAGTGAGGGGCTCAAAACTGGACATGGGATTTGAGGTGTGGCCTCACCAGAGCCCAGTATAGATGGACAATCACTGCCCTGGTCCTGCTGACCACACTATTGCTGATCCAGCTCAGGATACCATTGGCCTTCTTGGCCACCTGGGCACACGCTGGCTCATGTTGAGCTGCAGTCAACCAGCACCCCCAGGTCCTTTTCTTCCAGGCAGCTTTGCAGCCACTCTGCTCCCAGCCTGTAGCACTGCCTGGGGTTGCTGTGACTAAAGTGCAGGACACTTCTTGTTGAACCTCATATAATTGGCCTTAACCCATCGATCCAGCCTGTGCAGTTCCCTTTGCAGAGCCTTCCTAACCCCCAAGCAGATAAACAGTCATCTGCAAACTGACTGAGGGTGTACTCAATCCCCTTATCACTACTGAAGGAACAGAACTGGCATTAATACTGAGCCCTGGGGAACACCCGTGATGTGTGCTGTTAGGCCGGGCCACTAACTGGAGGTAACTCCATGCACCACCATTCTCTGGGCCTGGCCACCCAGACACTATTTTATGTAGTGAACACTTCAAGTATTTGGTCAAAATTTTCTTTCACTGAATAGTTTGCCTTGCCCTTTCTAAATGTGAAGTGAGAGACTGGCACTTACTTATTTCACCACCAGCAAGAAACTTGACAGTTGCTAGAAACTTAGTTATGCTTTATAATACAGCACTAAAAATTACTATTTTTGCATCAGTTCCTAAGAATGTCAAAAGATTGCTTGATCAAAGGCAATCTTTGTTTGTTCTGTGGATTTTTTTAATCCTATGCAATAACTGCTTAAACTAGGTCTGTGATGTAACTATGACCTTGGGAGTATGATTTTGGTCTAGCGAATTCTCCTACATATATTCAAACACCTGCATTACTTATGTAAATAATCTCATTGCACAATTTTGCACAGGCTTTTCATACCAAATAAATACAAGCTTTCCACTGATTTTGGTGGAGAGTGGTCCAGTGGCACTGCCGAAAGTTCTGTTTTACTTGAAGATTTCTGCACAAAAGAGATATGAGAACTTATTCTAAACCTGTGCTGCATCCTATATAATTTTATTTCATGTCTCTTCAAAGATGACGTTTTCCTTCTGTAATAGGTTTCTCATGTTAAAAAAAAAAAAAAAAAAGACACATATTGGATGTATGATCTTTAGGAAAGATTATTTAACACACACCTGTCAAATACACTCATTCTGCACTACACTCATAATTGTGACCTTACAGGCATTTTGTATGACTGTGGCAGGTTGTGACAACCTTCCTGTGTTCATCTTCAAGCCAGTCACTACTGGTTACCCTCTGCTGTAATGGATGAGCTCACAGTATACAAACAGCTGCCACCATGGCTTAAGTGTGGGGTCACAGTGCTGCAGCTGGGTTACTGTGGAGGACTTTAAGTTCACAGATTCCTGCCTGCAGCACATATCAAACACATCAGGTGAGCACTACGCAGCCCTTTCTTATCACATCTTCTGATGTGCCAGACAGGTACTGCCATCACATCCTGACATGCATTCTCACCTGTCTGGGAGTACAACACTTCAGAAGTCTAGTAGCTACAAGGGTCAGAAAGGCAGCAACTGAATAAAAAATAATGTAAATGTAAGTTAGTTGAAACTGCTACTAGAAATCTTAAGTTTAACAGTTCCTCTGTGTCTATAATACATCATTTCTGAATTTCTGTCTCTGTTACGCCAGAAGAGAAGCTTCATGAAAAAGGTTTAGGGTTGGGGGTTTTTAATATTATTATTATTATTATTATTATTATTAATAATAATAATAATAATAATAATAATAATAATAATAACTTTAGAAAACCAGCCTGAAGCAATTGCTTCTTGAGTCTGCCTGCAAAGTATGGCGGGTTTGTTAGCTACAAAACTAGAGGGGTATGCAATACTATTAAACTCAGTTTAAAAGATAATAACTCAGCCTCCAAGAATCAAGCAAAATAATAGAATTTATTTTTAAATAAGCCTCATCTCTTTCAGCTTGTGTAGCCTGTCTGCTAGGCACTGATTTGCAGTAATCTGTATTCAGATCTGGATCAGGTTTAGGTTCAGTTGCTATGGCTCCCTGCTTTAAGCTCTCCTTACACATTCACCTCTCTCTCCCATAATCTTTTATGACAGATTTATTGTTAAAGAAACTAGATTTTGGGTTTCTGAAGGCTGAAGAACAAGCAGTGCTTTCCTTGCCCCTTATTAAAGTCAGGCAAGGCTGTACACAGAGAGCACAAGGAAGAACACACACCATGAGACCTAAGGGTACATACAGTCCAAACCAGTCTGTGCCTTCAGTGAGGTGCAAGATGCATCACCTTTGCAACCCTACATAAACCAAGCTTATGCTTAAACATAACCACTCCTTGACTCCCACCTAAGGAGCATTTACCCTCCACTGCTGTCTGCCCCTGCTCCTCCTGGAGAGTTTTGCCATTGGCTTTAATACGTTGGAAGTTTCACTTGATTGCATGGATCTCAGGACAGATCTTGAAATACTCACATCTAGGAGAAGCAGTGAGGTCAACTAGCATTTAAATAAATATTGGCAAAACTATTTGTCCATTCCTACCATTAAGGAATACACATACTGAATTTCTTAGTTATAAAAAGCATTCAGAAACCTTCATCCTTTTTATAAAATTTCGAATGTTATCCTCCAAGCTTTCATCTCTGTTGTGGAAATCTGTTTGTTGGTAGAAAACCCATAAAAGAAATGGGAAGAGATTTTGTACCTGTTTCTCCATCCCATTGCCTCTTTCTTATAGCCACAGAAATCCAAGGATAAAATAATTACCAGGATACCACAATACCAATACGGTAACAGTGGAGTGATGTTGCAGACTTATTATGTTGTAGGACACACCCTACAGATCTTTGGAAAGATTTGTGGTGGAATAGTAGTATTTTTTTTTTCCATTCTCCTGATGGTGAAACAATAAATCATAAATTTAATCTACTCTCCCCTAGTAAATTTAACCTACTTCTTTAGCCTTTTCACTCTAGTTTTCTTACACATATGGGCATATGTATACATCTACCAGAGATGCACTGTATTTTGTGAAGGTAAGGCTGTTGGACCTTTCCTCTCTTTACTGCTAAGAGAGTAAATAGAATATCAGAAAAAGGAATTCAAGTGACTATGAATGTACACATTTATCCTACATATCGTCCTTACTAAAAGTTTCTCCACGCATACAATATCTTCCACTGCCAGGTGAACATTTCACGAATTTTGCTCATACTGTCTACAAAAGAACCCTTACAACATTGAATCTTACCAACCTGATATGGTGCAGTGACATTCCACAAGTAAGAATAATTCATTTTAATTATATCTTTAAAAAAACAACCAATTTTAAAACATATCTTATATGTAAAGGACAAAGAAGGACAAAATATGCTATCCAGACCATCTCTGTAATGAACTATGGGACTTCTCTTATGTTCTCAGTCCTCTTGGAACTGCTTTATTTCTAAATTTTGGCAATTACTTCAATATAGCACCTTACTTTAGAGTAAGGAGTATTTGTTCTGTACAAATATTAAAATAAACTGTGGTGGAGTCTGATTTCATGCAGTTCAGTGTACTACAGTGGTATATGCATGACATATGTAAAAAAATAGGTTTACCCGAATGGATAATGAACACACAAATCAAAATGACCCATGGATAGTAAGCACCACAAAATTGGCCAGAATTATATGCAGTAAGTACACAAATAAATTGTACTCATTATTTTTATACAGATATTAATATATCTTGAATTCTTAAAGGAATCCCATATAATTCCATGAATCAGTGTTTGACACCTTAATGGCTGATGTTGTTTCATTACCCTCAAGGCAGCAATAACATCTTTTGTTTTCCTTATTTTTGATATTAGTAATAGAGAACCAATATCACTAAGAGTTTAAAGATGGCCCTCTGAAAGGGATTGTGATGTTTCTTTTGCTGACTATATTTTAGCCAATAGCCCTTTTCTTACACAGCTGCTTAGATCAGCAGCACCTAGATTTGTACAGCCATGGACAAAGTTATATGCTGGAGCCTTCCTTTGCATCTCAAATCACAACCTCTTGCCAGCAATTTAGAAGTAATACTGATCTGTATTTGACACCAGCCTTTTCAGCTCTATCACCCAATTTTTGATATTAGTGTTCCTTAAGCTGACAGGATGCCCAACCTCCTCCCTATGCAGCTCTGCCATTTCTAGTGTAAGACATAAGAAAAAGCTATGGGAGATTTGAACTGAAAGTGTATTCATCAGCTTTCATTTTGGAAATCAAAATAAACTAAATCAAATTATGGCTACCTTGAATAAATAGTCCACTGAGTGGAACAGTTCAATTTAAATAATCTACTCTGAAGAGTATTTAGAATTCCTTTCAGAATTCCCTTCTTACTTTCCATAATCATCAATGCCCTTTTAATAGTCATTTGTGGCTTAGTGATCACTTTCAGGTTCTCTTCTATTATAGAAATGACACTGTGAAAGTCCTAAGTGGTCCTCACTGAGTTCTTAAATTAACATTGAGAGTTAAAATGTCCAGAAAATTATGTACCTTTGCTTAAAACACAATTGGGCTTGTGAGAGAGGGGAAGATTTTATTTATTTATTTAAATTAGTGCCCTCATTTTCTTCCTACTTTTCTTTACATCTTTGTGTAATAGGACTTGGATGTGCTACTCCTGGCTGTTCTACCAGTTCCTACAGGAACATCATTCTGGACTAAAATATTGCATAAAAGTGCACACCTGAGGCCTGCAATTAAAACATACTTAGTCTCACACTGATGATTTGTCTCCTCTATTAGAATCCAGCTCAAACGTTTAGAATACTATTCAATGAGCACAGCTACCAAGAGTTAGAAGTGTAATGAATCTCTTACCTCTATAAAATTATGATCCTGAACAGAAAAGGACTTCAACTTTTTATTATTTTCATCAATTCTTGTCCAAAATTTTAATTTCAAAGGTCAAATTTCAAATCAATCTCATTTAAAAACCCACAACATTTTCAACATTAATCGTTAATTACATAATAATTAAAATTAACTGGACTTAAAACTGAGATCTAGAAACTAATGTTTCAAAATAAAACTAAAAGTTTATGGCCCAGAGCTATTTAGGAGAGCTGCAGATTCCAATATTGTTCTGCTTGTTAGTTTTGGAACTAGAACTACATTACTCCGTCTGCAGAATGGACAAAAGAAGGAAGAAAGTGCTGTAATTCCCGGGTTAACACCACAAAGTGGGGCTTGTTTATTGTCATCATTATTTAGTCTGATCCCTGCCACACATACCCCAACAGAAGCAATAATATTAAGTTGCACAATCTCAAAATCTCCCTGAAGCTGAAGCCTCTGTATGTCCCCTCCCACCCTGAAAACCCTCCTCAAACAGTATTTATCAGTCTTTTAATCTAGGAACAGACTGAAGTTAAGAAAAAACCCTACTCTTCTGGTTTTTAACAACCATTGATGAACACTTAGCTTTTTAGATAATATTTCCTTCCTTAAATTATAATTTTTAGTCTTCAAACAGGAAACCTATAAAGAAGGAAGAATATGAATAATGGAAATCCTCACTTCAAGGCACGACATTTCAACATTTTTCTGAATTGCTAAAGAATATCAAAGATAGACGATCCACCTGGAGTCTGCTCTATTTTGAATTATAGAACAAGGTCTGTAAACTCAAAAAACCCACATGGTAATACTGTTATTTTTACATTTTGAGGGCACATAGTTAGGATTTCTCATGAAAGTATTGCAATTGTTATGTTCTACTTATAAAATCAACAATTATTAAAAAAGGTAACATGATATTCCCAATTTCATTTTAGTATTATTTGGTTAATTTTTATTATACATTTAGTACAGATAACACAGTGAAAAATCATTATGTTAAATTTTTTTTCTGAAGAACAGGTTTTCTCTTTCTCTTATGAGAAAATATTAATCATAAAATAACATTCTATACTGCAGTTTGATATATGCAAATTGTATATTTTCTTTCTAGTGTTTTCAAATGAGCTGTTTAAGAAATAAACAACTTATTCAGGAAGAACAACAGTGATTTAAGATATTAGTGTCCTTCAACTGAGCCACAGAAGTATCTTGATAAATCTGACTTTCAAATGTACTGAACTAGAAGTATTCAAATTATTTCAGATTTGAGTAGGAGAACTTCCAGAAAAGTAGATGTAGCTGGGAAGAACACATCTTCACTCATTAAAGACAATACACAATAATTATTTTTCCCAATTTTTCACCACAATGACCCTGTTACCTTACTTTTCAAAGAACAGTTCAAATATATGCTTTTCTTATCTCTTAAAATTATTTTTTTTCCTGTTCCACTGATGATATAAAGCAGACACAAAGAAACAGCTATGTACTATCATTTTATGTATAGGATAACTTTTTATGAGTCCAAAGTAAAATAATATGTTTAGAATTAAAAAGTATACATCAATAATGACTGGAAGACTTAGATTTTTTCCTGAATTTTATAGGAGAGAAAAGATAAAACAAGACCTTTGCAGAGTGGCTATTATTGTCTCGCTTTTTCTGGCTATTTGTGCCATGCGTGTATTCTTTCCAGTTTCAGTAGGTCACTCTTGACCAACAGAAAGCCTCACACTGTGGAAGACTGAGTTCCAATTCAAAAATATTTGATCAAAACTGCCTAGTATAGTTGGACCTTGTTACATCACCTTGTTCTTTTCATCTTTCCCCATCTGATTTTTTTTTTATTTGCTATTAATTTTTCAGAATAAATACCTGATCTTAAATGAACCTGCAGATCTGCACTTTCAGTTTGGTTTTTTTTCCTTTTCCCAGAATCTCCAGAAGAGCACAATGTTACTTTTGACCTAGAACAACAGTAAAGGAGGTTACTGTTGAATAATGGTGTATGCACTGGTGCTTAGAATAGCGTGTCTCTTGCTGTCCTATAAAATTTTATTACTCATGGTGAATGACATATTTGAATAGCTACTGTGGGATGAATACCTTATGTTCCAACCATGATCTGAAACTCTTTCATTTAATTTGGGGGTGGTGTCCTAGTATGCCATTTAATCTCATGGAGCATTTCCAAATGGAATCCTTTAAAGGAAGGCGAAGGATCACAGCACAGGACAAATGTGTTGAATGGTAAGCCTGAGAAGCAAGTAATATTTTCTGGAGAGGGAAGAGGAAAGCAGTGACCATCATCTATTGTCAGATTTTGTGCCTTAAATTATTTTCTTTCCCCTAATGAGGGAATTTTATTATCTTTTGCTAGGCGCTGTAAAGAATAGGACCTTCCGTCTTTTTAGCTTGCAGATAGTTGTTTATTAAGTCTTATCAGAGAGATGTAGCCCATAGCTGGGCTTTAGACATAGCCCTGAGCAAAGAATGCCAAGAACGGCCACTTTATCTTGATTACACACTCTTTTAAAGGTAAATTATCCAATTAAAACTTAAAACGAAAGATATTTTCCTTTTTCTACCAATGTTCAGGAATTCACCTTGTCATGTCAAAAGGGGACTGCAGAACTCTCCACCAAATCATTCCAAATCACCTCTACCGCAGAATATGGGGTATTGGAAGAAGAAGCAGGTCTAAAAGACAACTATTATCCTCCATTTTGAAGTTTTTTGCTTTTATCTATTTACTATATTAACAACCCTAAAAAGTCTAGATTTTTCACCCTGTGACAATCTTACATAATATCCCATCACCTAGTTCACACCAGTGTAAATTTTAATTCTTCCCTGAGAGTATATAGATTTCTCCAGGGACAACGGTCAGAAATGCTGATGTACAGGGGGGTTTTTATACTTAAAAACAGGCAGAGAGATATTCTCTGCATTCTGGAATCCAACATCCTATGAAATATATGCTGAAGAAAAAGTTGGACCAACCTTATGGAATTTATGGTAGTTATGGAAGTGTCTTCTTTAATACAAAAATTTGATTACATATATAAGCTACTGGTAAAAGCTCTGTTGTGAAAATGCATCAAGTTTAGCCTGTCTTCCAAGCTGCTGAGGTCCAGAAAATATACTTTGTTAACTTAATGCAATTTGAAATTAGTATTTTGATTTCATATTCCTTTTTTTTAGAGTATTTGTGTTAGGTTGACGTCGACCAGCTGCTAGACACCCCCATCCAGTCAATCCTTCGCTCCCAATCCTCAACGGGGCTGGGAAGAAAATAAGATGACAAAAGCTTGTGGGTCAGGATAAAGACAGGGAAATTACCAACCAACTACCTCTGGGGAAAAACAGACTAGTTTTTGGGAAAATTACTTTAATTTATTACCAATTAAAATAGATTTAAGTAGTCAGGGAAAAAGACAAAATTAAAATGGCATGTTCCCCCCAGGCTCACCTTCACTCCTTCTCTCCCAAGCCCCACTTGCCCTGACTCTGCCCTAAGGGATGCAGGAGGAGGTGTGGGGGCTGTGGTCAGTGTCCATACCATCCCCTCTTGGCTGCTCCTGATCCATCATGGGCTCCTCTGCAGAGGCTATGGCCCCCTCAGGAAAGATCCACCTACTCTGGTGTGGGCTATCCAGGAGAAGACATCTCCTCCTGTTCATCCCCCTGCTCTTTCCTTGGGGTTGGCAGGGCTGTTTCTCCCCTTTTTCCCCTCACCGCTCCCTGCCCGGGGTTGAGGGGCTCATCTGTGCCTGGCATCACCTCTCCTCATGGACACTCCTGCAGACTCCACCAGCACCTACTTTGATCAGAATTATTTTAAAAATTTGGGTCAGGAGTATAAACATGAGCACAAGAACATATACATTGGTTGAAAATACATTATTGGTTCACATCCAATCTCTTTTTAAACACCTCCAGGGATGGTGATTCTACCACCTCCCCGGCTAGACCATTCCAATATTTTATTACTCTTTCTGTAAAAAACTTTTTCCTAATATCCAACCTATATTTTCCTTGGCACAACTTAAGACTGTGTCCTCTATTCCAGAACAATCATATGCAAAAAGCCACTTTGGCCATGCCAGTTGGCCAAGCCCCTGAGATGTCTCTCTAAAGAGGTTAGCCTTAGTAAAATTCAGGAGGTTTTTAAGGATGTTAGTTTGGAGAATACCTTCCTTACCAGGCGGTGGCATGGAGTGGATGGTTAGAAATTTTCTGTGTCAAAGAGAACCTGTTTGATGCTTGTCTTTATATTCAGCCCCCAGCAGCACTGGGGAGGGGTTACAGCCTCATGTTTCTTTAGACTTCCTCAGCCACCACATACGAAGTTTTGATTCTTCATGAAAGTCATATTATTTTAAACCTGGAACAATGGAAAAGTTCCACAGTCGTTGAAACTTCTCGTATCTCTTTATCTGATAGTTGTCTGACTTATAATAAAATCAGTTATCTGCAGGAATAGCTTTTTACTCACTGATGCTCAATAGCAGCACAAGTAAGACAGATAGATGCTGTACAAAACACAATGCGTTCCGTGATAACATCAGCAAGGCCAGTGTACCTCTGAAACTGTAGCACCATTATTTTACAGAAACGCTAAAATATATATGAAGCAGATGAAGACACACTAAGAATGCTAAAATATCTACAGTGTGCTTTGTCTCAAAGGAGCATGTGTAACAGCTTAAATCTACCTTTACATTGCAGGTGGAAGAACAGAACTTGCCTGCACCATTCTATCCAAGACTGACCTAATCAGAGGCATTAGAGGTCATAGAAATGCTCTTTGTCTTAATGTTTGAATCTGGTCTGTATAGCCTGAAGACACAATGAAAGTAAGGCTGCTTACACACTATTTTCAGTTATTTTTCAAGACAACAGATTTAATGACATAAGAATGAATTAACTGACAGTCTCTTCTCCCTATACTCTCTGTTAATAGAAGATAATTCAAGCTGCACTTGAAAAATAGGACAGACCAGATTTATCGTTCCCAATGGGACCTTAATTCTGCTTCCCTTTATATCCATTTTGTCCACTGAATGAAGCTGAAGTTCCATGGATAAAACAGGAAATAAGCAGACTGCCAAGGACTCTTAAAATTAAGATATGCTCCCTGATAGCAAGGTGATTGCTACGGGCCTACACAAATCACCATAAGAATACCACCATATGACTAGCACACACACCCTCAACTTTGAAAAAAATCCTGCTGGCTAAATACTCTTATACATGAAATAGATTGTACAGGTATAACCAAACACACATTTCTATTGCATGTGTACTTTATTAGTTATTTTCAAACTACTTACACACATGCCCTCTTCTGTCCAGAACAGACATATGAAGGCCTCCCATGTGGCCAGTGCAGGGGGACAAGACGGTTACTCAGTGTGGCTGAAGTGTCTGTCAGCCTCAGTTCTTCATAGCAGATCCTCTCCAGGACTGGTTTCTGCACAACCTAGGATGCCTAGATGTATATCACTCACCTCCCTACTATTCCACTCTCCTCTTCACGGCTGCTTTTTTTGTTTGTTGGTTTCTAACAGATGGTCCGCAGAACCCACCTTGCTTATTGTGCAACCCCATGCCAATCTCTTTGGAAGCTAGTGGTTGCTAATTGGGTCGCTAACACCTTCTGATCTCTCATCCCAAATCTGTTACCAGGATGAAATACTGGAAAGAGTTTAACTGTCCATGTTTGTGCCATTACAGCACATACGTGAATGACCGGAACAGGGCAGATGTAGTCCAGAGCTTTTGGACACACAAATAATTCTGTAACAATTATCTTTTATTTTGTTTTCCCAGTGCATACCAGAATCATCTAATGAATAAGAGCTGGGCAGATATTATGAAGATCTTGCTTTAATGAATGGTGCTTTTGGATAGGTTTCACCCCCTGATCTGTAGCTACTTTCATCAAAACTAAATGTGGCTAAGTTCAACTTCAATTTTAACAGATCATCAAAACCTCTGAATGTACTTCCAAGAGAAAAAAACCCCAAAAACTAATAACACTTACAGGGGTAAAATGCACTTGAAAGAAAATTTTATTAACATATATATGCTTGAATCTTTGGACTTTTAGCCAAGGTAAGAGTCAATTGAACCAACAAAAGAAGAGGAAGAGTACTGGCTGTTACTATCCTGACTGATGGCATTAAATGACTCAGGAAAGGACAGGGAAGTGTTTTCAAACTATACTAGTTAGTGAAGACTAGAGAATAAGGAATCCTCATTTGTGGTTGAAGGAGTGTTTGCCATCAATACAGATCTGAATGACGGGTCAAAGCCAAAGCAGAAACAATTGTATCTCACTCAAAAAAAGAAAACATGATTTCCACTATTTGTTAGACTCCTAGCAAAACCCCACAAATTTACGATTACAAGGAGGAAAGGATTTTAAGAACCACTTCTGAGTTTAAACAAAACACCTTTATATATTTACAAGGATTATTTTAAGGGTTGACTGCTGTTCTGCTGAATCCTGCTTGATTCTACAAACTTAGGCATCAAGGTTTTCTCACGTTGAATTATAAGCATTATAATTGTATATTCTGAACCTATAACAGCAAATCTTGATGGAACTAAGTCATTAACCTGAATGATATGGCTGATTTTTCTAAACATCTATTAAAAAACATTACGAGTACTTGTTTATCTGCACTTCTATAAGCTCTCAGCATTGAGTCTATTTATTTTTCTGCATCTAATTACTTTGCATAATGACATGTTTGTACTACTGGCAATCTTCTCTTTGAGAGGGGAATTATGCATATAGTATCCATACAGATATGATCCAAACTGAAGAGGTTAATGCATGTACCATATAAAAACTTTTTAAAGGAAAAAATATTTCATATATCATTTAAAAAATTCAGCATCTTTCAAAGACTAATGATCACATGTTTTATGAGCTGGCATTTCATTTTGAATATTCATTTAAAATAGTAATGAAATCCTGATTGTCCTGTGGAATTTTTTTGTTCATCCCAATAGCATCAGAGATTCCCCCTGAGTTCTGCAACTGAGTTTATGTTGTCCTCTTTGTTCTAGAGACAGATCTGGAAGTTTTGTAAAGACAAGATTGAACTGAGATTTCTAATGTCTTCAGATTGCATCCAGACCCTCTGTATGGAAAAAACAATTTTTTCTGTTTTGTGCTGTTTTCTTTTGGTAAAGATATTGCCAAGTTCTAAAAATAAATATATAGTAGTGAAGTGAAGATAAAGGTAACTAATTTTACTCTTATTAAGATCAAACTGAAAATGGGTGAAGGTTCAGAACACTTAAATGGTTCTCAGCCTACTCTCATGTCCATAATTTCATAACTATCTGAAGCACTTTGCTTTGTGGTTTACAAATAATTTTCCTTATATTCTTCTGTGACAAAAGGTTATAATAGCCTTTGCCAGCTCCTTTATATTCTTTTTTGTTCAAGGATTGCTTACAAACTCACACTAGATTCTTTTTGTTTATAATCATGTTTTTTCTTCATTCCTTCTTCCTCTTGCTCACTAAAAGTATGTGCAGTCAAAAACATGAGGAGATGTCTTTCCCTTCATAATCCATGATGTAATTCTCCTTTGAAATTAAGTCCGGTTGCATATCACAAGGTCATTCCAAGTAAACTCTTTGAAGTCAAGAGCAATCTAGCATTTTGGCAAATACAACAATAATTTATTATCTCTTGGATGATCCTGGTTTTCTACCCCCAAAGCACATGAATTCATGTTCAGATTGCTGTTAGTCCAGTTCAACAGGTGGCTGACATGAACCGGATGACAAAGCAAAGAATGGGTAAATGACATCTGGAAATCTGGAAATAAAAGTCAGTTCTGTAACTCAGAAATTGGTCCATCTCACAGATAGGAACAGAGGAAGGAGAAGCAGAAGATTTATTCAGGCACACAAATGCTTTCCTTGAGACACTTCTGTTTTCCTGCCACTGCCCCAGTATAACATCCATGACCACTACTGTTTATACAGATGATCATCTTAGTGGATTTTTTTCAATACACCACACAAACAACCCACACCATTATACATTTGTTATTCTCACTCTGTCATGCAACATATGAGTATTTGCAGACAAAAGTGCTGAAAGCCAGTCTGGTTCCTGTTAACTGTCTTGGTCTTTCAGATTATCAGCGGTTGTTTTCCCAATTATTATGCAATGCAGCCTGACCAAGCCATTCTGGTAGCACCTACTTTATTACTCAAAAAGAAAAAAAAGCTATCTAAATATAATAGTTGCATTTCTAAAAATTGTCATTGGGCATATCCACTTTTTTTTTTTTTAATTCCTCTTCATTGATTTGCCAGGCAAGGAAAAATGATAATTGATGATGTAACCATACCACAAGGCAGTTTATTTGAAATAACATAATAATTTATTTTTGAGATACAAATTTAAATACTCATCTTTAATAGTTATTGGACTAATACTGAAATTTCGCACTGAAACCTGTATTCCTTTTAGGTCCATGAATTTATTTCAGCTGCTTGTTTATTGTTAATGGGCTCTTCATAGAAATTTGCAAGTGTTTGCAAATTGTTAAAATACTAGTGACAATAAAGATATTAAGAAAAAAAAACCTATGAGAAAACTAATTTCTTTTAAATAATTATGATGAAATTTTATAGAAATTCTATACAGAAAGGCTAGTGCCTTTTACATTCTAGATGTGATTTAACTATGGAAAGATATGCAGAATTGCAACTAATAGTTTGCTACAGATCTATGACCTATATACCTGGGAAAAAGTTTATTTCAAAGTATTTGTTTTATACATATATAATTGTATAGTGTGGAATAATGTGGAGCTAGTATATTTTCTTGTTTTTCAAAAATACAAGTTGGTTATTTATTGATACCAAGTTAAATAACAATAATAAAATGAAAAATCATCAGCAAAATTCAAAAATTCATAGTTCTGATGCTTTTTGTTTTGTTTTAAAAAAAAATCAAACTTTTTGCTTTTCTTTGCTGCATCAGGATTTACAGTTTCATCTTATAGTAGTAAAACTTCAGTTTATGTTCTGTGTATATATTCCAATATTGTTTTTGCTATTTAATGTGAAATTGAGTTTGAACAGAATGTATTCAGTACATATTAATTTTGTCCATCTATGGAAATGGCAAACATATATGTAAATGTAATGAATCCTTGCTGAGAAATTTGGTGTCCAATGTATATACTTAACTGATGGGCTGAATTTCATTTCTCCATGACAGGAATATTGTATATGTTATTGTATGACGGGTTTCCCTGCTTGAGCAGGGAGGTTGGACCAGATGACCTACTGCGGTGCCTTCCAACCCTGTTCTGTGATTTTGTGATTCTGTTTGTTTTACTATATGAGTTTCTTATTTGCTGTAGTTGTTGTGTAACTCTATATGAATGAGAACTTGGTCAACTTCAACATTTAAATAATATTTAACCAGCTTTAAAGAACTGAGAGCTCATCATGAGGAAGCTAAAAGAATTATCTAGCTGTGAAAAGATAAAAGGAGACACTTGTTTTTGCTCATGATTGTCATTCCTTCATTTTCACATTTACTACCACTCATTAATCATTTTTAATGTTTCCCCGAACAATATAAAAATTAGTTGGTCTCATGTTCTGTGGAAAATGAAAGGAAGTGCAAATCCAGTTTTAACACTTCAAAAAACATTTAAAGATGGTGTTAAATTTCTCCAAACCCTACTGAAAATAAATCATCTCTTCTCCGTTGCACATTTAGACCATGCAAATTATGGCCATAATATTGTATAACTGGATATAAAAAATGAGGTTATATATGTCATTTCATTGTTTTAAATGCTTACTTTGATAAATGTATTCAGAGGACATATGGTCATTTAAGTTCTGCCAAGGTCATCTGAACACACAATATTCAACTTGAATGAAGGCAAACCAGTCATTTTTACAGATAGAGATATACACAAAAATTGCTGCATGACCTACTTGATAACACTTAATTGACTAAAAAAATTAGATTGGTACTTATGCAAAGACAAATGTATATTGCAGTGTCTCAGTACTTGAAAACAGATAAATATATCCACACATCAGTGGCATCTTTCTTTCATTCTGTCCATATCTCTGGTCTTCAGGGCCATCGTTGTAATTGGAAAGCATTAAATTACATACAAGAACTTAAATGTATATTATGTATACATTTAAGTGCGAAGTGATGTGCTGTCAGATGTCATGTTAGGGACATGGTTTAGTGGTGGACGTGGCAGTGTTAGGTTAACGGTTGGGCTTGATTATCTTATAGGTCTTTTCCAAGCCAAATTACTCTATGATTCTACGGTAAAACCTCTAAAAACACAATCTTGATAGCATCTTATAATCATCAGTGTGACTCCCCAGAAACCTGAGCACTGGTCTTCAGAAATAGCATGTCTGAAAACAATTCCAAAAACACACTTAAAAAAAAATCTGAAAGCCTTGTTCATGATGTGATGTAGTTTATCAGTATCTGAGTGTCCTCAAATTCTGGACAGCTGTGTTTAAGTGTCACCTGGTTTATTTAGTACTGTAAAGCACTGTCTCTGTCAAGAGCTAATAATGATCTATGTTCTCCATCTTTGCTAACGCTTTTGTACAATGAGCAGATTTAGAATTATGTGCCATGGAAACTCTATGTGTTTAAAACTACAAGAAACTCAAAAGTGACGGAGCTCTCTCTCAATTACTGATTTGCCAGTAAATGGCAGATGGGCGTTGTGTGAACATATTTGTTCACAGTCAGGCCAGGTGATGAATCTTCCTAGGCCCACCTAGTGAGAAGACTTATCATAAAGGCATCCTTACCTAGCAGTGGTGGAAACTTTGACAGACAAGTGTTGGTTCTAGAAAATCTTTAAAGTTGTCTTTTACATCAGCAGCAACTTCAGTAGCAAAAGAGTCTATAAAGGAAATCTTTACATCATCTCATGTTTTTGCTTCAAAGAAAGCAGTGATTAACGATGATACTTGTAAAGAAGCTGAACCTTGTTGCAATGACGCAGCCCACCTTGGGGCTGAGTGACATCCTGCGGGTGGATTTCCCTGCCCAGGACAGTGACTCTGAGGGAGGATCCAAGGGCGGGATGGAAGTCTAAGTCCACACCCCACTGGGTGTCTCCTTTGGCAGCATCTCCTCCTCCCATTCTAGATGTTTCTTTGATGTTTAGCTGTTCATTGGTTTAGAGGTTCATGTCTATTCAACAGTCTCATTGCTTATGCAATTATGTTCTGGAAAGTTCTGTTCAGGTACACTTATCATTGCTTGATTTGAATAAGTTCCTCCCTCAATCCCCTTCCACTGGTTACATGTCACTCTCCTAGTGGTTTGTCCCTTTGTTCCTCACGGTTTCCGCCCCCTGTATGAAAGGGACTGTAACGGACATCCAGGGTCTCCTTTGGTTGGTCTCCTTTCAGATCTGCACTCCTCTTGTCCCCTTGGGGCAGAGAATAAGTCTGGGAACTGAGACCCCAAGAGATCCCTCTCTGGTTCTTTACTCTCACCGGTTGCTAAGCACCCTACTGCAGCCTGCTCCATTGGGAGCTGAAGGCACACAGCTCCAGGGGGAGCTGATACCAGCTTGCTGAGCTTCAGACTGCCTTGCTGCTGGGGCACCGAAGCTAGTTGCCTGCCAGGCCTCCGGGCAGCCGAGTGATCAGAGCAACAGAACCTCTGCTTCGAAACTACATAAACTGTTCTTATTTAACTTGGCTTCAGAATCTGCTGGGTGAACAAGCACAGAAAACATCTCAAAGCAAAATCAGAACTAAGCCTGCAGTATCAGAAATATTGTACAAATTGACAAAGCCAGTGCAAGAAATTCCAGCCTTCCATTTGCCAGCTGCTAATTCCTACATTCCCACAACTGTTCACAGCACCTTGTTGGGACAATGAAATGTCTATGGGACTCCTTTGTAAACCAGATAGGTACACAAAATAGAGAATAGAAAGACTGTTACAGCACACTATATTATACTTCCAGGAAGAAATTAGTCTTTGTGCTACATTTCCTATCCCCAGAACTTCTAAAGGTTTTTTAAAACAAGTCCAAGGAGGCTGAAGTGTCTTCAAGAGTCTCTGAGCCTGGGGTTTATGAATTTCCAAAGCCTCGTGAGGCAATAATGCTTGAAAGAGGGTCCAGGCAGAGAAAAACTGGAGTTTGTACTAGGTGAGAACTCTGTAACTCTGAAGGAAGTCTGTATTTATGTTCCTAAAAACATGGATCTTTTTCTTTCCCTGAGGAGCTAGGTTATTATCAGAAAGATGGATGCTTTTTTCTTTAAAGCATGCTATTTTTTTCCTAGTCAAACACTATTTGTAAGAAATGAGAGATGGTTCATTAGAGAAAAGCTAGAACACACTATTTCGGATGGATAGCTTATTTATTTCATGGTGATTAATTGAAATAATTTTTACATCAAAATTTTAATTTACACTTCTCTAAAGCTGTTGATTTAAAGGTGACTTTAGCATTTCTCAGTTAGCTATAGGTCTTTGCAACTAATAAATCTGTTTTCTGTGACAGTAGAACAGGATCTTTGTGTTTTGTCTGATTTATCTTATACACCAAACTCTGTAGCTACAGAAATATGTCTACAGATTGACCATTCCCAATGTGGTATTTCTCCAGCACTAATGATAGCCATATCTTTTGTACAGTGTTGTACACTTAAGTCTTGTGTAAAAGAATTAAGACTTCTAGCTTAAGTCAGTGATTTTGACAATGCAGTCCTTGCTGATGCTATCCTGTCAATACGAATAAGATCTGCTATAAACTCTTTCTGTGTGTATGTGTGAATTGATGAAAGAATAAGAATATTGTGCTCAGTGTCATGGTGCAAGGCATGACTAAGAGCAGACTAAATGATTTGCCTCAGAAGCTAGAGGCCAAAAGACATAAATTCTTATTTTGCTCAGGATTTGAATGACGGAAATGTAAAACATTCTTAAGAAAACAAGGCTGACCCCGAATCTTTGAGGCAGAGATATAGATGTAGCTTACATAATCCATGAAGTGCTGACCATGGAAATAACTTTGTGATTTATAGCCATATGTTATTAATTTAATCCTGGTGGAGAAACAATTTGGCTAAAAACTTTTGCCTCCTAGTAAGGTCCTGTATATAGGGCAAAATCACTGTTTTGGTTTGATTTAAGTTAAATAAAATCTGTATTATTTCTAATGTATGGAATACGTTTTATGTTGACTTTCATTTGACTTGAAATAAGCACTATTTGCCCCATACAGACTTGAGAAAGATAGAGTGCTAGACTGTGAGGGATTTGAAGATTATGTGGGATTGCTTCATAAGCAATTACTTGTTTTCTGCTTGATAATATTAATATTTTGCTACCAGTTAAAATTTCCACAAGCATTTACTTGTATATTACGGAGATCTAATCTTTTTCGGCATGAATTACTTTTTTTGAGTGGAATTGTGTCTAATTGAGCAAGGCTAAAAACCTGGGAGGGTTTATATTTATGATTATTAGCAATTTTTACAGGTATCAATTGACAGTATGCATGTACTTCATATTCACTAAATTTTTGGTGAATTTTCATGGCAATGTATATGCACTGTATTTCCATATGTAATGAGAATTCTAAGTTGCTGTAGTTAACAAGAGCAAATATTGTAGATGTTATTTCTTCAAGGTATGGCAATGCATAGAGATTCCAAGAGGTAATATATTGTCAAACATAATCAAAAATGTAATCTATAATTTGCACTGAACTACTCATTGACCTCAGCATTGTGGAACAGTCAGTCTCTAGAGAAGTAGGTTTTGATAATATAGATGGGAGTTAAAGATTTATGTAAGGCATCTGAGATGCAAATGGCTGCCACATCTCAGGCAAGTAAGATAAAATAGTATGTGAAAAGTATACCCAGTAAGACAACAGTGAGCCAGGAAGTCATGGGAATGTGTTTTTTGTATAATTCCATCAAAAGACTTCCTTAATTTTTTGCAAATTACAAAGATGAATGATAAAAACTGATTAAGATATTGGTTCTAACAGCTGTTCCAAACTGTAATACATTATGAGTAAACATATTTCTTACAGTGTTCAATGAGAATTTCTCCTTAATATGAACTAAGCATACTAAGACATTGAAAAAAAACATTCTAAACATGTCCTTATAAAAGAAGGTTATGAAGGTTATGAAGTTGGAATGTATCTAAAATTTTGATGAAAAAATACAGGAAAGTTTATTTAAAGTGGAAAAATTTTGAAAGTCTTAATCAAAAGGCTTCAACAAATCTTTTTTGAGATCAACAAATCTTTGTTTTCAGAGTGAATTTTGATAAAATAAAAAGTGAATAAAAAATACTCACTGTTAAATTATTGTTATCATTAACCACAAAAATATAGATGGTAACTTCATTTTATTCAACATACTGATTGCTCAAGAGATAATGGAGTGGCCCACTACGAAATGAGTAAAATCTGACTGAGTTATCAGAATCTGGCATGTTGACAGAAAAGAAAGTGTTCAGCTCTTACAGTGCAGAAAGTGATACAAATATCTAGACAGGGTTTTCCTGACCTGAATGTAGGATCGTATATATGCAATATTGCAGGACAGGAACATCAAGCTTCTCAGTGAGGCCATTTTGTATACTTGCAAATGAGCTGTTTAAAGCAGAAAGCAGTAGGTAAATCATCTTTACCTTGCTGTACAAATTTCCACTTATTTTTGAATCCAAATATTCTTGTGAACCTCTTTTCAAAATGCGGAAAATAGTATCAATTACATTTTAGCTGTATTCTTAGGAGCCTATTACTGAACAACATACTGTATGCTAGAAAAAATTTATGTGGCAACAACATTGACTTACCATCCAGAGATCAGAAGCAGGAAAACACATTTGTTCAATCAAAGAGTAAGCTTACTTTCTCTCTAAATTGATTTCAGAAGTATTTAAATTTGAGTTAAGAATTGCTAGCACTATTTCAGCTGTTCCAAACCTTGGAATATTCTATTTAGATAAGGTGGCTGAGCAAATTAAAACATAAAGGCTAAATTCATTCCAAATTCATGTAACAGTCCCAGAGTCACTGAAAGTGCGTTAGAATTAAATTTAATGCCTACAGATGAAATGGAAAATAATTTGTGCACCAGTTAATCAAAAGTGCATTTTAATGTTCTTCCATAGAACATCATGACTGACATTTCATACAGACAAAGTTATGGATTTTGAAAGAATTGGCAGTGTTTCAACAACTGAAAGGTGTTTCCTCTCCCCTTATCCCTTCCTGAAGCTGCTATTATAATCTCTATTATAGGCAAATATGTCTTCCAAAAAAAGAACATTTTACTACATAATTTAATGTAGAAATGCTCAAATGTATTTCATCAATGCTCCCTCTGCCCTGGGGAGGAAGTGGAAAAAAGAAACAGTAGAAGCTGCTTTCCATCTGCTTGTAGCAACTTCCCCTGAATTTTAAAAACTGAGGCCAAGTATTCACTTTTCACCAATGATATTAAGGGAAGTTTTGGAAAGCCTGGTGATGGTCTTTTCAGTTCCTTTGTGGTCTGTGGGTCCCATTACCCCATTCAGCAAACCAACAAATATGTCCACTTTGTATAGTCACTAAAAGCACACAAAACCCAGTGTGGAAGGCACATCCAGGTGTTTAGCCAGTTTTCACAGTATATTTTGCCGTTTCTGCTACTTGTCAGTTTGCCAAAGTTGTATTGCTATCCAGTTGCCAGGCTATCTGGTTTAAAGCCTATTTGTTTAAAGTAAGCTGTTGTTATCGTTTTCCATCCCTCAGGGCAGTGTTTGGATGGGCTGTGCTGGAAAAGGTCCTGAAGACATATTTTTCTAGGAATTCCGTCATGGCCTCAGTGATTCTGAACATTGACAAAAAGTACCAGTGGTGCATAAATAAGGGAGATAAGCTTAATCACGTCCTTAAATGTGAGCACATATGTACCAGAAATATTTTAATATGTATTGTAATGCTCACGGGCACTGTTGATCAGGGAAGTTAGCTTGCCCTTGCCTTGGTTCTCCTTCTGCTTTACAAGTAATTGACTTTCAGGGACCAAATCCAAATGCTGTTAAAGTCAGTGGAAAAAATCCTATTGTCTGCAGTGTTCACAAAATCTATACTGAAGAGCTGTAATTCTTTAAGTGGTTTGTTCTGGTGTTGGTAATTAAACTTAATTTCCACTTTCTTTCAATTCATCTTTATTTAAGTTTCTTCCCCTATATAAAGTGTCCAAACATGTAAAATAGAAGCAGCTGTGTTTTTATTAGTACTATAAAGTATGGTCTTAACCCATTAGTAAGAGTGAAAAAACAGGATTTTATAAATCTTATTTTGGCAAAGGAAAATGTTTTGTGAAGGTAGAAAAAAAATGGGATAGTTGCAACTTGAGTTGAAACTAGATATAGGAAAAATTGCAGATGTCACTTTAGGATCCCAAACTCTCTAGATGTATTATCATGAAATACAGAGTACTTCTGCTCAGCAGGCAAAACTGGAGAGAGTTCTCAATACTTCTAACAAGTTGCAACTGATATATGAAGTTACAGAATAAGCAGGAGCGAAAAAGGTTGGCCTGGTCATTTAAGATGAGCCATATGAATCACTTTGTCTTCACAAGTAAGAGGTAGAAAAAATATATAACTCCTAGTCTTGGAGAGAAAAAATGTATAGAATTATAACCTCAGGTATGGTAAATTGTTTTTGAAGTCAGTGGAACTATGTGTCTGAAGATCTGGCCAAGGAGTTAGATTCTTCTCATTTTATCATGTTATAAATGATGAAAAACTGTTGAAAGAAATGTTTTCACAAAGACAGAAAGCTGGTGTAAAGAGAGAACCACTCCTGGAGACAATGCAACACTCAAAAATTTGTGTCTGCATGAGTAGTGTCAGTAACTGCAATGGGATTACAAGTGAATCAAGCCAAGCACAAATAAAAGTATTTTCAAAATCAGAACATAAAAGCTAGTGTTCCCAAATGTTCTAAAGTGATTTTTGAAATGAACTGTGTTACAAATAAGGGCCATACAGATGACAGTAAATCCTTGTTGTCATTACCATTATCATCAGTAGTGCAGAAGGGAACGCATGGCAGCACAAGGAAGCAAGCAAAATGGCATATTAATGTTCAGAGTTGAAATCCTCTCACCTTGTTCTTCTCTCAGTTTCATAGATACCACTGCTATTTATGGAGATGTTTTCACTGTGGTAAACACAGGTCTGTTGCTGATATGTGTTTATGGGTTACATGAAATGAAAAAAATAATAGAATATGATATTTTTAAAAATCACACATTCAGAAAGTGGTGCATTAAATGAGGATCAGAGCCTTTGGATAAGCCTAATAGATAGCAATATATGGAAAATCCAGTGTTAACACCCCTGTAATAAACATTCATTTGGTGTTGTGCTACTATCAGAGAATACCTGATAAAGATTTGATACTAGCTCTTATGCAACCACTGGTAGCTTAAATTCTGACTACCAGTATCATGCTACGTTCTTGTCTAGATCAGAATTACGTTTATTAGAAGCAAGAATGTTTAATATCTAATGCTAGATCAACACAACTAGAATGTTCCTCAAGAATATATGAGCTTTGTCAAAAACAGAATAAATTTTTGAAAGCACTTAAGTTAGGAAATAAACTCTAAATCATTTTTTTTTTTAAATCGAAGTGCATAATTTTGATAAAATCTGTAGGGGAATTTTTCTTCTAAAATTGTCTTTTTCTAAGAAAATTCACCCTTTCATTATTATTCAAGACTGCTACCATTTACCTTAATTAAACAAAATACAACTCAGAACTCAGTATGAAACACAGATTCTTAGATTTAACAATGTTCTGGTCCATAATACATACTGATGGAAATGAAAAATCCTTTTGTTAAACAATGGAAGTAATTACATTAGTAATAATATATTGATGAGTATTCAAGAAAAGAAGAAAGTAAAATCTTCCACAAATAATCACAAATTACACTAGAAGATGATCACATTTAAAAAAAATCTTCCACAAATAATCACAAATTACACTAGAAGATGATCACATTTAAAAAAAAAATCTGAAAAATTAACACTCAAATTTAAATAGAACTACAAACCCCAGGTGACCACCCCAGTGTAAAAAAACACAACCTGCAAGTTCAAACCCATTTCTGCTATCAGTAAACCCTACTCAAAGATCTAAATCCCAGTTTCTCCACATGCACACCCCACAAGGTAGTAAATTTTGTCCCAAGATCCACAGGTTTTTAGGTGGATGACACTAAAACAATGGCAGTGTACCAAACACACTCAGAGAACTGTGGTAGGAGCAGTCACTAGGAGATGTTATGTTTCCAAAGTAATCTCCTTCTTTAACCTCTTAGTTCAGAGTCTGAAAGGAGATCCATAAAAAAACCCTTGCAAAATAAGCATAAAATTTAAACTGTTTAGCTCACCTCAAAACTAAAAACCATGAAATTGTAAGCTGTAGATTTTTTTGAACATTAGTGCTCCCACCTGCTGAAAACAAAAAAGACTTTCTGTTTCTGCTTGAGTCCTGAAGAAGAGCTTGCATCCTCAGAATCCTGCCTGTTTCATTCAAATATGTCAATTCATACCCCTAATGCTACTACTTTTCCATGTTAACCTGGTTTCTTAAAAAACAGTATACAATACAATTGTAAGAGTCAAATGGGATTTTTAATAAACATGATGTTTTCAGTTCAGTGACAAAATAAAAATATTGAATTGGACACTGTAATATGGGAACCTTTTTCTTACTAATGTGAGAACAATTCAGGTTACAGTAGTCAGTAATTTCTTATGCCTTTTTCATATGAAAATATCATCTCATTTAAAAAAAAACCCAGCCCCTGAGGAAAAAAAAATTATTTTCAAAACATCAGATATTTCTTTCAAAAAAATTTTTTTTTTTTTTTGAGGAGAAAAGGTCCCAATTTTAATTTTCAGATCAATTTAAAATACTGTAGGTAAATTGTTTTGTAGTAAACCCATCGGGATTTTAAAAGTTTGTCCCAAAGTCTATCTGTTTCTCTGTATGATTACGGTCAAAGGTAATTAGAGCCCCAAAAATTATTTTGGACATGGAAATTGTTGTCTTGTATTTCAGACATGAATGTGGTAAGTCCTAAATACTACCAAAAAACTTGTTGTTTCCACATATTCCTTGAAAAAAAAAAGAATTTATAACAAATACCGATTAGTGGAAAAGCATTACATTGTTGTTTGTACTGATATAATTGTTGGCATCAAGTAAGAACACCTTTGCAGTGGAATTCGGGAAATACAGGGAAATAAGAAACTCCATGATGCAGTTAATTTCTTAAATAAGCTAAGTGAATCTTTAATGAAAGCTATTTCTCTCAATTGGCTACAAAAGAAATCTGTTCCTAATTTGAGATTTGAAGTCAGTTTCTGCTATAAAACCGTATTGTGTATTTCCTCTTCAATCCTATTTAGCCATCAGTTTCAGTTTACATCTGCTATTTGGAAGTGCAGGAACATTACAGTTTTTTTATTAACAAAAGCTTTTATTAATAAATAATCAAACCCCTCCCAAACATTTTCTAGGCGAGGACAGAAGTTGAAGCTTTACCTTGTGACTGTAAACATGAGCAATCAGACTGATTGACTTTACCTTTCAGAATCAATTTTTGCTGTTGGTCTGGCACTGCTGTAAATGGACTCATAGTTAGATCATCAGTAGAAAAATACAGATATATGTTCCATCTTTCTCTAGGTTTAGAGGTTGGATATGTAGGGTGGCATATTCTGTTCTGGAATATAGTGAGATTTGGGAGCTGTAGTGTATGAATATTTGCCCTTAGCACAACAGTGTTACAGAAGATGCTCCTTTGTTTTGTCCAATTCATAAAGAATTTAGAAATTGATATTGTTCTTACATTTGATGCTGAGAATAAAAGGACTAAAGACGGTATTTATTATGAGCATCAGTGGACTAAATATGTTTAGCTTAACAGAAAAGGTTACAAATCTCTTCATTTGGGCATTCATGCCACAACTTTTGCAACTGTTAATTCATTTTTAAAGTTACTTCTTATGCTAGGATAGAGGACAAAATCTCCTGAAGTTTACACATGCATCTTCTGTAAATATTTTATAGTATACTTGGTTTTGGTTACTTGTGGTAAACACCTGCTGAATCTAATAACCATCAGTTTTATTCTTAAGAGATCTTTTATTCTTAAGATTAAGATCTTAAGATTTTAAGATTGAAACATTTTCTTCCAAATTATAGTCCTATTCGTATTTAACTGTCTGAAACCATCTAGCAACTAATTAATAAATATTTCATAAGAACTGTGACAAAAATTGTCAGGAAAATAAAGGTGTTTTCAATGAGGGACATCCTGTCTTAGTGGCTAAGTTTTCAAACACTAAGAAGTATAAAATTTTTATTTGCAGAAATCCTGTTGTGCTGTCTGAACACTTGCATAGAGTTGAAGGTATGTCTTACACTAGTAACTTACTGAACAAATCTGCTGACAGTCCATTTTTTAAATTAAAATTAAGAAATATAAAGAAAATTAGAACTCTGCCTTGGTGAAAATGCCTGATTGGAAAAACTGTTGTGATTCTTAAAAAAGTGACTTAAATAGAACTACATCTTTCACAGAATCATAATAAATTAGAGAAAGATGCAAGATTGACTATTAGACTTCAGACACCTTACAGGTTGAGTAAGAATTGAATCATTGCAGTTTTACCATGTTTATCATGTCTCAGGATGTGTACTTCAAATTATATGGTATAAATCTTTGCTTTAAAATACTTATTGTGTAACAAAATAACATTACTTTTACATAATTCTGTGAAATTCACTTTTAAGTGATGGTTCTGTATAAATCCAAAGAAACTACTTTATGCTGTAGCTATTTTGTCACAATCAATAATCTTTCATATTTATTCTTCAGCAGATTAAAAAATATTTAATATGTGGGAGACAGAAAGTAATTTTAGATAGGCCTGTTGTCTTCTGAAAACAGTCATATTATCATGTTATACTGAAGAGAATTTGCTCCCAAATGCTAAATTTATGCTTCTCTGGATAAAGTTGGTCAGTTTATAGGCCAATGCACTGCTCTTATGGAAGCACTCCACCATATTTTCTGTTTCCATACATATTTTGATGTAAGTAAAAAAATATTTACAGCAATATACATTATTACCTCCTCTACAGTTCATATAAGCAGAAACTGCTGGTGTGTTGTCTAATCAGACTGCAAATAGGGTGCAGTCTTCTACTTAGAAATATTAACACTTTACCTTAGCCTTAGAATTTCAGACATAAAAGATCTAAAATATTCTCTTCATTTATTTTTATCACAATTCAAAAATTTTCTAGAAAATAAGATATATTTTTATATATATCTATATATATATATCTATATATATATATGTGCATGTTACTGTATGCATAGATAATACTACTAATAACTACTTACTTGCTTCCAGAGTGCAATAGTTTTAAGTAGAAGTGAAGTGAGATCAGAAGACAGTATCCACTCTGAATTGCTCAAGGGAAAAATGTTCTTGGTGTTATTTGACCAATATAACCTTTTCTTCTGTGGTCTACTGCAAGCATAATGTGTTATTATATTTTTTCCTGCAGAGAGTATCAAATAACCACCAAATGATCTGACTTAAAGTGGAGTCAGTGTAGACACAAGTAAATGAATGAAAAAATTTTTAAAGTAATAACTAGCAAATTGTTTTTGTGACAACTGAACTACTTGTTTCTACATTTTAAGAATTTAAATACTTCTTAGCAAATATATTTTAAATACACTGGCCAAAGTGAAGATTGAATGGTTAGACAAATATTTTTGTAACGTATGTCCCTTATGATGGGCAAGTATTCTAACAAAAGAGACTGAAAATAAGTTTAGACATATTCTGATAAGACTCAAACCATATCTTATTTAGATTTTTCTGTTAAAGATGTGATACACATAGATGATAGTTGTTTTCACTTTTGCTCATGATTTTAATTACTTTTTCTAAGTGGAAAAGTATACTAACTAGAAACCTTCCTTTCTTCAGTGTTATGCTAATCTGATCTCAGACCATCTCCCAGTGACTCTGGAAAATCAGAAATATGGTGGTGCGCTGGTGTTGCTTGGGATAGAGTTAATTTTCTTTATGGTAGCTTGTATGGGGCTGTGTTCTGAATTTGTGCTGTGGAAACAACGTTTATAATTTAGGGGTGTTTTAGTTACTGCTGAGCAGGGCTTGCACAGCATCGAGGCCTTTTCTGCTCCTCACCCCACCAGCACTGGGGGTGCGCAAGGAGTTGGGAGGGGACACAGCCAGGACAGCTAATCCCAACTGACCAAAGGGATGTCCCACACCACATGGCATCATTCCAGTATAAAGCTGGGGGGAGAAGAAGAAAGGGGTGAACTTTCAGAGTGGTGGCATTTGCCTTCCCAAGTAACCATCACATGTGATGGGGCCCTGCTCTCCTGGAGACGGCTGAATGCCTGCCTGCCTGCCTGTGGAAACTGGTGATTGTATTCCCTGTTTTGCTTTTCTTGAATGCGTGGCTTTTGCTTTCCCTATTAAATTGTCAGTATCTCAGTCCATGAGTTCCCATTTTTACTCTTCCAACGCCCTCCTCCATCCCACTGTGGAGGAGTGAGGGAGCGGCTGTGTGAGACTTAGTTGTCAGCTGGGGTTAAACCACAGCAGGTGCAAGAAAGGGAAGCACAAGAATGACTTTATCTACTAACCAGGTTTTAATTATGGAGAGTTTGATATTAAGCCAGTTTTGTATAATTAATTCAAAGAAATTGAATACACAGAATTTTCTAATTTCATCACTTGATTGGATTTTGTCTTCATGAAATATGTGATAGCTTGTATAGTTCACAGAAAACAGTGGCATTCAAACACAACAGATGAAAACGGATCAGGAAAGGAAAAATTGGAGCATATTTTTAAATGCCAACACCATCAATAAATTATTACTAATTAATAATCATTTCACTTTGTGTTTTCCAAGAAAAAATTAATAAATTCTTATGTTCTCAATACAACTATTGGCATATGAGTTTACTGAAAAAATATTAAAGTATAAATTATAACAAAGTTCATTTAAAATATTTCTACTTAAATCATCATTGTACCAAAAATAATAATGCTACTTTAATTTCTGGTAATCTGTACTGACATTTGGATTATACAAAAATAAGTTTTGAAAGTTCATTTTTCACTTAGAATTGCAAATGACCTTTCAAAGACAAGTTAAGTCTTGACTTAAGCACTCTTTTGCATGGAGGCCAAATGAAACAAACTTAAAAGGGGCAGATTTCCCTGTCAGGAGCATAGCATCGAATTTACATACAGTATCTGTATTTTCAAAGCTTTCATATTTATAAAATATTGCTTTTATATTACAGAGATGTTTTAGCTACCATCAAAAATGTGGGTTAGAAAGCTCTACATGTTGTTAAACTGCTTATGGGTGCCAAATTAAAATCAAGTTTCAATGAGGAACACCAGTGCTCAAAGGTGGGACATATCCCCTAAACTAGACACAGGTTGAGAAGTAGTTGAGCTAAGAAATTTATCTTCTTATTTTCCAGTGGTTTTTAAAAAGTCAGGCAACTCTTACAAGAAATATGCGCAAAGCTGTATATAGGGGTAAGGAAATTACCCCTCAAGGAATTATAATAGTTTCCATCAAGTACTTGATACCTCAGGTAATGCCATTTCTGTCTATGCAGGCATAAGAGGTCTTCTAAAGTAACCTTACCCAAAGCAAAAGCAATAAGCTCCATCTTAAATGTGTCCCCCTGAGACAAGGCGTCATTAGATTTGGAAAGAGTAGGGAATTAAGAGTAAGTGAACTTGTACCTACAAGTCACTGTAAGACTGCACCTATTACCTGTTTGTCCTGGGACTGCCTGTCACCTGAAATGGTAGGTGAACATGCTCCATGAGCCAAGGCAGTGTTACTAAGAAGTCCCTGCAAGCTGTGTTTGTCGCCACAGTCCTTGTCTCTATGTGACCATTGCAGGGCAACAAAGGTGCAGAAGCAGAGAGGGTGTATCAGGACAACATGCTGGGAAAAATAAAGCTACCTTTATGCACTTCTTAAGGAAAAGGGGGAAAATTTGCTTACAAAAATGGTGAGGGGGAAGGAAACAGGAGGTAAAAGAAAATGAGTGCCTTGTTAGTATTACCCAACTTGCAGAGAAACTGCTGCATTTAATGAGCAATCAGAATGTTCATTTAGTCTAGTGCCAGATCTTGTTTTCGAGGAGACATTTGTGCGCTTAGATTGTTAATTAGCCGCAGCATCCATGACCATCCCCTGCATATAGGATAAGGGCAACAGTATAATTGAAGCGCGTCTAGAATTATAAAATACAAAATGAGATTTCGGGGGAGGGAAAGAACCTGTGAAATAAAGATTCATGTCCCTCTTTACATTCATGTGAACAGGACCTTTGACAGAAGGTATCAACACAGACACTGGCCTTTAACAAAGCATACTGGAAATGAAATCACATTCTTCTTCTCTTGTTTCTTGAAGTTGGTTAATGGAACCATATCCCGTTGACTTTTTAAAAATATTTTTTAGATATTAGTATCAAAGTTAATGAGTCAGGAGGGGCAGAAAAGATGGAAAATCCAGCCAACCAGGAGCACATTTAATATGAGATCAGTATGTAATGTCAGTGCATATAGGTTACATTGTGAATTCTAGTAGGGGACAAAACATTAGCTTTTAAACTTTGGGGCTTTAATTTTGACGGCAGAACACACAGACTGCTACAGAAGACTGCATATGCCCAGCTGTAGGTTTAGGCTTTATAAATAAGACTTTATATAATTTGAACTAAGGTAACTAAAGTGGCCACAAGTTACACTGAGGGTATCCAGCACCTCTGTACTGATTGCACTGCAGTGTCTTGCCTACCTTGTTGACCTTTTACAGGGGAAGTGAATAGAAAGCTATATCAATTTTTTGTATGCTTTGCACATTGAATACATAACACCTTTTAACAAAGAACAAAATATAAAACATTTTTTGTAAGCTGAATTGTCGCAGCTCACGTGGGAAATCAACAGAACCATAATCAATAAGCAAGGCACCCTTGTGCCTTGTCCAAGCAACAGAATTTAGATTTCATGTTTCTTTCTTTCTCAGCTGTATGTCTGGAAGTGTTTTTATCTCATTCATGTTTCAGGAGTCTGCATACAAGTCTGCAGGAACTAAGAATGCACTTCTGTGTAATTTTTCAATAGCAGTGCTCAATAGCGTTTTCAGTAGTGTTTTTCAACAGTGTGCTCTTGTGAGGACAATAGGAGACATTCTCTTGATCCAAATGGCCACCAATTGCTTCACATGACAAACAGCTAAACAACTCTGCTCACCTGTAAGTGAAAAAGAAGGGGCATCAAGGCATGCCCTATCATCTTGCCAGCCTTTGATACGGCAGAATCCAAAGGAAGGTGTTTTCTTTGAACTGGCAGAAACGGGAGGCAGGAAAGGTTCCTGAATGCTGTGGCTGTTCTAGTGTACCCATGGTGTTCTCTCTGAATCACTGAGGGGATGAGTTGAACCATGCTTTGATTACCTCCTTCTGGATTGTCCTTTTACAGTGTGAATCTAGCACAGGATGCCCTTTGGGTGCCAGGAGGCTCTTTTAGGTGTAAACCGTGATGCTGTTGTATTAAAATAGCCAGACCAGTAGATACCTGCCAGATGTCTGCTGGGAATTCAATACAGTGGAGAAGAAGGAGTCTAGGAGGTCCTTATAGTGTATGGAGGAGAGCTTCTTGTCACAGCTGGTGAGCAAGCCTATGAGGGGTGGTGCCCCACCTGACCTGCTGTTTACAAGCAGAAAAGGGCTTCTGGGAGATGTGCTGGTCAGAGGCCATGTGGGGTACAGTGGCCGTGGTACAATAGGGTTTTCAATATTTGGTGAAACAAGGAGGAGCATCAGCAAAACTTCAACACTGAACTTCCAGAGGGCAGACTTCAGCTTGTTCAGGATGTTGATTCAGAGAGCACCTTGGGAGATGTGGAGGATCTGTGTCACAAAAATAGCTGTCCTGTTGTGGTTACTATCAGTGAATCAATTTGTTCTTGTTCCCAGCACTTTACTGTGCCTATGTAGGTTCACTTCATTTCTCTCATAATTTGGGTGCCTTGTTTGAGGCCACTAAAATCTTGTATTACTCATTTAGAACATATCTGATTGCCTTCCCCTGTCAGAGTAATTCCTCAAATATGGCATCTTTTTTGCAGTTTTTTTTTCCTTTTGACTGGAACCAGCACTGTATCCATTTGTTTTCAATGAGATTCTAACAAGCAAACATGATTAGAAAAAACCTCTGCAAAATTTGAATTCAAATGGCACAATACATTTGAGAAAAGTGAAAATTGGAAATTAGAATGGTCCTGTGTAGACCGATATGGAACCATTATACTCTGACTAATTTTTCAAAACACTGAGGAAGGGAAATAAACACAATGAAAACAAGAAATGGATGACAGAAAACTAATAGAATTTTCTGTTTTCCCCTGTAGAATGGCCAGTTTGGAATGGCTTTCAGTTGTGGTCAGAAGGTAAAAATGCATATTGCCTATAAAGGAAAAAACATTCTGAAAAATGCATGTCATTTTGTTTGAATGAAAAATTGAGTCTTCATCAGCAAATCCCTCTTCAAAAAAGTATTACTGTGACAATTCAGGACACTACAGACAACAGTTCAGTGAAGCACAGATAGAGAATTAAGAGCTAATAGAGAGCTACCTCTAGGGCAATAATCTGGCAAGGAAACTGCACATATCACAGTCAAATCAAACGACCATACTGGTCACTCTCTAGTCTTTGGTGGCTGGTTAGTAGTGTCTAGCTAAAAGCTAAAAAAAGAGTAAGAAAATGAGCAAAATACAAGGGAAATAGAACTTCTTCTCTTGGGAAATTACCTCTTCAGTTATTAGAACTCTGTAAAACTCTGTGGGGAGTGGAGATGGAGATTGAGAGAATGGAGAAGAGATAAAGAAGGAGAGAGGAAAACTTCCAGTCTAAATAGATTTTCAAGCTGTATAAAAAAACTAGACCTCCAATCGCTAATCATCTTGGAAATGGCTGCCTACCAATTAAGTCACGTTAGAAGGCATTTGTCATGGTAATTTAAGACAAAATTTTGTCTCATAAAAAGCATTAATATAATAATGTAACATTCTCACAATTCTTTATATACAGTTTCCAGAAGGCTACACCGTGTATAATTCATCTTGACTCATAAAGATACCTCAGTTATGTTCCTGTAGTAATGTGCTTTACAGAGTACACAGCTGAGGTCAGAAAGCAATACAGCAATGTATCCTGACTTGCAGGATATTACTATTACCTCATAAATATATAGACCCTCAGAAGTCTCTTCCCCTCAGACCCCTGAATAATGTAGGCCGTAAGCTGTTTGGGGTCTAAAATTCTATGGAAGTTAACAGGACTTGTGTTTGTGCCAGTTAAATGCCTTTAAGCCCTACCTCCATCCAGCTATGAATATCTGAACCAGTTAGGGCTTTTGACTATCTTTTCTACAAACCTTAAAAAAACCCCAACATTTATTCCCAGAGAATAGCCTTCAGCGTTTCTCTGTCTTCTGCCATCCTCTGGGACTATAACAACTTCAGAGTTATTTAAATGGAAGATGACATTTAAAAAAAGAAGTGGACAGAATTAACCATACAACAATTAAACGCCATGTGAGGTTTTGTATTTATTATATACCTTATAGGATTTTTGTGAATGAGTCGCAGAATCTAAAGCTTTGAAAACCATAACTGGCCACAGCTGGAAAACAATTATTAGTGTCACCTTGACCTTGGTTCTGGGTGTCACAATATAGATTGGTAAGTGGAACTGAAAGGTGAGTGTGTTTTGCTTGTCAGACCTTCAGAAAGCATGAACATCACCCTGAACCTCAGTTAGAAAACTAGTGTCCATCAACAGGCCAAAATTTCCCCACTTTAGGGTCCTGAATGAAATTGTTTAGGGAAGAGGGACCGATAAAGGAGACAAAATGTTTTGTAATAGCAATGATAAATAATTGTAAAATGAGGAAGGCACATCAAGAAATGGTGACTACCAGCTAAACACCTTCACAACAGCTTGCTCTCTCTCCTCCCTCACACCAGAGGAAAATAAGAGTTGTGGACTGAAATAAAGACAGGGAGTTCACTTAGCAATTACTGTCATGAGTAAAACAGACTCAACTTGGGGAATTTAAGTGAATTTATTGACAATTAATCTAAGTATTCAATTACTGATTCAGATATTTGGAAACAAATAGTACAAACACTTAAGGCGACCACAGTGCTCCTCCCTCCCCAAGCTTGTCTCCACCCCAGACAGATCTCCTCTCACCTTTTTATCAGCACAGGTTACACTCAGTCCCTTCACTGAGATAATGGGCAGCTGAGGGAAAGATCAGGGCATAGCAGTTTCTGTCAGTTGCTCCTTCCTTCTCACTCTTCACAAAGGGCCGCGGTCCCTTTGGGAGTATCTGCTCTACTGATCTGCTGAGTACCTCCTTTTTATTCTACTCTGACCTTTGTGTTCCTGCTGTTTTTCTTCCTTGAATTCTTCATCCTCTCTCTGTTTTCTCTCTGTTTTCTTCACTCTGGGGCATTTTGTGACCCTTCTTAAATATGTTTTCCCCCATTTGTTGGTGGCTGATGTGCTCATCTGTGTCCTGTGGTAGGACTGTTTCATCCAGTTGTGCCTGGCATGGGGCAGCCCCTTCTCTGTCTTCACAGAGACCACCTTTATAGTTCCCCAGTGACCACATTTGGATGCTTGCACCCAATCGGAGGGCTTTGAAAGTGATATTTTTTAAAATATCTCCTTTGCTGAAAGACTGTATACATTTAAAAACAAGCCCTGAAGGTGGTGTGGTTTTGGCTTGTGATCATTAGATATATTGCGGGTACAGGTCTTGCAGAATACAAGACAGTGTCTTACAGAGTAGTCACTTCCAGAAGAAGGAAATATCACAAATGCAGTGAGTGTTTTCTCACCATATCTTTGAAAAAACAATATAACCATGATGTCCTTTCAAATATTTTAAATGCTCTAGTTAGTGTATGCTAGAGAAGTCTCACTTTTCCCCTCACTTGCTACAAGTTTCTTGAGCTAGGAAGTGCCAGTAAATCTGTTACTGCGTGGCACATGATCACACAGCATATTTGTGCAACAAAAGCTGTGAAAATTAAATAATTCATGTCAATAATTGATTCATTTGCATCTAATTTAATCTATATTTTGTGAAGCACTGCAGACTTGTAACATTGCAATTCATTTCACCTTTTTTGAGCAGAGATTAAAAGCTAAGATTTACAGTGCATCCCTGTTCAAGGAGGTCCTGTGAATTCCTGGTACCATGGGCTGCAACAAACACAGACAAAAGGCATTCTAAAATCATCTGTACTTTAATTTACTTAAATGCTGAAGTAAGTGATGACCCAGTAGGCACATGGATCTGTTACTCATGTTAAACCCTACAATGCACTACAGATGGCTAATATTTTGCAAAAAACAGTATTGTAATACCTCAAGTCCTGATAGCAGACCTTTTCCCTGCTATCATATTGTACAGGACCATATAAACCATACAAAACTGGTCCTGAACTTAAAGTATCATCTAAAGCCTGCAGCAGATTCTGCAATATGAGAGAATTAATTCAATTTCTCTGTAAAAATTATGACACTGCTACATGGGTCTAAAATATTTCAGAGCCTTTTTCAATGTCACAGTCACAAACTATTGTGCCAAACTCCCTCACCCCTACACCCATAACACCAAATTGTTTTCAGAGGAACTGCCCATGTGTAAGTGAGAAAGTAATTTAGCTTGATGTGTTGGCTCCAATTGAAGAACACAGAGGCAAAGGTCTTTTTCCCTCCTTCTTTTGAATCTTAAGATTGATACTCTAATTATGTGCGCTGATGGTTCAAACAGCAAACCTATTTTGAGGGAAAGAAGTTATAAGCCCTGATTTTATTTGTCTGAATTGCTAAAAAGAAAGAGAAGGAGTAAAAGAGAGGTTGGTTTTCTGTTTTGCAGGCAAATGGTGAAAAACAGGGACAAAGAGTGGAATTCTAGACATTAACCTGGAGAATCTGGGATACATTTTATCCATTATATATTGATCTCAGTAAATCTGACAGATCCAGTACTGCTAATTTCTGGCTATTATACGTTTTTTGTATTATGACAATGCTAAAAACCCAGCATACATCCAAGTGTTGGAAACTTCCCTTTCCTTCATAGCCGACCAATTCTGGGAGGAAGATACATGCCCAGTGTTTCCCCGAACATCTTTTGTTTGTTAAACTGCAACTTCAAGAGTTGGTTTTGAATCAGTCACTTATTTTTTCACGCATTCACTTTTAAGTACCTGATTAGAGCACAAATTAGGATGATGATATGTGATCATAGAATCACAGAATAGTTTGGACTAGAAAGGACTTTAAAGGCCTTCAGAGGTTTCCAGGGATGGGGCCACCTCTCTGGGCAACCTGTTTCAGTGTTTCACCACCCTCATCATAAAAAGTTTCCTCCTTATGTCCAGTCTGAATCTACATGCTTCAGTTTGAAACCATTGCCCCTTGTCTGATTGCTGCAGGCCCTACTGATATTGTGTACTCTGAAGAGCATGGTTGTGCTGGAACACCAACAGTTTCCAGGTAGAGTTTGGAAAGTCCCTCAGAGGATCCTTTGTAGATATTGTTCACAGTTCTGGGCCCCATAATTTAAAAAGGATGTTGGGGTATGTGAATGTGTCCCGAGGAGGGCACTAAGCTGGGGAAGGTGCTTGCAGACATGTCCCCTGAGGAGTGGCTGAAGGCACTGGGTTTGTCTAGCCCAGCTGAAGAAGTCTATACTCTTCTATGTCTAGGTGAGAGTGAAGGAACTGGGAGACAAGTTTGGAAATGTTTACATTACTACATAGAAGCTGCTAGTGATAGAGAAACGCTCAAACCTGTGAGTCTGAGGAAACTTCATGTGAGAAAAATAAGATCTTTTCATTTCTTGAGTTCAGTGACTCAGAACAGGCAGTAGTGAACTGAGGGAGATAAGGAAATCTTTTGCTAAAGGAAATGCTGAAGTGTTTTTTCTGTTCTTTTCCCAACTGAGAGTTCACTATCAAAAAAAATTCATATATTATCTGAGATGAGAACTATGCTAGGAAAAGAAAAAGATAAAGAGGGGAAATTAAAAAAAAAAAATAAAGCCTACAACTGAGAAACAACAATGAAATCTTATTCAAACTCAAGCAAGGAAAAGAAAAAATAAAGAAAACCGCCACAAAAACTTTTAGGCTACTGCTTTTAGGCTTATTTGTGATAAGCTAAAAAACATTACAGTGAAATAGTGACAGGTTACAAAACTAAACTAAATCTTCCTAATGATTATAGTGTGGTAAAAGAACAGGAAGTAAAAGATATTGCCACACAGATATGGGACTGCTTCCACCTTTCAGTGCTCTCTAATCTGGAGGGAAAATGTTTCACTTTGCCACTTTACATAATTTTCAAATATGATCTTTCACTTCTTCTAATTGTGAGGTGGCTTTGCTTTATGACATCAGTGCAACTCAAAAATAACTCCAGTCAACTGAATTACCCTACCAGCAACTCAGGCAAATTTTAGAATCCAGCCCCATTTCATTAGACAGATACTATAACAATATATCAGGAAGAGAATGTGTAAAACAAAAATATAAAAAATGTTTTGTGTATTTAAACTATTGTCTTAATCCCCACAATAATTTTCAGTGCTCCCACTATAGTTCATTTTTCAGTACAAAAACTACACACCGTACTGTGAAAATAGATCTAGTATATCAATAAGTTTTTGCTTTTAAATAAGCCAATACAAGTAAATAATTACTAAGTCTCTAACAAATTTGGTAAAGCAGTGACTCAACTGTCATGAATTTTAGTTTGCAAGGGACTGTATGACTAAAGGCACAGGAAGTTCTACCACTGATACCAATAATCAGGCTTTGTCTTACTGTGAATTTAATTAGAGCACTGGCAATTATTTGTTTGGTTTATTTTCTGTTTATATTCATGAATTGAATACAAAATGCCTCCACATTTAATGTGAAGTAAAACTTTTATCTTCTTAGTGATATTTCTTGCATACGCAGAGATAGCAAAAGGTTCGGCTGCCTCCTCTACTTTCCCTTTATGTTCACAGGCTCCTGCTGTCCTGCAGAGTTTTGTTTGCCTCAAAGTACCAATCCAATTGAAGGTCAAAGATACTGTATTTGCACAGACAGTGATGCTAAAACTTCAAATAACCAAAACTGTTCAAAAGACAGGAAAGAAACTCAGCTTAAAAAAACCCTGAATTAACCACTGCCTGAAACTCCTTATTCTGTTTCAGAAATCCATAGTTCCCTTTGTGCCAAAGCGACTTCCTGGGTGCTTTGTCCTTCTCTCTGTCATTACAGCTACTAGACACAGGGTGTTTCCAACTTGGGAAGCAGACACATCTACCTGAATTTGGTGCACTTAAGTAGCGCTTAAGCTCTTGATTCTCAACCATAAATTTTTTGGGCTTCTCCAGCAGTAGACTCTTAAACCCCTGTCTTTATCCATGCTCCCTCTTATAAGAACTTGCTGCTCAGCTGATGCTTGTTGGATAGCCACATCTAGTTTGGATCATCAGTGTAGGAATGACTTTGATGTGGCATCCTTCCATCTGGAATATTGTCCATGAAAACAAACCAGGATGGATGTTTTAGTGCTTATGTTTTAGGGTAAATAAAATAGGAAGTCACATTACTCTGAGGCAGTACTGTATTTATTTATTTATTTATTCTTTTATAGTCTTAAGTTTTAAAAATGATATGATATTTTTGTATGAATGCATCCCTGAAGGGAACAAAAGGGACTAACTAGCCCCTGAATTTGTGTATCCGCTCTGTTTATTATTAGTAGAATTTTTAGCCTTGAAGCAGGTCCTGCATTTCTACAGCTTCATGCAATTTCTGTAGGACCTAGAGTTGGGAAACCATTTGCAATATAATAGAGATTGCACCAGTAAAAATGGGAGACACTTGCATCTATAAGTACTTTTCATTTTTAGTATAGAGTAAAAAAGCATATAACTGTGCATGGTTGTGATGTTACAGGTATCCAAGTCAGTTTATAGGCAGAAAAAGCAATGACTCCAAATTCAATAGCATAAAGGGCAACTGTCATAAAGTAAACCATCAAAATTTCAGCAATAGCTCTTAAAATGGTTCTCAAAGTTCTAGCTGCATTTTCATGAGGTCATTAGAGGAGAAAAAGAATGCAGAAAGGCAGACTGTGGATTGTGAGGCAAGAACATGACATTGAAGAAGACTGCCTACAGTACATCTTTCAATGTATACAAGGTAAGTTTAAAACAAGACCCTTAGATACGGTGACTACAGTGAGATGTGTCTGCAAAGCAGACAGACAAAACAAAAGATGTACAAACCTCACAAAATAAGAATTAATTACTGAAGGAACAATTTGACTTTGCCAGCATTTTTGCCATGTATGGTACTTGTGAAAAACAGTTATCAAATATCATTTCCCCAAGCTGTTTAGTAAATTTCCTCATTTATTTATTTGTTTATTATTAGGACCATAGAGAAAAAATACTACTTTTTTATATTCTTTTCAATTGACACCTGAATGCAAAACAATACATCAAGCTTTTCAGGTAGTGTGGTATCAATTTTAGGAGCATTTTAAGTTCTGTGAACAAGAACAACAGTTAAAAAAAGGCTTACATACGAAACCTCCTGCATGAAGTAGCAGACTAGTTTTATGCCTTTACTTCTCCTCTCCTGAAGGTACAGTAACTCTCTTTAGGATACTGCAGGGCAAGTAGCAAAGTTTGAAAATTAGGAGTGAGTTGCATTCAGGCAAGGTCTAAATACACAGTTCTTATTTCATCATGTCTTCTTTATTTATCACTCCTTCTGATGTGCGATTTTTTTCCTGCAATCTATATTTTTTATACCATAGTGTATTGATGACCCTGTTTACTTAAAAAGTAAAAGAATCTTCAGCTTCTACTGTGAAAAAAACCCAAAGGAAATTGTTACCTTGAATGCTTAAATCTATACCTATCTCTCTATAAAAAGTGGACTGATGTTCAGAAATCTGAATCAGCTGCAAATTTCAACCAAACCAACACCTCTGATCAAGGGGCAGCCACTAAAAAGCACACAGCATGGGCTAAGTAATGGTCCTGTCACAAAGGAAAATACCTACCTGTCATGGAAACAGAGATGATTCCTCACGCAGTGAGTTGAGAAATGAGTCGTGAGGTCTGGAATCACTGTTAGCTGAACGTGCTTGGACTTCTGCCCATCAGTGAATAGATGCCTACCTCTACACACCCTGTAATTTGGAGATCTGTGGCAGTGTTATTTATAAAAAACAAAAAATATCTACCTACACTAAGTATTTTTCAAGCTTTAGAGGTCCTTTTAACAAATTTGCTTATAAAAGCAAAGAAGAAGGCACAAGTTGAGAATTCTCCCAATTCTTGGTTGCACCAAACATAAGCAACTGAAAAAAAGGGAGAGAAAAATAGAAGACTTTTGTATAATCTCATTAATTAGTCATTTAATAATTGAACATATCAGATGAAAAACTAGCTCCATATGTGTCAAAAGGAGTGAATTTTTTAGACAAAAGAAAAAATATGAATAATACATATTTATAATAACATTGTCTCCCTACCTGCTGCCTTATGCTCTTATGCTTCCTACTGATAATTGTCCTTATTCAAGATGCAGCTCAAGATATGTGCTGGGCTTCTGGAGTACACATTGTACCTCCCAGTTTTTTCTTTGTTTTTAAAGTCTTGAGAACATGATGTTATTTTTCCAGATTGTGCCTGTATTTTTTTAAATGAACCCTTAATAAGTGACCTCAATTGGCATGACAAACTTCTTAACGAGAAACTATCATGTTTCCTGTCTCAGAAAAAATAAAACTAAATTCCATCTTTTTCTCCCAAGACTTTATTCTCTTTCCATAGTAAGCTGTTAACAAATAGGTTCTGTTTTCTTGATGTCTATGAACTGTAAGAGAGATGATTTTCTGATAGTTACCTTCTCACTTAATTAAGTTTCTTTCCAAATCTTTATGCTCAGAACTGAACATTTTAAAAAGTCTGTTCTACAGATTCTTTCTTCTGACTCCCTTCCAATTGAACTGTCTGAGCAGACCAGTACCAAAACGGAAATTATAGATGTGAAGATGGAGATGAAGCTAGGGAAATGGTGCAGATCATATTCTAGGTTTCAGTTATTGTCACCTACACAGGCCGATCCAGATCTGCGTCTTCCTTTCATTAAAATAAAATGTATTATAAATTGCTCTATATAACTTTATGAGAGTCTACTGGCATAAAATTAATGAGTACATAATGCATTTAAATCCAGTTAAATAATAAAATAAATTTAAGCATGGAAGAATATTTTTCCTCTTCCATGCAACATAGCAAATCCAAAACCTCTCCCACATATGCTAGTTGGATGAACCACAGGATTACAAACCCCAGTACTTCAGCAGTTGTGGGTGAAATCTTGCATTTTAAGGTGGGAATATATTGCTGGCTTTCTTAACAATTAAGGAGTCACAATTTTTCTGTAGCTGTAAGAAAGCTCAGTATAATTATAAAGAAATAAGCAATTTATCTTAGACTTTTCAAAGATGGGATTAACATATTTCCTCCTCTCGGACGCTGCTCCCTACTATTTGAGCCTGCTAGCTAGCTTATTTGTATTAGCAGATGATCCTTGGAATGAATGCAAATGAGCCTCATTAACTCCAGGAGACTGATTCTCTGGCCTGTGTGTTTAAGTGTCACAGAAACATTAAGAGCAAGGCTGTTTATTGTTGTTAATTAGGTGAGGACTTGAAGCAACTTTCTGTTGATGGAGTTATCTCTAAACAGGATTGAAATTAGTCACATTCTGTATCCTCTGCTTTGTATTGATGCTGAAACAGTCTCGTAGAGTCACTACTTTTTGCTTTACTGCAAGGACTACTGCAGATGTTTTAAAATTATATTCAAGCCTTTGCAGTCTTTTGTTTATCCAAAAACAACTTTGAGCTGTAAGTTTCTTAGTAAGGCTGTGACAGGATAGATGATGTATAGGCACATGTTGATTAGAATCTCACTGAAGAACACTGCTATCTTCACTCTGCATACTATTTTTTATAGAAACCCTTTGAAACACAACCTCCTTCACCCACATGACAAAATTATGGCAATCCTTTCTTTGTTAAGTTCTGTTTTTTCCGTGTCTCAGAGAAGGGAAATGAAAGCTGAAGCTGATAGGTCAGTACTGGTCCAAAGTACAAGCTTTTGAAGAAATAGTTCACACTTTCTGTGGAGAAACCAGCTAGGGGTCTATACCTGTATTCTTCAACATTTTTCCAGTATTGAACACTCTGTAGACTGTAATGGCAAGAATTTTCCCTGCAGTGTTAAGAGCTGTTGGCTGTGCCCTGGATCGTCATGCAGGTATCACAACTAAGAACAGCAGATTCATCTTTTCTAGCTTGCACTGTGCTATTGCAGACAACAATTTAAAATAGGAATCACCTAAATTCAATGCAGGTGATGGTAGTAAGAAGAATGAAGTGAAAAAATAATTGAGAAGAGGTGCCAGATACAGGGAACCAGACAGTCTAGATATCTCTACTGGAATAATGATGGAAAGCAGCAAATGGTCAAGTGGCTTAGGGGAGTTTGTGACCAGACAAGAAGCTGAAGGAAATGTTGGAAATGAGACTCAGAGCTGATAGAAGGGTAGGGGCCAGACACAATGATGGAAAAAGTGAGAGTTGTTGAGCAAAGACAGTAGGAGAGTTTGTTTAACCCTGGTGAACTGGAAATGACATAACACCAATCCGATTTTAGCTTAAGGCACTGTATAGAGTTTCAAATAATAATTTAGTTCATGGAGGACCGAAGCTGAAATCCTAAGCTTACTATAGCTTAATGGTCTTTCAAATACTGCTATAAAGCAAGTTCTGAAGATCCAACTTGTGTTGTACTCAAACTCTTTGGATGCACAGACACACCTGAACAGCGAGACCTGGGATGTCAGGTAAAAAAACGTTAAGTTGGAATGGACCCATAACAATCACTCAGTTTAAGTCCCTGTCCCTCACCGGACTACCTAACACTAAACCTTAAGGCTTAGAGCATCCTCCAGATGCTCCTTGAACTCTGACAGACTTGGTGCCATGACCACTTCCTAGGGAGCCTGTTCCAGTGACCTTTTCAGTGAAGAACCTTTTTGTAATGTCCAATCTGAACTTCCCCGATGAAGCTTCCTTCCATCTCCTTGTGTCCTTTCACTAGTCACCAGAGAGAGGAAATCAACACCTTCCCTTCTGCTGCTGCCCCCCTTGAGGAAGTTTTAGTCTGTCACCTGCAACCTTGATTAATGGCTTAAATGTCCATTTTATGCTAGTTCTACAAGCATGGCATTAGATGCTATTTTTACCACAAAAAAACCTGGGTATATTAATTGAATATATTTGATCAGAGTTGGGTAAAACCCAGCAGTTTTTCATAAGACTTTCACTACTTTGTTGTTGAACTAGAAGTGCACAGAATAAAGGAGAATGATTAACAGAAGATCTTTGAATCAGTAAAATGCTTAAGAAACAGGATCCTCTCCTTGCCTGTATCAGAGAAATCCAGTGTGATTAGCAGTTAGTAAGCAGCTAGTAACTTTACTCAGGTGGGCACTAAGCATACAATCTTTATTTTCTGGGAATTTGGCTTGCGATTCCTGCATCTGATTTGCAGAAGAACTGAGCACACACAGCATTAAAGTAGAATTATTTTCGATCATGTAAAATACAGTATCTTAGACTTAGGCAATTAGAAGAAAAGAGTTGTTTTACATTGATTTGCAATTATAATAGATAATAGTGATTACTAATAGATGATAGTGATAATACATAAAGAGATTTTTTTAACCTCAGTTTCTACATGCTTTCATTTCTCACTTTATCACAAAGAGATGCTGTACAAATTCATTTATGAGTGTTAGTGAAGCATTAATATATTACAGAGATGAGCTCTATGAAAAAGTCTATGAAGAAATTAAGCATTCTGTTTTCCAAGAACAGTTTGAATAGTGTGCAGTAAATAAACTATGGGATCATAAAACAAATGAAATAAAGCAAAATATTGAATTACTGCTGACTAAGTAAGTGGCTTACATTCTGTACCTCAAATGAAGAAGGTGTCCTGTGGAAAAATAGAATGAGATCATATAATTAAATGCTGTACCATAATGGATCCTCACTAGCATGTGAATTACATTTCACTGGTAACATTAAATCTAGCATTTGCAAACATTTCAGGGCCTGACTCTGCAATTTAGTGCTATTATTTTTTATGTGAGAGCTTTGATATGTAATTATTCTATAGAGTATGTTTATGGTCAGTGACCAGAAGCTGTGCAGAACTATACCTGTTAAGAAGTATGACTAATCAAGTTCTAGAAAATTATGTATATTCCTATACAGAGGTGCCATATTGTCAACAAAATGCAAGTGGATGTGATGTGATGTGATGATAAATGTAAATGATGAGCTAATAAATGTAAAATGATGCATAGGTGGAAATTTAAATTACATTTGCACAAAATAAAAGCCTCTGCACTTAGGGATTTCTGAACTTAAATTTTGGGCTGGCAAGGCTTTCTCCAACACTACCCACAGACTCTGGAAAACTGGTAAATATAGAAAGATAAGAGTTAAACGTACCTTTGAAAATGAAATATAATCTAATAAGTCACTTCAGCATTTTCAACATCTTCACTGGACAAACTATGTAATTCTTCTGGTATTCATTTTATGGAAGAACAGAGGAAAACATGGAAAAGTCTCACCACCAGAGCTGGAAGTGCCAATAGGGGATCACTGCTGTATTTATCCTGCTATTTCTATTGCCTCTCTCAGAACTGACTTATGCAAGACATAAATTTGATCTATTATGCTTGAAATCCAAGAACAGAAGTATTCCAGTGAAATGCTTTAGCCCCAGGTGTGTGGATCTTAGCATTATGCTTTTCTGTTTCAAAAGTAAGAGATCAGTTCCAGTGATTTAATTTCAATATGGGAGTAATTCTTACAGATCATCAATTGCAATCTACAATAAGTAAGCAAGAAAAATGGAGCTGCAACTTCCAGGGCTGCAATATGTGATTAGGAGACAAATTCAGCCCTGGGTAAAAAGAAGCACATACAGGTCCTAGCTGGGGGGAGCACTACATTAAAAGATGTGACTCAGGTCATTGGATCATTTATGTGTAGGTAGGTGTGCTCTGTAGAAGGAAGCACTTCTTTATTCTCCAGATGCTGGAATGGTGCGGACATCCTCTCCAATGCACTGGCATGGACTCTGGGGCAGGAAATAGGCTGCATTCACCACTTCAAAGCTCTTCAGTGTGACTCTCTCAGTTACTTTTTGTCAGAATTGAGCTCATGGAGGAGACATCTCCTTTCAGTCAACCTTCCTTGCCAAACAAAAGTGACCGAACTCGTAATTATTTTCAGCATGCTGACATCCACTTGGAGGGGTGTGTATCTGAACTCTTACAGATTTCCACTGTGTATTTATTTTTTTCTTTCATCACACTCAGTTTTCCTTTCTTTTAACATAATGCCCTTTTCAAGCTTTCTGGCCACTGATATTTGCCTCTGGCTGCCCTCATCTTCCTCCCACTGTTGAGTTGCTGTGACCATGGCAGGGGTGGAAGGAGGATGCTTTTTACATGGTTTATTAGATGGTCTGTGGTGTTCTGACAAGTATGAAGTTCTATTCCATTTGAGCAGTAGTTAGAGACATACTACAATCTGTTATTTTTTTATTGGTTTATTAGGAAATTTCATCTTCTAAGGTCATGTCTGCAGAGCTCTCATCTCTGATCATGTAAACACTGTCAACTTTGTACCTGGTCATTTTGGTTCAAAAATCTTTTCAGGGTTGGAGATTTTAGTGGTTAACTATTCAGGAAACATGCAATGTCCTTCACTAGAATGAGTGCAACATGTCTCTAAACAATACAAAAAAATAAACAGTGGATAACATCAACTGAATATTAAAAGAATTGGAGCCAGTTTTAGTCTTAAAAGCTGAATTCTGACATGATTTTACCTTCTGCTTTTAGAAAGCAACTGAGCTGAGTGATGTTTATCACTATTGCCATGACTATTGATATGACCAAGCATTTGCTATTAGTGCGATAATTGGGTATTTAATATAAACGAAGGACTCTCATTCAGTGGTTGATCTGTCTCAGACAGCACCTTATCTCATGCTACTTTGCAAATGTATGCTCCATTAATATATCCCAGGTTGCTCCTTAAAATGAAATGGGGAGGAAAACAAGCTGAAATCTTACAATGCTGATGTTGTAAAATTAGAAGAAGTGGTAGAATTAAGTTGCATGACCTCTCTGATGGTGTTGAATGTTACAGTTCTCATTCAAACAAAGCCATGAGCTAGCAAGCAACAGAATTACAGAACTGCAATAACAGCATATGAAAATGGAGAATGTTGCTTATCTGTATGATTAGAACAGTTTTTTCTCAGAAATTTTATGTACTATTTACTAAGCTTTCAATTTAACATATACCTGTCAAACACTAACACATAACATTTAAAAGCCACAATATGAAACACTACATAGCACAAATGTTAGCAAAAAAATGCTTTAGTACATCCTAGGGAAGTTCACCCAACCTAGCCTTTTAGTTATTTCACTCAGGAAACAGTCTAAGTAAATACATGGGCTTTAGATTAGCTCTCAACAGTCACAGGTTCTGTCAGACCAAAGGGAGAAGTGAATTATTTTGTCCTGTACCTTCTATCAATAAAACTTGGTTTTAAGATGTACAAATTTAGAAGCTGTAGTTAAAAGCCCTGTATTTAATCACAGACATTATCGTGGCTGCCTAGAATGGAAAAAGCACCTTAAGAATCCACCTTCCAAATTAAAGGATATATTGTAAATCCAAAACAATACATTGATCATGTTGTGAACAGAAATCGAGGTGGGTAAACAATGTTAGTAAAACAGAAATTACAGAAAATGAAGTTATGCAAAGATCTCTAAATCACAGAGCTTCTTCCCAGCTCATATATCAACATACATAAATGTCATCACTTTTTTTGGTCTATCATTCTAAACAAATCTGGAGGTACCATGAATTGAATTGTCATTTCTTATTTCCATTACTTGTCATGTCTTAACTGTAAATTATTCCCTTCATTTTTGAAGCCTCCACCATAGGATAAATTTCTTTTGATCATCTTTCTACTCTGCTACAAATTTTGAAAGCTTCCATTAGATCACGTCAAAATTGCTTTATTTTCTAGATGAATTTATGTAAGAGGCAGAAAACTGTATGAATTCTGATATAAAAGAAATATACTGAACCAATCCTTTTGGATTTCTAAAGTAAAACAAAACGTGACAGGTGTCACACTTCTGTCTGATTACCTTAAACTTTGAAAGACTCATCTTTGCATTCAGTAAAAAAAAAAAATCAAAATTATCTATACAGAAATGAGAAAAAAAATCACGTTGAACATTCTTTGCTACTAATCTGTCAAGTGTCAACATGTGGATTCCACTGAGCAAGACCAATGCTGTCAATTTTAACTACAGTAATTTGTCATATTCCTTCCATAAACAATATGATGGGAACAAAGGAGTAATTTCTTAAAGCAAAACCCTTGCCTGGATTGTATCTAGACTAGTAGAGTGTGAAATCTTTCATTGCTGTGGTCAATATGCTTGTAACATCAGTGATATAGCAGAATATGACAGTTTTTTTTGTATTCATGGCTGTGACCTTTAGCTATACACAGCATCAATTTCTGATCCCAAACCTTGGCTGTATCCCTACATAATTTATGCCAAGGGATCGTCTTGTCTTCTATGCTTCAGCCTTAATAAAAAATAAAAGGAAATAAAAAAGGGAAAAAAAGAAAGAGAAAAAACCCAACTAAAATGCAACACCTGTTATAGAAACACTGGTACCACTGTTATTTGAGTGAGTGATGGCTCGTGACAGTAGACAGAAATGTCTCACCTGCATGTATGGCAGTTTCATCCAAACAGGTGTGCACACCATTTGGTTTATTTCTGTGGATGTGAGAGATTGTCATGGATAAACAATGAGCTTCTTTTCTTATCGTAACCCTTGATTGGATGCAATCCTCTGAACTGTTACCCCTTGTGCCAATGTGTCTTCCCTCTGTGATGCATTTCTTCATTTTGGTGAATGCAGGATAATGCTGATCATCCCTAGAAAACTTGGAATGATGTCCAAGAAACCTCTTAATTCTGAAAAATTTTTTGCACGGAGTAGAATAAGGCACAGTAAATCGTCCTTATACTTTTTTTTCTTGCTCAGCACAATATTCTGCTTGTTGCTGACACTCCTGCATAGTCAGCTGTGAAGGAATATGAACAAAATACTTCATTTCCAGTTGAGATACAGTTCCCTTTCCCTAGAAAACACAAATCTGGCATTCAGATGTGTCTTGCATTTTGATCTCAGAACAATACCTACAAAGGCTGTATCAAGCTGGAGTAGGTATAATCCATAACTTTATGAATTCTGGCTGAGTGAATATCTTCCTGTAATCTTCATTACCACAGAACCTTCTCCACATAACTGTCTCATCTAATGCCCTGTTCTGGGGTCAAGACTTAAAAATGTGAGCATTAGCTAACTGAAGTATTAGCTCATCAGATGGCTCATCATAAACTATTAATAATGGTCTTGCCTTATTCTTATGTCTCATAGATATAGTCAGTGTCAGTCATGTTAATCATATTTTTTTCACTTGCACTTATAATGGTCTGAATAATTTCCTGTTATACAAGTTTGCTACTTTTCTTCTTATTTTCTTTTTCTTCCTGAATTAGTCCTAAATCTGAGTAGCTGGGATATTTCATGGACCATGAGTTTCAAGACTGATAGTGGAACCGACTTTAATCTTATATCTCCTAGGAAGCTGCCTCTGTACATAAAATACTACTTTTTATTCTATCTATTTGATTGTATATCTTAGGAGATTCAGCAGGAAATAGAACAAGAATGATTACAAAATTACTTTCCAAGCTAGCTGCTAAACAGTACCAAGACAAAGAACTTTTATGCTTTTGTTCACAATTATCCAATACGGATTTTTTTTTGCATTATCTCTCTCTCTCTCTCTCTCTCTCTCTCTCTATATATATATACACAGTATATAGTTTAGGTTGGAAATAAGTAACTTTCTATTCCAGGTAATGAAAACTGTGGTAATGTTAAATAATTATATATATTGTTTTATAAGCTAGTGTGACCTTTAGGCTTAACCTGGTGACATTTCTGCTCCCTGTTTCTCTGTTACACCTGTTGCTGATCTTGCTGTCATGTGGGAAACTGCTTCCGTGGAAACACCCTCTGCAATCTATGGTGTCTGCTTTTGATTTAATGCACTTTTCATGACATATTTTTTTCTCCATTTTTATGAGAAATTTGCCATGTTTCTGGATATTCTTGTAATATACGTATTCTCCCACCCCTGTTCACAAATGCTGGGTGTGTTACACACTTGCACACCAATTTGTGTGATTCCGTCAGGGTTGATGACATGACTTTGCTATCAGTTCAGGTCACAGACAGCAAGTGTCTACTCAATCTCATGCAGCTGCACTGCGCAGCTCATCCAGGTCTGCTTAAACTACCTACAGATTCACCACTACATAGATCCCCAGCAAGATACAGCATTTGTACTTTGGTTAAATGCTGCATTTGAAATATGGGAAAGGCAACAGTGATTAAAAACTTTAGGACTTGAAGAGAGACAAAAAAACAAAAGTTACTTTTCAAGAACCAAATTTTTAAGAGACCCAGCAGTTTCTTAGGGGAGTCTGTGATTCACTTCAGTCTCCAATTTTGTTTTATCTTGAGAAAAATTGAAATAGGTTACATGCAGAGAGCACCCAGACTCAGAGTGATATAAATGTCAGGTTTTTTGGTTCATCTCTTTCATAGTAAAGTCAACACCAGACTTTGGTGTCAACAAAGCTTTCTGAAGGGATTAGCTTTTTAAAAACAGCATTAGATAAAAAATAAAAAAAGACAACAAACTAAAACTCACAACATTTTTTGTAATAAAACAACTATGGTATTCACAAAATAAATAGCAAGGGCAATTTTGAGGTCTTTTGTTTTTCTTCAAATATACAATATGGATGTTGTACACACAATAGAAAATAGATATATCATAGAAACATGGAATGGTTTGAGTGAAAAAGAATCTTTAAAGATCACCTAGTCCAACTCCCTTGCTTCATACTAAAATTGTCATTCAAATTGTGAAGTAAAAGAGTCAAAAGTTTGAAAATGACAGAACCAAGTTTGCTCTTGCAGCAGTTTTACCTGCATGTGAAAAAGCGGGCGGTTACTAATTAACATTCAGCAGAAGCTGAGCATTCCCATTAAGCTAATTTAACAATACCAAAGACTGCATTATTTTTTCAAGATAGCTGATTAGCACTGGTAGAGTGCTCTTAAAGGCAGGTAAGTCTTGAGGAAGTACTTTCCAACACATATCAGCACTTTTAGACATGAATTCATGACCCGTTTCTTGTACCTTTGTGTTACGAAGCGTGGACCTTGTAGGGATTTATCATGTACACATTAAATACCTGAGCGATCTTTACCCTTGTAACCAACATTCATTCTCACCCCATTGCTACTGGTGATTTCATGTAAAGTACAGCAGCTTATCCTCTCACATTGTCTCTCTTTCTCTTGTATTTAAGTAACAGTTATCATCTCCACTCCCTAAATCCATCTGCTATTTGGAACTCTAGTTAACCACCTATATGTAAGTGAGGGTGATCTATTAAGAGTGTTAAGTGTTAGCTTTGGTCACTGAAAGATGAACAGGAATGTAGAAAACAGGAACAGAGGCTTGTAAGGGATAATGTACTGATTACAGGTTGTTTATAATTCCAGCTCTTTTAGTAGTGCCTTGCTCGACTTCAATGGCTACATGCTCTGCAGTGCTCACACTGCACTCATCCAGAGGAATTCGTTCGAATTATGCTCATTCCCTTGACCAGCTCCTCTGGATGTGCACACAATGGAGATGGGATCTTTTGCATCCCACTTATCTACTCTAGCCCTGTGATGCTTATGAAAGGACAGTTTCTAAGATGATTTACCATTGGATGGTGAAAGGATGGTTTACCATGTATTAAGGATATGTACAAGGGAGATCCAAGCACCCTAAAATACGGAGGTCATTTAGATCCAGACACAGTCATTACATATGGTTATCTCTAAAATGGACCAGAGGCAACTCTTCAGAAACCAGCTTTTCTGATCTATTGGATCCTTTTATTGGGACAGGACTGAGGCAGAGATTGCTGGAAAAAATTGCTCTTCTTTGTCTGCCTAAATGATGCCAAAATTACAATTAGTGGTACATACATACACATACAGGAGACATCTGACTTTTACCAGCTGACCTTTAACAAGTAGCTACACAAGAAGTTTGAGCTAAATTCTCTGAGATGATCTGAACCCTTATACCAGTGTGTGAGGGTAGCGAGTTGTGGAACAGCAAAACCCCTAGCTCCAAGAAAACCAGCAGGAGAGGCTCTGGTCCTATTCCACTGGAGCACTCTGTGTAGGAGTCTCTGAGGAGCATGTGCCCTGCTGTGCCTGCCCACAGACAACATACGGTGCTTTGGGAACTGTTACTAGTCAAGCCCTGGCAAAGTCCAAAATGGCTTTTATCTTTGGGCTTGGGGCACAACTGGAACTGGTCTCAGAAGGCAGAAAGTCATAGTGCAGTCCTTGACAGATCCTTGCTTCATACTTCAGTACAAACACTCTTGTCTCTTGACTTTAAAATACACTGACATTAGATGATCTGCTTAAAGTGTCACACGTTTCTGCTGGCGGCCGTGGTGTGCGACTAGTCAAGTGCTTTTCTTCTGGCTATTTCTCATTGCTGAAAATCTGCGGGGGAAGTAATTAGAAAAAAATTGTCAACACGAATGATGTTTAAGGCCCATGCTAAGTGCTCACTCATCCCATCTGCTTAAGAAAATCATCCCTCCAGTAAATTCATTTTTAATTTGAACAAGAACCCTGGTTTAGTCACACCACAGTCATTTTTAATTATGTTCTTGAGACTGTGTTGGGTTTTTCTTGCCCTTCTGGGCTGATGCTCTATTTCCTCATCAGTGCTGCCTCTCCTTCAGTCTTCTTTAGGAAGACAGGGACTCAAAACACAGTACATGAAGCAGACTCACTACTTTTTTTTTTTTTTTAATGTAGGGTGGTTTTTTTCCTAAAAATAAACTCATATACTTTTCTCATTTCCCAGCTGTCACACAGAGGCATTTTTAGCATCTCTTGGTATCAGGAATCCATAAACAGGAGTAACTGGGTACAAAACAAGGAAAGACTTTTTCCCCTCTTCCTTTGAAAGAGATTGGAATAAAAAGAATATTTGAAAGAAAACAGTAAAGGAAGGGATGCTGAACATGTATGTATAAATTTTCTTCTGAATAAACGTGGCAATTAATCAGTTAGAGATACATTAAGACTACTGTACTTTAAGAAAAAAGGAAAGTGATACCAACCTAACTCTAATAGTCTCAACAGATATTTGGATCCCATGAGGCATTTTGCATGCATGTTTATTGGAAAAAGGATTCATAAACTGAGAAATTTTAAGTATTTTCCTGCCTATCTTCAGCTTCAGTGTTCTGTGTGGATTAAACTGTTGTACATGGACAGCATATTTGCACTGGGTTTTTGATGATTAGATGGTCAACAGTAGCATTAACACAGCCAGCTCTCTCCTACTGCAGTCCAAAAATTGCCCTCCACCACGATGCCAACATGCTCTGCAATAAAGTCTGCTTCATGGGAACGTATCTCATCAGTGTGACTGATGATCGCTCTGTGTAACAGGATATTTCCATTGAAGTGCTATCGGAAATGCAATAGAAGACAATCAGAAGGGTCTGGATTTAAGATATTAGAGGGGACCAGGAGAGAATCTAGATCTCTGATTCAGTGATTCCTTTCAATTTATCACATGATCCATCATTTCTTGCCTGGCTATTGTTATTTCGCAGCTACTCCCTGGTGCTGCTTTACAAATGACTGCAAAAATGCAGAAATTTGTCAGGTGGTAGTTAACTTCTTCACAAGAGAAAGGACTCTAGCTTTGCATATCAACCACTGTAGAAACAAGAATATTCTCTGTGTCATGGTCAGCAGCACCTACCCCACAGGCATCTGCAGCAGTGAAAGAGGAGAGTGCCCAGCAGCCATTTGCTATTGACTTGTCTTCCTTGACACAGCACTTTATCTCAGTTTAGTTAGTAAGGAGAGTTACAGGCTGGAAGTGTCAAATAACATTGTAAACTGTGATCTACTTTCTCTCCCTTCATTATCACTTTCTGTCTCCACTGGCTGAATTAAAAGGAAATGGCCATCTTGCTCAATTTTCTTAAAGTATATTTATAGATGCCTAGTCAGAAGAAAGCCTCTTTATTAACCTTGTTTGGGATCCAGGAAAATAATTTAATTTCAAGGAGTTTTAAACTGAGACACAATGCTAAAGAAAGGTACAATTGAAGAACTGGAAAGTATTATAGTTCTAGGACAAAAGTCCAGACTGTTGAACAGTCCTTTGTGCAGTGGAGAGATTTATCCAGGAAAAAAAGAAGGAGAGAATCTCACCAGGGTTTCACCAGCACTACACAGATTTTCTATAGAGTTGTAAATGACATGTGATCAAAGCTGCCTTAAGCTACTTTTTGTAAAAGACGAACTGATTTTATTATCTTAAGTCTCTTACTTATTAAAACTTGGTTGTGATATTTCCTTTATATTTTGCATTGTGTTTCAGGAAATACCTTATGACTATGGTTATGAACATAAAATTAATAATTCATTATATACTATGGAGCATCTTGATTTTTAATAAAACTTGAAGCTTATTTATGCAAGGGAAGTATGCTTTTCATATAGTGGGATGTGTGTTCCTCTGGAAGTTTGTAATAAAATATTACTGAAAACATGCAGATCACATTTCAATAAAACTTGTACTTTATACAGAAGTGCAAGCAAGATCTCGTCACTGTAGATAGTTTGGAGAAGTGCAGGCAGGAGAAACAACAATAGGAGAAGAGGACACCACCCAAGATTTTAAAAATACATTTATTACCTAGAAGCATAAGTGCTCACACCCTTGCCCTTGTAGTTTAAAGTGAAGTACAACAGTGACTGTTGTTACCGTCTCTCTGCTTTTTTGGCCTTTTCTGGATTGAACCCCCTCTTTGTTCTGTGCATTCAGAGCTCCTTACCTTACCTCCTGGGGTCTGCAGAGGAAGGGAATTGTGAATCATTGAGACCAGAAGGCAGAGTTATGAGATTTTGGTGCAGAAAATAACCTTCAGATTGTGACAAGATTCTGCCTCATCAGCTCCTGTGTCAGGATGAGGCCCTGCTTACTCTGTTTTCATACTTCAAAAAGGCGCCAGACAATCCTAGCCTTCTTAGTCTGACAGTTCTCTAAGCAAGCCTTCCTTTCCTGTCTGACTCCTGAAAGAAGTTGAGAAAGACCCTCTCTTTACAGGCTATGCTTGGGTCAAAGTCCATGGGAAGACTGAAAAGCAATAAAAAGTCAGATTTGTTTTCTTACTTTACGTTTTTGAACACAAAATACTTTCCCTATAGCTTGGAGATGCTAAATTCTGTAGACTTCACAACTTTGGAAGACCATGGCTACTTCCATGATGGGTGGCCTATTTTTTGGTTATTTTTTTGTAACTGCTGATTAAGAGGGTCCAACAGTTTGAACATGACTGGGCTAGACAGTGGTTAGATGTTCTGGCTAAAAACTGAGCAACAAGGCAGAAGGAGATGAACTATCAGAGCAGAAAATGATCCATGGCATTATAAAGATTATTGGAACGTGACAGGGGAGCTATTGTGGTGATAAAGCATGCACTGAAGAGGTGCTGCTTTGGAAACAGAAACAGAAGCTTAAGCAGCAGGTTAACACATACATTTATAGAAGGGCTATTAAGAGTTAGGAAGGAAAGCATGATCTTTGTAACTGAAGAAAGCAGCGAGCTTCCCACTTTGTGTCTTCAGAATATGTTAAACATTACTCAAGAACATGTTCATGCCTTGTATGAAGGTGGAGGTTTCAGATTTTGTAAGTGGAAGAAGTGTTCAGAGTTAGACAAATAGGATGAAATGATGAAACTTTTAGCAGTGTGTCTTCATCTTTTCCTCCATTAGCAAGACCAGCACCAAAGCTCTGTAACCAATTTTAATATTCATACTCAAAAGCATTATTACAGTGAAGAGAGAAAATTGAGCAAAAAATTAATGTTTTATAGTCTGGAGAAGACATTTATAAGGAAAGCCTAAAGGCTTTAGTAAACAATCTATTGAGATGTAACTTCCTAGTCTGTACACATGTTTCTGTGTGATTAGAACACAGAGAATATGTCTGCCAATTCCACCTTTTTTGGTTTTATGTTATAATTATTTTAAAAATTGTTTCATGTGGCAGATTGAGTTGATCTTTCCTTACTCAGACCGTTATACAGCCGCTGCAAAATAGTTTTTGCATGAGAAATGTTTTAAATCTTTCTTCCTAGAGTAGAAAGACATAAAATGATATGCAATAACCAAAATTAAAAATTGAACTGACATATATTAGAAATGTAGGACAATTTTGGCATTTTTTTGTAATGAGGGTAACTATCCATTGGAAATGTTAAGATATAAGGAACACTGAGCTGTTATTGGATAACTCTACAACAGATGTACTATAGCTCAACTGAAAGTCTGGGGGCTTGAAGCAGGAACCTCTGTGGCCATGGTGATGCAGAAAGTTATGTTAAATTTTTGCAGTAGTTCCTTGTGTCTCTGTTTCTGTATATGTGGACATGACAGCAGGCACAACAGAACTGTTGGACCCCTATGGACCCCTTCAAGGACAATGAGCTATTTAGAAACAGTGCTTCCTGGGAATTTTCACAAAGGAAAAGCAGACCTGTAGAGTACTACTGTCCATTCTTCTTATGAGAAGCTGCAGGTGTGTTGACAGTCTTTCGTTGCTTTTCTCTGTATTCTGGGGAAAAATCTCTTGCGCTTTTTTTTTCCTTTTTTTTTTTTTTACATGAGAAAGATTATTTCCTCTGTGAAAAGAGTCTTTTTAAACACTTAAATCAAAACCACAATGATGACTGATGTGCAAGTGAAAAGAAAAGAAATAGCATAGGAAAGATAATACTAGGAAGAAAAGGTAGGAGTCAGAACTTCCAGGTTTAGGTAAGGACTCCAAAGAGAAAATATGGGGAGAAAAGTCTGTAACAAAAGATGACAGAAGTCTTTACATTCACAATAACACAGGAAGCAATTGCAAATTGGATCTAGATAACTTTTTTACAGAATCTAAAAACTGTGGATGATAAAAATCATTAGAGTTCTAATTTCCCTTTAAAAAATTATATCAATACAGTAAATGAACTCCTAAATGCCTGAAGATGCCTTTTTTGTTTTTCCCCCTTTTCAGGGTTATAAAAATAGCTGCTCAAAATCAGCATTGGTGGCTCTGGCTCACAGATGCATTCTTTGCTGTTGTAACTATAACCAGCTGCTTGACTAAAATTGACACTGATTTGTTAATTTACCAGATCAGAGGAAGGTCAGTAATAACTTGTCCTCTTCTTCCGTAGTATTATCTTCAAGTTTACAGTCAGGTCTCAAAGAGATTTTCACTACATTAACTATACATTATGGTCTTGGTAAGAAATCCATCTGAGTCTGCAAGAGATTTTCCCCTCATTACTGTTGGATCAGGCTGAGATGGACTTTGCAGAAATGTCATTTGGCATCTGTCCATCCAATAAGCCATAATGTGCTCTATTCTGTGAAAGTATTCTAAATATTTCTTGAGCACAGGAATGTCTAAATCCACAGAATTTATCCAAGAAAAACATTTCCTGGAAATATTTTGTGGATAGAAACACCGAAAACAAATAAAATACTCTGTATCTGTAGATTTGCTTAAAAAATGAATGAAGACCCTCCTTGTGTTAGATTATGATCACTTTCCCATTTAAATACTCAACCATACTCAACCATAAAATTGGCTAAATGTAACTAAACACATTTTTTATCATACTTTAAACAACAAAATTCTAAAAAGAAAGTGTACAGCCAATAACTCACCTGCTAAAATGTGTGGCATTTACTATTAGGTGTTGGCTGTGCAAGAAACGCTGTCATGGAATGTAGGTGTGCATTTTTGTAACATGATCAAGCATACACCAGCTACCTGATGACAGAAACAAGCAATTTGACCTCACTGTGAATGTGCCAAGTAATGAGAAAAGGGCTGTAGGACATTTGGGGGGAAAAGTGGCAAGTAACTTGGCTCCCAGAACAATTAATTTGCTTAATGATTTCCTCTTGAACCATAGTAGATGGTCTCAGGGAAAAAAAAATAGCATGTTGGCTGAGACAGTGATTTTTTGCAAAATAGATTTGTGTCAGAAACACAAGTTGGACATTCCTCTGCTTACAATGGTCCAAGAACATCCATACTGTAGAGAGCAATATTAGACATAACGATTGCTAGGTTTGTGGAGCTAAATATGTGGCAAGTGTCTAGTGAATACCACATCTTCCCAGCAACTAACAGTAATAATGCTGGTACATAAAGGAGTTCTAGACAGAGATGGAAAAAGAGAAAGACAGAGACAGAAGACAAATATTACCTTCTTTCTGCAATATCTTGAAGGTAACAGAAACAGCATCGTGGGTGGATACCACACAAAAGAGTGGTAGTCCCCCGCTGTGTATTTCTTCTGAATTCATATTGACCTCTTCAAAACTTTCTAGCTCAGGATGTTAACAAACGTTAGTACCACAGCTATAACTCTTCAGCAGGTGAGGATACCTTGACTTGTGTGAGTCTCATCTCTGCACACCTGTAGCATCTTCATTGACAATTAGCTGATACTTTGAGAGAATAAGTTTCAAGAATACATCCTGCAAAATCTGCAAGCTGTTGTTTAAAAACCATCACCAGATGTGCACCACAAGCGCGCCATATGAGCATGCCATGATTTTTCCACATTTTCACTACTCCTCTTGGTTTGTGTGTTGGCACAACCATAGGAGATTATTCTATAATTGTGACTAATTCAAGAGCTCATTGTTCTGCACACAAGCTCAGTGTAGTTCTCCGCTGGTATAGTATACTGAAGGTGCAGCTCTGCCTTTCATGAGAATTGGTTTGGCTGTTGGATCCAGAAATAACACTGATCACTTTTTATAAGCTCAGTTTTTCAGGAAACAGTAGGAAAAATCCACTGACAAGGTTTCTTAGCTACCCTTTGCTTATGTGAGATGCCAAGAAAGCGGTTTCCCATTAGGACAAATGAGTTAATAGGATGATTTGGACTGGGAATGACAGCTAGCCTGTCCCCACTCAAAGTAGAGTGTTGTCCAAGGTTTACATCATACTCCCCAGGATCTTGTCCAATTTCGATTTATTGTGTTAAGAAATAGAAGTTGATACTTAATTAGACAATTTTAATATATCCTTCTGATGACTGATATACCAATAAGAATGAATCTTTCTGCAAAGAATCCACAGAAAATACTCACCTCACATTTATGACAGTGCTCATGTCCATACCACTGACAATTTTTAAAAATGAGGCAACGGAATGTGTCTCTTCAGAGGCGATCTCAGTTAACTTACATTTCATTTTGATGTGCACTTATTACCATTGTAATGAGCATTTCAGAGATCCTCAAGACTCTTTGGATGTGATAACACTTCTTTACTCATTGTCAAAGGAAGCACTGATGCCCACAAATGAGAATCTTTGAAAAAATATGCTTCAGACTGTCAACGTTTGACGACCAACCTAAAGCAGTGAAGTTTTTCTTTTTGCAGAAAGAGCATTTATCATTTTTGAATTTTTATGTGGACTACTATATGGTCTGACTAGAAAGCTGGACAACTGATCTTTCCTGTTAAAGTTGTTTAAGGTTGAGCTCCTGATTGTATTGACAACAACCATCATTCTAATCATGAAAACCAATATTTAGATCATTGCTGTAATAAGACTTTTCTTAGAGTGTAGTGACTCTGATTCAGTGGCCTTTTCCTAAACTATTACAATTTATAAATTTGGTTCAAGAAAAAGATGATGCTGAAAACCAAAACCAAGACAATTATGTAACTTGTCATTGAGAAAATCACCGGTTACAATGCTCAGTGATGCAGAGCAACCGAGCAATATAAGCAGCAATGTCCTTATCAGATTGTAAGTTTCACCTATGAAATTGAAATCTCTAGACATGGATAGATCAGACAGACATAAAATGCATCTTTGGCAAGGCTATGACTTCATCCTATGGCCTTTGCTTATAGTACCTGATTTGCCTATCTTATTAGCAATTATCTTGCTCACAGAGAAGGCAGAGGACAGTGTGTTCAAGGGCTTGTCTCTTGTTTGCTTTAACATAATGTGATAGTCTTTCAAAATAAGAGTATCTAATGCAGGCTGACTAACATCAGCCTATCCTATGACTGCCATCTTAGATAGCAAGCAGGCAGGAACATTAATTTAGATCCTGCAGTGGCAACTGTTTTATCTCAAGTCTGTAAAGTCACACTCAAGATCATTCTGTACTGTTCCTAGGATTGGCTTCAGAAGTTCTGCTGCTTGTCAGCATCAGCATGTAAACCTTGTCACCAGAAACCTGAGGGCATAGTTATGAAGCAGAGTTCCTGGGTTCTTAAATGTACTAATAGTTCTTGACCAACCTCATTTAGGGCTTCTATCCCCACTTGGCATGGACAAGGGCCAGGAATTCCATTTCAGCTTAACTCTGGGCCTTCAGTGCCAGTCTAAACTATGCCATAGGAGTTCCTGTCCTCAGCTCAACCACCACATTGGTCCTGAGTCTGATCTGCAGAATGACTTCCTGGCTCACCTTGAACCTCCATCATCACTGTGGCCCTGCCTGTTGATCACTGGACTGTGTCTGATGCTGGCTGTGTTTGCTGGACCTGATTCTGCCCCTGACCTGCTGATTGTAACACCCTGGCTTAACCTTGGACCTGCCTTACACCACAAACTTGCCTGGCAGTCTGTACTCTTGACTGAGCCTGGCTCCATGTCTGGGACTGAGATGTGCAGTGAAGGACATACCACACTGTAGTAACAAGCAGTTCTGGATCTTACATGCAGTATGAAACAAAAAATATTATCAAATAATTTCTACATCAAGCCAATCACTTCCATATGAGTTATGACTTACATTTTTAATGCAGATGACCAGTTGCGATTTAAAACCTTCAAGTGAATCTTCTGCTTTCCTAAATTAGCTATTTCTGTGATTTACTGCTCTTACCTTTACAGGCTCGTTGGGTACATCTGTGTTCCCCTAGTGAATAAAGGTGGTGTTAACTCCCAGCTACTGGGTTTATCATGACCCTTTGTTTTGGCAGAATAAAGGAATAATTACTATAAAAACTGGTTTCCTTATGTGATCGCCTATAGGTGGTGGTCAAGTCACCTTTTAATCTTCTTTTAGATAAAGTAAACAGATCCATTTTCTTTAGTGCCTCAGTGTAAAACCAACAACACTGTTCTTGATTGTTATGAGGAATTTATAATACAAATTAAATGGATGATAGTAATAACAATATAAAGAACAGCTGGTCAAAAAGTCAGAGGAAAGGGATTGAAAGTTACCAGCAGAAAGAAAGGAAGAAGTGTCTAGGAAAAGCCTTATTTTTAAACATTTCATTTCTGAGCCTCTGATTTGGATTCACAATTTTCTAAGGGTATTTTCATGTTGTGAAAAGTTCTGTCTCTCATCTCCCATTATATTTCACTACTAATCAGGTTTGGGCAAAGGAAGAAACAGTCATATATAAAAAGGAAAAGGAAGTGAATTCAGTGGTAATGTTTGAAGGATGTTTGTTTCTTTTTCTTCACATATCTTTTATAAATTTCCCAACCATTCTTGACATTGTGTATAATTCAGCACACCATCTTCTGTAGGAAGAACAGAGGTTTTTCCAGTTCATATTAGATTATCTAATAGATCTGATGCCAGAAAGCACTCATGAGTAGTGACCAGTCCCAAATATTTTAAAACAAAGAGGAAAAAAGTCCAATCTAGAGTGATGACTGTGGCATAAAACATCCTCAAGGAAAGAGATGCAGCTGTATGCCAAATCAAGGCCCTGCAAATGCTTCTCAGGAAGAGCTGAATTCTGTATATACAAATTGAAGCATCTTGAAAAGAGCATATTTCAGGACAATTGCTGAGAACTGGCCCCACTCTGAGCAGTGTATTTAAAACATCCAAAATAACTAATCAAAATGGAACAACTTGACCTGTCCTTTGTAATTGTCTGGATATTTGAAATGTAGACATTCTTCTTAGATATCCTCGTCATGCTTCTTAAAACACACATATAAATGGCATTTAGCAGCGTTGTCCATGATTTTTTTACATTTACTGTAAAATCTTTCTGGGATTTTCAGGGAACTCTGTCTCACGATTCTGTCCTCTATGATGAGGAACTTAGCAATTCCCAGCATTATGAAAACAGAAGGAATTTGCTGGGTTATATCATATTCAAATGAAAATGGAATCATTTCAATTCAAAGGAGTCAATTTTTTCCATCTATACCACCACAGACAGTCATTAATTACAATCAAATAAAGGATACCATGGGTTACTTCACTGATTTGTCACAAAAGCAGTTTTCAGGACAGGAAATAATGATAGATTACTGTTTTAAATTGTGATTCCTGCAAAATTAGTTTTTTCAGGAAAATCAGATCAGAAAAACAAACACTAGGAGTCTGATTAAGTACCTTAATTTCCTATTTGTATCCTTCAGCAGGATGAAAGCACTTACAACGTCCTCTTGCATTCTTGCCTACTTAAATTGCTTTCAGGTTTTTATATAATAGCAAGAAATAATTTCAATTTAGTTCAGGTTAGTGTTTAGTTTGCTTCTTAACTGATTTTTTAAATGCTGTTTGGATCTGTTAGATATCTGTGAGACAAGCCACACAAAAGGTGATTTAACTTTTTTCCTTCTCCTAAACTTTAAAAAAGGAGTTCGGTAAGCTGAGTTTTTGAGAGGATCAGACTACTGACAAAGAAGAATACTACCTTACTGTTTCTATTGAAAAGCAGTAATATAGGTGTGCCTTTCTCTTTTGGTTAAAAAAATACAGAGTAGAGTGAGGTAAATACAGAACCTTATTTTCTTAGACACTTACCCAAGACAATTGAATATTTTCAGAAAACAAGTCATTACTTCTGGCAAATACATTGATGGAACTGAAAAAAAAACATCTTTAGAAGGTGCTTATACTTCTACTACTACAATACACTTTCAACACTGCATGAATCTCCAGAGACAACTGCTATTAGCCTCACAGACAATAAGGACAGTATGGCAGCATAAAGGCTTGGAGTAATCTGCAAGAAGCTCACATTCTAGACAACTCCCTGAGTTTAGCTTCTTATTAGCTAAGTAATTTTTCCTTGACTGGTATTTTATTTTATTCCCTTTGACTGGTTCTTTAGAGATGCATAGCCTTTTCCCTTCCCTAACATCACAGATTTAATTTGGGATTTCTGAGTTTGAGCTTAAGACATCACACAAATATTTGGAACTGAATTAATCATTTCCCAGCATGAATTTCTAAGTACAGGGTGATTCTTACTCTTACAGAACCCTAAATTTACTGATCTGGGTTTTTTGTGGGGGGTAATGCAATTTTAAACTCAGAAAGTAAGAACAGTAAACCATGGGACTTCAGTCTTGTACTCATTTATTTCCTTCTAATGATAATTCTATCAGTGAAAACAAGCTTTGCTCTTTCACCTGTATAAGCAGCTGCTGTTTGATACTGGATGCATCTGATTTTTTTAACAAGCATATTTAATAAAAAACTTTTACAGATATTCAAAAGGAAAGAAGCTATTATTTAGTCTAAATTTTTTTTTATCTCCCTTACTATTACCTAGAAAAATCTATGAAAACATATTTAAGCAAATTTTATGTTGCTCCTCTTTTTTTCTAGAGGAGTATGTCATTCTAGCTTTGTATGCCATTGTCTCAACGTCAAGCTGAACTGTGTTTCATTTGCTTCTGGGACTGAAAAAGGAGAGAATACTTCTATTGTGTTCATGACAAAGCTCTAGAGTTGGCTGTGAAGTGATAAACCAAGGGGCAGTTCAGTGAGTTAACTGGAGAATTGGACACTGTATTTTCAGAAGGGAAATTATATGTCTTCTTTAAAGGGTTGTATCAGGTTGGGAACACCAGTTAAATAGCAGATACAGTAATTCACACTCTTCCATCCAAGGTTTGATTGTATTGGGTGCCTTCCAGAGGCATTGACTCTGAGAAGTGAGTTACTTTGAGCAGACCATGTCTGCTCTGCCGGGCACTGTTCTCCAGGTCAGAGCAGCCCATATGTCAGCACCAGTGGCTGCTGCAAGGGACTCTGCTCGAGTGCCCCATGCCAGCCTGCCCCGGGCTGGGGTTAGGACAGGCATAGCATTCCAACCTGCCAGGAAAGGCATATGGCTCTGGTTTTTACAGAAAATGAAATGCACTGTGGCATTGGGACAGAGGAGGAACTCTCTGTAAGCGGGTGTACTTCATGGTGGGAAAATCCATTTGGGGTCAGTCTGATGTGACATTAGAAAGCAGAATTCTCAGCATCTGAAGAATATAAGATTGACCTGTTATCTATATTATTTTTTTTATTCCATCTTACTAAACCAGGTATTCTATTACACCATTTCTTTTGGTGCCATTCTTAGATTCAGAAAGAATGTTGCACTTTTTTCTCTCTTCCTCCCACCACCTCTGCCCTCCCCACCGCCAGCGCAGAAAAGCACCAAAGCTGATAACATCCTGCTCCTTCATTATTAAGGGTTCTGAAAAGGTTCGTCAGGTGCTAATCAGTCAGTAAGAAAGAACTGCTAAGAGATCTTGAAAGAGACCAGAGCTTAGACTGAAAGGAATAGCTGCTTGAGGGTACAAAGGATGGCTGAAAGAAGCTGTGGTGTGTGGAGGGAAGCCAGTGATGAGTTTAGGAAATGGAACAGTAAGGGGGCTGCTCAGGTGAGAAGTTGGAAGATTTGGTATGCATTCAGCATTAAATGTAATGCTTATTCGATGGAATGGTGTTGCAGCCTACTAAATCTGATTTTCGCCATTACCACGGAAAGGCCATGGGGTTTCCACTGGCTGACAGTGTAGGGCTCAGGATTTCTCAGGACTTGCCTTTGTCTGAGCAGGTAATACCTTGTAGAGCAGTGGCCGACTAGTGCCCAGCTAGTTGTGAGCTTAATTTCTGAGAGTATATGATGAAAATCTGAAAAAGACATGTACTCACTGTGTAACAAAAATAGCCCTGAATGTTAGCTGTGGCTGCAGGGAAGTCACTCCATGACTTTTTAACTTCAGTTGGGAACCTGTGAAAAGAAAGAGCGCAAAACTAGACTGCATTAAGAAAATATTTCAAAGAGCTACCTTTTCTAAAGCTTCACAGACATGAATACAATTCTTCTTATGGTTATTGGATTGATCAAAGCCCTCTTCACGCAAGCTAAAATTTGTTGCTTTGTGCCTCTTAGATCCTACTTAGGGCTCTTAGGGCATATAAGGAATAAATGCCATACAAAGCCTCTACTGGCTTTCTGCAAAAGGATAATTTTTAATAACAACATTGAAATAAGTCCTTCCTGAGCTCAGTTCATCCTACTTGAATGCCTTCTTGTCACTGTATCCTTCAATCTCCTTCATGAAACTGTCCTGTGTCTCTAGCACTCATTTATGTTATTTGCTTCAATAACCTTACTTGACAACTTACTCCAAGTGTTTACTGCTCTTTGAACAAAGTAGTTCTGCCTGAATTCAGGTGCAGTTAAGCGATAATAGTATTGCTGCTCTGTTTTATGAGGCAATAAGGCGGTTCAGCTGAGTAGTTTATCCCAACAAGGGAACCAGAATATTGCAAAGTAAAACACTCACATAGCTCTTTGGCTGCAAAATATGTTTGTAACCAAACACTTTAAACAAGAAGCAGCTTATTCAAGGCTACATCACAATTTACAAGTACTTCCCTATTGTACTTCTTAGGCAGACAGCTCCCAAATAGCACGTCACTGAGGTTTTTGGTTCAGCAGAACTGCCCAATCTGCAACACTGATTGGCCCAGCGGATCTGGATCCTCTTGATCCACTGTACTAGGTCAAAACCTCACTAAAAGAGCTTGAAATATCTGTCCTACAGTCTTATTACTCTGAAGGAGGGGGGAAACATCTCTGACAATTCATGATAAGGGAGGGATCCACATCCTGAGACTCCAGTTGTGAAAAAGGGGAGAGGAAGTTCCTTGCATGCCTTGTCATACACACTTACGTAAAAACCTACAAATAGCACAGGGTGAAGATGAAAGCAAAAAGGAACTGCATCATCTCTATCAAGATTGTTTAAGTGATGTCTGATACTGATATTCCTTTCAGTACCTATAAGGCACCAAAACCTGCCCAATTACTTGTGAAAATACCATGTTGCTGTATCAGAAGGGCCTTACCATGTCAATAGGAAGCAGAAATTCTTTTCAGCTTTTGTTACAGATGTCAAATAGCTTATATATATTTTTAATCCCAAACCATGGTAGGTATGGATGTCCTCATTTTATTTGAAAATAAGGGACAAGGTACTTTGAGTTTGAAGGTAAAATGTGTCCTTGCTGAATGAAGATGTGTAATTTCTAGATCACCATGCAAGAGACTTTGACATGTCTGCTTCAAATTAAATTAGCAATGGGATTAGCAAGATGTTTTCAAACTTTAAATGGAAATTATAAAGCACTTAGTGAAATCTGAATTAATTTAGTTTTAATTTCACTTTTGAACTCCACAAGAAGTTTCAGTCCACCTTTGCCCTACTACAACCAACTCTACATTCCTAGAAATCAATCACTATAACAACAATTTTTCATTTGGTTTTGTTCAGAAGGCAATTCTGTTAAATTTAGTAAACACCAGTGAGTATTTTATTAAAGTGTCGGGAAGTAAAAATCAATGAAGGAGATAACTCTGCTCACATGTCCACTCTCTGTCACTTTTATTTAAAACCCCAATTAATTTAATGATTATAATATTGATTGCTAACTTTTGAAATGTCATATTAGCCTTTTCATTTCACACAGTGTATTTAATCAGAAAAAATTTTAACTGTTGCGAAAAGCAACAAAGAATAAATTAGAAGATGAATCATTAGTTGCTGAATTTTCTGACATTTCATTATAAAATCCATACTTTGACTCAAGCTGGTAACAAGGTTTATTATAAATTCAAAATCTAACACAAAATTTTTAACTGACCCTGGGATAATAAGTTTTCATTCTGAAACCATGTAAAACACTCGCTTTTGGAAGACATGCAGAGTTTATTCATTTGGAAACCACGCTGTTCAGCTGTTTGAGCTATTTGCTGAACTTCACCTCTAAAGTTGCAGTAAGAATGGATGACGTAGACTGAATAGTTTTAATTAAAAATTAAGCTCAGTAGTCACAGCACATATTTATTTCTGTTGGAGACCATAGACACAGTAAAATTTAAAGAATGAAGTGGAATTAGAATTTTAAAAAGTGCAATAGCCCATTATCACTTCATGTTTTTTGCTTACAGGAGGTAAGGTTAAAGTTGTACTGATTGATGATCCTGTAGGTCATCTGTAGTGGTTTGAATCCTGAGCAAACTCAGAAGAAAAGGTGGCAAACAAAGTTCATCATGTCCCAAATCATGCGTGAGAGAAAGGGACACTGCCTTTTTGTATACTGAAATTAGAAACCTTTTTTTTTTGAATATTCACTTTGCCATGAATGTATCATGTCAAAGAGCCATAATGAGTCTTGCTTATTACACCATAATCATGAACTGCATTGCAATTTGAAAGAATGCTGTACTCAGTTCAGACTGGCATCAAGGATAACCCATAAAAATGTTTCCTCTTATAACTCCAACCAGCAACTTTGCTAATCCAAATCCCAGAGGTTATTCTCAGATCTAATTTTATTGCAACATATTGACCTATTTGTCAAAGTCCATAAGTGGGTGAGTGATCAGGGCTGTTGAAATGAACTACGTCTCCTTGTAGATTGGACTTTATTCTGCAGTGCCTAGAGTAGTTATACAGATAAATCTCCCGGTCCTAATTGAAAGTTATATTACATATTTTAAAGAGAGAGAAAGACTGGAGACAGGCTAATGATCAAAATGATAAACCTGATCCAATTTAAATTTTATTTCTATTACTCTTTTAGTAGTAACACAAACAACACCCAGACATTGCTTTAATCCAGTGAGAAAACAAATAGAAATGTGTCCACAAGGTCAATAGTGGCTGGATGAGTTTGACTTTTCAATCATTGTATACAATTTCTATTTAAGGTCTTACATGAAGTAAAGTGATTGGGAGTAGTCAGCTTGGTTTTACAGAGAGAAATCCTGCCTGATCAACCTGATAGCCTTCTAGAATGAGCTGCCTGGCTTTGTGGAGGAGGGGTGAGCAGGGGATACTCTTTACCTTGACTTTGGTAATGCGTTTGACACAGTATACCACAGAATTCACATAGACAAACAGAAGTACAGGTTAGGTTAACAGGTTAGGTTGACTGAGAAATTATTTGACACCACTCTGAAAGAATGAGCAGCACAGAATAAAGCTGGGGATCCATGTAGTATCCAGTAGTGATTAGCATGGTCATTATTGTCATGTGAAGGGGTAAAATGCAGGAAGTGTGCTGAGGATAAAAAACTGGGAGGAGTGGCTGACATACCAGGGTGTTTTGCTGCCTTTCACAAAGATCTCTTCAGGCTGGAGCATTGGGCTGACAGGAATCACCTCAAGTTTAACAAAGAAATGTAGAACGCTATATCTGGGATGGAGGAATAACCCAATTCACCATCACATGCTGGGGTCTGACCAGTTGGAAAGTAGCTTGGCAGAGATGGACCCGCAGGTTCTTGTACAACACACTGAACATGAGACAGCAATGCATCCATGTGGCAAAGACCAAAAACACCCTGAGCTATATCAGTAGGAACAATGCCAACAGTTTGAAGGAGATGATCCCTCTGTTGTACTCAGTATGGGAGGGGCCACATAAGGAGTGCTACATCCAGTTCTAGATGTCTGTAATGAACTTGACTGGCTGACCATTGTATATCATGGAGTTAGCAAACCACATAATACTTAATCTGAGTATGCCCAGGCCTGTGCTGGGCTGCATGCCCAGTGTGGTCTTCAGACCTGTGCATTTTTTCCCACCATCCAGGTCATCGGTGACTGTGTTGAATAGTATTGCCTTCAGTGCAGTGTTGTGATGCTCAAACCCCATGGCTGCAGGACAAACTCGTCCAGCTCATTGTAATAGAGGATCTTCCAGGCAGCTCCTGCCTGGTACCAGCAATTATACCACCTGCGTGTACTTCCCTTTATCTAGGAGAGAGACAAGATGTTGCCACTTGAACATCCTTTCTGTTTGACACAGAGAATGATGAGCTATTTTCATGGAGGTAAAAAATCCACAATAGGTTGAGTGACCAAGGGGCTAGAACCTCTTCTATGGAAATGCAGTATATGGATCAGGGGCCCATTTTATGCTGCACCACTTGTGGTTCCAGCATCTGAAGGTACATAGGATTATCTGTACTTTTCTCTCCTTATAGTATTGTATCTATATAAATATCTTTGAAAAGATGTCTTAAAGAGTGTCAGTGCCATTTTTTACTGGATTCATGAGAGATAGCATCTCCTGGTGCAAAACAGCTTCCAAGTGTAAGAAAGATATGAATATATGGAAGTGAGGCTAGTAAAGGGTTGCAAAGATGATAAAGGCATGTCCTAAAAAGAGACTGACACAGCTGAGATTGTTCAGCCTTGAAGGTCTTACCAATGTGTATGCACACCTTGTGGGAGGGAGTAAAGAGGAAACCAATACCTCTGTTTTGCCCAGTCACAGGACAAGAGGCAATGGGAATTAAATGAACACAGGAATTTGCATTTAAACATAAGGAGAATCTTAGTTTGAGTATGGTTGAGCATTGGAGCACGTTGCATAGAGGTGGTGGTATCTCTGTCCTTGGAGGCAGACAAGACATCTTTAGATATGATCCCGGGCAATCTGCTGTAGATGACCCTGATTTGAGCAGGGAGTTGCAGTACTGATTCTGCAGAGATCCTTTCCAACCTCAGATTCTGTGAAGCAAAGATTTTGAGGACATGTTCATTTTTAAAGTGTCTCTAAAGCACACATTTCATCTGTATCTGTCTTTATAATGGTAAATATCTGTTTTCTATATTGATGTGAGCACCTCCCTTTTCTTTATAAGTCAACTATATTGATGCTTTCTACTTTCCACATTTTAATTTCACTACCCCATTTTTTAGAGAAATGTCAACAAGTAAGAAATACCTTTTAGCACTTGATCTGCAGCTCCATTAATATCAGGTTTATTTACTTACCTCTTTACACATGACAAATATTCAGTAAAGGTACATACTGTGCTTCTAAGTGATAAGAAATTTACAATATTTACTTTTGTGTAATGACATTCTCTTTTATGAAGTGCTTACTAAAGCCTTTGTAAGTTCTTTCCAGATATTGTTCCTCGTTTCCAAGAAGAAAGATTTTTATCCAACATTAGAATTTTTGGGAACTCTGTACACTCAAAGCAATACTCTTCCATTAAATGATGGACTTAAAACAGTCATGGAGATGTAAAAAATGTTCTTCAAACACCTAAAAGGACAGCAAAATGGAAAATAAGAATTACAGATTTTTTTGATGGAAAGCCTTGCAAAGTAACAAATCCGTATGGAAGCAATGACCATAAAAGAAAAGAAGGCACTATGGCTAAGGAAATTGAAATGGGTTATATGCTAAAGCTGGTGAAGGAAGTTCTGAGACAAATAGTCAGAAATTCCAGTTGAGGGAGGAGGGAGGTCTCCCTTTAAATATGACGTTAAGACCAAAACTAACTAAAGCACTTCTGCCATGGGACTATTATTTGGAACTCAGAATGGAAAGACAGAGGAATGAGCAAATAAGTTAACAATTTATGGAAACACCTTGAAAAAATTGGATTTTGAGCTTTTTAAAAACCTGGTAACCATTTTTCTGAGTAGCATGAATACTATGACTAATTTCCAAAGATAAAATATAGAATGTAGAAGAATTTGCAGCCTAGAAATTGTTTGATCATACTCAGTTCTGCCAAGGGAAATATACAATAAAGTAACTGGTAAGCTTTAACAAAAGTTATTATTTAGATGCATTTCAGTCAGAAAACATTTCTTAAGGTAAACCAGTTGATTCACGAAGAACCAATACTAGTAATTTCAGAGACAAGATAATATAATGCTACTTTCTGTATGACTGTTTCCATCATGACTGATTAGGTGTTTGCATGTGTTTATGTTTATATACTTCATTTGTCTGAGATTAATGCAGGATCAGTCAATCGTACATGTAAGCAATCTCATTAATATTTTAATCCTACTACAAAACTAGCAAGCTCACAAATAATTACAAAGGTGTGCTTAATATACATTTCCTTCTATTTCTTCACTTCCGTGTTTTGTTGGAGCATTTCCACTCTCCCGTGTAGCAGTGAGTCATCATTATTACTTTTATGATTACAAAGGAACTGCTGAAAAAGTAGCCCCTGGGGAAAATGACCTTTCAAGGGCCTCACTTGAAAATGCTTGGGAATTTTCCCCAATTATGTAGCTGGCACAGACCTCCTGGAGACACTGCATTTGTATGCTTCGTGCTTAAAGTTAACCTGGGTGGGTGTGGTGCATGACTGCTTCTGATAGTACTCAGATAGTTAACAATTTGAAGCGTTTGATTTTTCTGAAGACAGACAGAAAATGTAGTGTTTAGAACTGCTCAGAAACCTAAATCTGTTAAAATTCACTGAAGTGGCTGTTTCGTACATTTTAAATTTAATCTCAATGTAATAATTTTTTGCATCATACCAAAACAGTAATTGTTTGTCACTCCGGCTCAATACTTGAAATCAGTACTTCTAATTCCTAGATAAGTAAAGCCGTGTTGTGATGCAGGATGGAATTTTTTGACTGCATGCTAAAATAGAACAACCTTATCAGCATAGAACAAGAGGTAACGTTAATGTAGTAATCTAGTAATGACTCCCTTTTTCACTGGAAAAGTGTCACAATATGCCCCAATATAAGCACAATATAGCCCCAGCATGCTATTTGAACTCTGGGTTGACAAAACATGCTTACTTAGCATGTCACTGAATTTCTGTGGCTATTTCTGTGTGGTTCTTTGAGGATGCTGCATTGTCCCAAAGACTAATAGAATAGGTGGTGGGAACAGGCCTCCAATTTTAAGTAAATTGAAAATTTTTGGAGGGCTTAGTAAGTGAACACCTCCTTGAAATTAGTTTGTCATCTGTCTCCTTATGATTCAATTCCCAACAAGTTGCCTTTCACCAGTGGTGTTCTTAGCCTCTGTAATAAAGACTTTATCATTTTACTGGGCTCAGGTGAATAGCCTCTTTTATTTTGTAATGTCCTAAAATATGTAAGAGGTACTTTTTGAACAATTTAAAACTTCTCAGGAAACCTTTATGTCATATTGGTCTTTAGAAAGTATAAAGGATGTAGATCCCATTTTTAGTGGGCAGGTGTGTAGGCAGTGTTGCAGAATTTCACTCCAGTTGTCTCTTTCTTCCTTATCTTTTCCATTATTGGAATATCAGTTGAGTTCAAGGAAGTAGCTAACAGATGAACTGAATATATGTTAGAATGAATGTGCCAATACCTACACAGGTGTGTTAATCAATGCACAGTAGGACTTCATATGACTTGAATGACATTTGAAGACTTCTCTTCAGTGGAAATAAACCTTAATATGAAGAGAAAATATAAGGGGTTTGGAACTTAAACTACTTCCAATGTGTTTAAAAAGATTTTAAACTCTTGTTAGTGTTAGATTGACCTTGATTTCATAAGGAAATGAAGCTTATGCAAGCATATGATTGTATTTGCATGCTTTAACTCTTTTAAATATTTATCGCAATTATTGTATTTTCAACCAGACTTATGAAAGCATGCATCTGAATAAAAGAAAAAGTCTATCTGAGATTCCACTGAAAAAATGTTCTACTTTCAACTCATGTTAGATGTGTGGAAAGCTACTTCTTGAATGACAGTTGTTTTCTTTATCAGTAATTTGACTTAAAACTCATTAAATCAAAAAATACAAAGAAATTTAAAAGTTTTTCATGCTGAGGGAACTAATTCCTGTTTTCTTGTAACTGTATGAGAAAGATAGACAATCCAGGGAGGAAAAGATTTATTAGCAAGAGCAAATTATACTGAGATATGTGAGCAAAAAGGAATTTAGCATGTACCAAAAGAAGCAAGTAGAAAGAACAATAGGAGACAATCTAATATAAGAGAAGAAAGGAAAACTGAGCTGTCAAATATCATTCAAGAAAGAGAGTTTTTTAACATGGTATTAAGCATTGATATTTCAGGACTATGAGAAATTGTGTCAGCAGTATAAAAATCTAAGTGGTGACTAGAAAATATGAAGACTTTTACTGGCAATATGACTAAAAGCCAAATTTTGCTTTGGTGTAAATACAGGGAAAGCACATTGGAGAATTCTCAGGAGACCCTAGAAAGCTAAGAACATGAAGATCAATCTCTACCCCCATCATTTTCTAGGGATGGGGGAAGAAGTCTCTTCCAGTCGTGGTAGTATGGGGGAGATTTCTGAGTGGTGAGCATTTGCATGTGAATCATTCACCTCTCTTATACCATCTGTTAGAAATATTGTTTCTGTTACTGTTCACTTTCTTATTTCATTGTGATTTCCAGGAAATTATTCTTATCTCAACCCATGATTTTCACCTTTTGTGCCTTCAGTACTCCTCTACAGCCCACCACAGGGGGAGGGAGGAGTGAGAGAGCAAGCGATGCCTGGTTTGGGGTGTTCTAGTGGAAACATTGAAGTGGGAAATACCATTCCTAAACCACTACACACACTGTGAAACATCTGAGGCTTTTATTTTGCTGAGAATTATGAGAAATTCTATGCAAGTTAAAAGTGGGGATTGTTGCTTTGTTTGGGTTTCTTTCCTGTTTATTATTTTTTCTTATTTAACCTTGGCTAAGTAAAAATAAATATACAAATAAGTATTTGACTTATTGTAGTCAAAGCAATAGTGCTAGTTTTAGTACATTTTTGTGCTATAGTCCAGATGAATGCATATGTATAAATGCTATACTATTGATTTTTGAGTCTGTGCTTAGCAGAAGCTGTGTTGGAGTGTGTTTGTTACAGTTATCATTACCCTTCTGCAGGACACTAAAATCCAAACCAGGTTTTGCTCATACTTATTTGATTTACACTTCAAAGTAGCAATGATTGCTGCCCACATATCAATTTCATTAAGTATGTTTCTTTTTCATTGGTTTTATGTAGTCCTCCATATGCTTGTGATCCTTTCTGAAGCCTTATTATTGGCAGCCTGATTTCCCTGAGTGACAGCTGATAATGAGTGGTAGAAAAATAATTAACCAGTATCTTGTTCCAAGTCTTTTTCTCCTAATAAGATTCAATTTGCAAAAATATTTATACGTTGCAGTCCGCTTACTCAGGATGCAGCACCAAAGGATTATGCAATGGCAGTAGGACTTTGGACCCTCTGCCTTGTAGTTGCAATGCCTACAAAATTTGTGGTGCTCTACACCTTTCATGTATTTGTATTACATTTGCAAAACACTCTATCTGTATATGTATGATTTTTCCTAAGATTACTTGCCCTCTTATTTTGATTCTTTTTCTGCTTTGACAGGTCTGTTTCTTTGGGCCTCATTACAGTGTGTGTTAGTTTAAATTATGTTGGCTGCCTGAACTCCCTGCCGATAGAGTAATCGGACACAGATTCCTATGTTAGACTGCAAAATGGCTTCATGTTCCTGCTGAGCAATCATTTCTTGCTGATTTTATATTTCCACACAAACTTTTTGCGTGTGTAGCTCTATGGCAGTATATCCCAACTTCCCCCTAACACTTTTATTAGATAGTTATTGTCCCTGAATTAATTCTCCATTGCACTCCTACGTACATCACATTTAGTAGAGAAGGAGCCAGATTCCCAGTTTGTACAAACTGGTGCAGCTCAAAGTCCAGGAGCCCTGATTCAGTTGACAGCAGTCTCAGATCTAAGTAATCTCCTGCCACAGCATTTCTCAGAGGCTTTGCAGTTTTCCTTAGCCCATCAACACACAAGGAATTGGAACCAGCTCAGCTGAGTTAGCAACACTCACTGGCAGCGAGGTAAAAGATGTGACACTCAAGTGCTGGCCATCACATACAAAAAAGTAGCTCAATGAAGCCCTTCCAATGCACTGAAGGATAAAACAGTACACTTGGTGTGCTTTGGCTACCTTGCACATGTGGCTCGAAACAGCCATCCAGAATAAAAAAATACTGGGATTAGATATCTTGTTTATCAGGGAAAGGAATAGGCAGTGTATATTCCCTAAATAAATAAAGCTTTAATATTTCCATGCCTAAATATGAAGTAGAGGATTCCTATCATTAGGTCAGATTTAATCAGATGAACATTTTTATTTAATTTGCATACATAATTTTATAACATTAGAAAATAAGAAGGAGTTCCCTTTTTTCAGAATACTATCCCTCATTAAGTCTAAAGAAACAGAGAAAGTAGGTGTATGGCATTTTTTAAAAACTGGAATCTTTATAGGCATTCAGACATGTCATAGATTTTCAGACAAGTAGAAGGCAAATTTAACAATTTCTATTTGCATTTTCGGTTCTAAGCTAAACTTCATACCTGACAAACTTTCAGCACTGCCAGTACTTAGTTTTGGCCATTTAAATGAAAGAAAGAGAAGATGAGATTCTTTCCCTCTATAGTCCGATTGTGAACAGTATCAGAGCTGTATCTTCAGGCAGATATGGGCACCTAAACCTTAGAGGGTCAGTTTTACAAGCAAGAATTAGAAATAAACAAACAAAAAACCCACAAAACCCCCACAACTTCTCCCCACTGTTTCTATATAAACTTAAATTCTGACACTCCTCAGTATATTTCATGTCTACAGTGGGAATAACAATATACGTTAAATTTCTTAAAGTACTTAGAGACTCAAAAGGTAAAAGTCTAAAAAGAATTAAGGTTATTATATGATTTTTGCTCCAGTGATTAACAGTTTAACATAAAAATCAAGAGATTTGTATAAATAAATAAAAGAAAGTCTATTTATGATTACATCCATATTAAGGAACACTTGCATGATTAAAAGTTTTTTACTTTTGAATTCTCTTTGAAAGTCATGTATGCCTTAATTTTAAATAACTTCATAATATTTTGAAAGAAAATAGGTATCAAACTTTGGCCAGTTTCCTAAAAGGAATGCTTGGTCAGCTTCCTACAATAATGCTGTCTTTTAAAGCATAAAATCATATGTCAACTTTACGTGTCTTTAAATTACAGAAGTAGCAATCTTCATGTCAATTTTAAGAGCACCTTTGAAACTCCAGTCTGACTGTGGGGTTTTTCCTTCTGAAACTTGCCGGTTTCTGGTCAGAATAGCCACCATATGCAATCATACTGCAGATGCAAAATTCCACAGTGCAGAAAGAATTGAGTTAGACAACTGGAGAAAAACCTGTAAAATTTTATTTTAGAAAGAATTTAGCCTTCCTTAGATTTACTGTTGATGTCAATGAAAAGAACATAGGACTTTTTTTAAGGATAAAAAAATCCTGCCTACAAGCTCTAAGTTGAATCAGTACATTGTGATAGGCATTATATATCATTTTGGATGCCTCTGCAACTGAGTTTATTGTTGGATATAGGATCAGGAGACTTAAGAAAGGGCTGTATATTAACATGTACCTGGAAGTAATTTACTAGGACCAAATATAAATGTGAACACCGTTAATCATACAGCACATAGGAATGAAGATGGAAGAAATTCTGATTTCAGATTAAATTATTATAGGTGGTGAGGACCCACAATACTATTCCTGATTTCTGATTCCCTGGCCTTTTGCAGCATGTGGATTTGGACCTACCTTTAACTTCAGGTTGTATCTGGTAAGGACCTGACTTATTTTGAAGCTTTTGGCTTCTATGCGTTTTCTATCTCAAGATTTTCAGAAAATCTAGATTTATCTGTATCTTGCTTCAAGCAGTCTTTTTAGAAAGTTAGAGAAGGATTGTAGCAAAAGCATGTCTCAGATGCCACTTTAAGCTGCATCTCAATGGTAACAGCCTATTTTTTTCTTAACTGCCTTTTTCTCCCTCGAGCTTTTAGCTATATGGCATGTATCTCTGAAGTCCATTCACATGCAACTCAGACTAAGTCTCCCACTGACTTTCCAGCAAGACAGCTGAATCAGGGGTAATGTACAACTCCCAATTCAACATTTATCTAAAATTCAATGAACGAAGAAGAAAATCCTCTTATTGCTGAGCCTAGGAGTTGTAGGGCTAAGCCTGGCTGAGAAGAAGGGGAAGGAAGATAAAAAAGGTAGGGAGAGACTGGCAAGAAAGCACACAGAAGGCCTGGAGAAGAATGATAAAGGGAATTTTACTGAGCATGACATTTTTTTTTCTTTTTAAATCTTACATTCTGATTGATCACTAGTTTCTGTATACAAAGCCTTCATTGATACATTGGTGATGTGGGTCATCCAACACAAAAGAGCCTAACCTAGGCAGTTATGCTGGGTTAGTGCTTAGCAATGAAAACTAATCAATTGGGATAGGAGATTTCCCACCCCAATATTATACTACAGTGCCTCTGTATACTTTTTGCATCTGTATAAGCAAAAGTGAAGGTGTTATCAGCTGCATAAGTTATGCTATCTATGATGCTCAAATCTCTAATTATATTTTTTATTGCTTTTCAAGATATGTAAAGCAACCAGGCAGAGTGGTACTAAAATTCCTGTCTGAAATTGGTCAAATTTCTACTTCACTGCACTTCAATGTATCTCAGTTTTTCTACCCCTGTCACAGAGAGACAGTTGAAGACAAACAACATAATTCTTACAGGAATACAGCAAAGTTACATCACTTATGTCCGTTGAACAGTACATATCCTCAGAAAAATGTTTTCAGCATTGTTATCACAACCAGCCCTGTGAGAAGTTAGTGAGGAGAATCACATCTCCATGGAGGAACAACAGGGGGCTTCCAAAGTTTGAAAGCCCCTAATCCAAGCAAATCCTGGTTAGGTGAGGTAGATCAGGGCTGTGTCTATTTGAGTTTTCAAGAATGGGAGTTCCACAACCTCTCTGGGCAAACTGCCCCTGTATTTCACCTTTCTTAGGACAGAAGATTTTTCTTTAATACAACCATTTCTTTTGGTAGTGGGAGAGTACTGGCTGCTAATTTTGAGACATCTGGTTTTGGGGAAATGGCTGAAAATGACCATAAAATCTGCTTTTCCTGATTTTCTCTAGCTTTACCCAGCATTTGGACACACTCAGGGTTGTCTGCTGAGAGCTAGGTAACAAGCTGATATTCCTGAAGAATGAAGGAGATGTCTGTGCTGACTGTGCAGCCTTTGTTCTCAAAGCAGTGTGCGTTTTATCATATAGCAAACACTGCCGCATCAAAAAATTACATATGCTTGCTCCTTTGACCCCGGTTTCTTCTCTGGTAAGAAACTGGCTGCTACTTGGATTTCTCTTCCTAAGCAGTAGCTCTAAGTAGTTCTACTTTCCATCTAAGCCAATCAAGGTGTTTTCATTCATTCCTTCAGAAGTTATGCACTAGACAAGTTCAAAATGATGAGAGATGCAAAATTATGTTTTCTCTCCCTAGGGTGGTTTAGTTCTTCCAACTATCATCTTATGAGAATAACTCTGCTGCATAGATTTGCATTTTAGGAGTCCTAGGCAAAAAAGTAACTGAGAAAGGGCTGTCCTGCCCCTGTGAGCCCTCCTTTGTTGTATCTGGTAGCTTTGGTCACAAAGGAAAATGTGGAGCTGAATGATAATATACAAAAGAGAATGTGCCACTATTATTAATATTTTTTTCTCTAATTTGACTGGTTAACATTGGGCTGGGTTTAACAGAAATAAAATAAGCTTTCTATCTACTTTTTTATAATGAGGACCAAAAGTCTCATTATAATGTTGCACTGGGATATGAGCTTCTGTAGGGAGTGATGGATTACATGGTTACTACTTCCTGAATGTCCCTGCAGGGCAGCAATTCTGTGGTATTTGCAAGATAGTACAGAAATTCAGTCAGAAGCCTCTGGTTTTGAAAAGGAACTCCATAATATATATGCTCTCTCGCTTCGGAAGTAAACATAGACATATCTCCTATTGTCTAGGGGCTCTGTCTTGCAACTACAACTTGAATAATCAATCCTAAAAATGTACATAGTAAATTAGCAGTCAATAAGTTTATCTAAGCAACTGGATAATTAGCTTGAGAAGGATGTGCGTGGTATAAGAATATAAAAAGAGAGAAGTCAAGTCAGGGCATGATTCAAACTTTATTCTTTCATATTTTGTTTTCTTTTCTGAGACTTTTCCTCTTCAAGTTTCTCTCTGTATGGTCAAAGCACAGACATCCTTCCTAAGACTCTCTTCCATCATCAAATCACAGAGAATACTTCGGGTTAGAAGGCACCTTCAAAGATCATTCCTGCCGTAAACAGGGACACCTTTCACAAGATTATGTTGCTCAAAGCACTGACCAACATGGTGTCGAGTCCTTCCAGGATAAGGCATCCACAGTTTCTCTGGATAACCTGTTCCAATGTCTCACAATCACGTAATTGTAAAATATTCCTTGTGTCCAATCTAAAGCTCCCCTCTTTCAGTTTAAAACCATTGCCCCTTGTCCTGTAACTTATAAGCCTTAGTAAAAGCCTCTCTCCATCAAAAGAGAGCCCCCTTTAAGTATCAAAAGGCTGCAATAATGTTTGTATATAGCTCTCCAAAAACTGGAGCTTGTCTAACATTTGATTCTTCAAGTGGTACATTGTTTTGAGAGTCTATTTTGATTGCTATCAGTCATGAACCATGCTGGAGGGGGTGTTTCCATTTCTTGTTAATCAGGTGTCAGAAGAGAGCATATTTCTTTGTCCTACATATCCTGTTTATTTCGTTTCTAGAAGAAGTTATTTGAAATATATGCTCATCAATTACTCTTGTATGAATGAGGATTTAGATGTTCAGCATATTTAGCATCCTTAGAAGTGGACAATTGATCCTGAGAAACAAGTTGTTTTTGCAAATATTTCCTGAGGTCATTTTGGAAGCTGTCTATCTTGTCAGTTATCAAAAGTTTTGGCCTTAAGGTGTCTCTCCCACTTTTTGTCTGTTAGTCTTTCTATCCATACAACAGTAGTAATGCTAAAGCTATTACAAAATGGTGTGTTTGTCATCCAGTATGGAAAAAAAATAGTATTGTTGTTTATGGAAAAGTCATTTCATTCAGGAGAACTAACCATGTATCTTTCTTTTGTAGAGTTTATTAAAGGCTTTTGTCTATTTTAGCTACCGCCTGAACTTTGTCATTCAATTTATATGGTATGGCAGTGCAGGATTCAAAGTTATTTCATAGTGTCCTGTGAATTACGTGGGAAACATAAAGAAGAGTTTGCTTGAAACTACTGCTGTAATAGTATGTCTGATGAAATGGTTAATCCTTGATAGTCTTTTTTGTAGTGTGTCATAGTTTCTTTCCTTTCTGGTAGCCTAAGGAATATGCAGCTGGTTTCGTAGCTCATGGCAAAAAGGTTCATCTGTACCCAGGCCTCTGGAGAAAACTCTGTATTTTCATTCTCTCACTTTGTCACTTGGCCTGCATTTTCCCACTTCCACCATAACCAGCCTGCAAAGAGCCTTGCCTACAATGTACAATGTAAGGTGTGTGTACTGTCTAGAAGTCCAAAAATAGCTCAATATAATCTTGGCAGAACTCCCTGTTTACAATAAGGCTTTATTCTGGCTGATCGCTCTTATGTATTAAACCTGTTGGATGCTTACCTCTTTCTAGCTTGCTGGGAAACAGCTGGGTGTTTTTCATTCTGAAATGGTCTTTCTGACTGTACAAACAATACAAAGGCCAGAAGGAACCCTCACTGGTTTTTGTCCTTTCTCTTTCACTCTTGGAGTCTTTCTATCCCTCTCTACAAACCAGCAAGTTATGAGCTTAGTTTAAGATTTCTTTGTATTTCAGTTAGACACAATTCTTCATATATTTGTTCAGTTCTTGTACTTGAATACTGCAAAATTACTTTGGAGAAGAAGCCAGCATGTGGATACTAATCCTTTTTATATGTATTTTTTAAAGGGATCACTTTCTACTCAGTTTCCTGTCCATGAACACGTTCATCCTATTTTCCATGTTGAACAACTGTGATAAATTGTTCTTTTGCACTGTTTGTGTATCGGTTTCACTGCCCCATGTGTCTCTGATGCACAAGTACTGGTTTGTTGATAACTGTTAGGGGTAATAATTAATCATTGAGTGAATATGCCAAGTATACAACTTTTATGGAACTTCTCTTTAGGTTTATTTTTAGTTTCACATATCTGTTGCTTACAGAAATATTGTGCCTTTTTCTATTATCCCATCTCAAGGTTTGTACACTGGACATTATCATGGCTGACAAGTGCTTTTGGGCCACTAAATCTCCTGTTGGCATACAAAATTAGTGCAGTAGATGCCTGCTGTAGCAATCACTGCTGCCTGCCTTTGGTGTTTTAACTGCGCTACTTCTGCTTCAGTTAAGTCAGAAAATACTTTTTCTATTGGGGAAATTTGGCAGTGAGAATTTTCTAAAGTGTTAAGATTTATGCAAATAAGCTGTTTCCAAGGGCTGTCAGGCAGATTTTCCACCTAATGGTGTCTCTAGCATTTGCAATAATGTAAAGTTTGTCTTGGTTTTGTTCTCTTCAGTGAATATTATTGCTCTTTTTTTTTTTCAGTTATAACGCTTGAATTATTTTGTACATCTCCAGGTGTCATGCTCTGAAAGTCATCATGGTCTTAACAAAACATTTCACTATTCTCTTCTTAACTCTGCTTTGGAGACCCTACCATGATTGCTCTGAACAAGTTTGCTTACTTTTGGTTGTGTGTTTGCTATATGAATCTTTCATTCAGATCAAGTGAGACAGGATCCCTTCCTACTATAGGTATAACCAATATGAACTGAAATCTCTGACTTTGTAGCTGTCTTTGGACCTTCGTTGTTCTAACTGCTATTTATTTTGATCCTGTCCATACTATGACCATATCATTAGAAAATGGCAATTTTGCTTTGCAAGATTACAACCTCATTTCCCTCTCTTGCACATTCTGAAGAAGTCTTTAACCTTGTCTACGCTAGAGAGGTTCTGCTGTGCCGTCAGCAAACCCTCTTAAGTGTAGACATGGAGCATGCTGACACAAGCTCTTTGGCTTGCTTAATAACACCAGGTCCCTGAATAATGGCAAAAAGCATCTTGTGTTAGCATTGCTGCATCCACACCAGGGTTTTGCTGGCACAGTGAAATCATCTGATGGGGATGATTTTTCTCACACCTTGGGCTGACACAGACAGGCCCAACTGAGTATTTTGGGCATAGCCTTCCTTGTTGTCCAGTTGTCTCTCTGTGTTTTGCTTTTCTGTGTTTGCATCTGATGACAGATTGAATATTAGTTTCCTGTTTTGCACTGCATCACTGTCTTACACAGACTCAGAAATTTACTGATTTCTTAACTCTAAAAAATTTCAAAATGCAGGGAAAGCTTTTTGAATGGCTTAATGATGCCAGCTGTAACCTCCAGTTCTCACAAACCTGTTTTCTAAAACAAGTGTGGAATTTTTTTGACAATTGTCATTTTCAAATTCATTCATAGCTTCAAAAGAGCGTAAACCTTTATAAAAATATACTTGATTATAAATATTATCATTAAAAGTGTCCCAGAAATACATGTCTATAGCCTCTTAGCTTTTTTAAGTGTGAAAAATGAAAAAAAAAAAAAGATACCTTCCTTAAAAAAGGGAGTTTTGACCACAGGTGTTTTTGTAATTCCTTTCTCAAACTCCTGTCTAGTTATGTGTAAAATCTGACCTGTGTGATATTGTCTGAATGAATACGTTTGTTTTCCACATGGGTTCACAGAAGGTTTTTGATCCCAAGTCCATGTTTTTTTCCATGCAGGTCTTCTGTGTCTCTTCAGCCACAACCCTTCTTTGTATTTGTGAATTTAATTTTGCATGCATTTTGATGAAATTTTTCTTTATTTTAACATTTGCATTAGCTAGTTGTCTTAGCTGTGATCTTGCTTTAGAGGTGAGATTGTTCAGTAAGTTTGCTCAAAGAATTACTGTGAATCACCCTCCTTTGACTTTCCCTCTAATTCATAAAATGTCTTTATTGGAAAATATTTAATCTTATTCAGGTTTGGTAATTCCAGGAATTGAACATCTTTCTGAGTTTAGCAGTTCATGGTTGCATTGTTTCTTCAAATTCTCAGTTATTGTTGTGAAGGCACAATTCTTAGATGACACTTTCTGTCAGTTCCAAATAGTCTTGGGTCATGCAGAAGATTTGACAGAGAGCATTTAATATACTGTTCATGTATTCAGATGCTATTTGAATGTCTGTGTCAGCCTCTGTGTCACCAATTTTGCTGTCATTTAAAGACAGCTTCTTGCAATTTTATAGTCTCCCTGTTGTCACCTATAGGTTCCCTAGTTGTTGAATACTTCTGTCATGGAATCTCCCTGGGGACAGAAAGCTAGGAAGTTGCCATGGTCTTTATCAAAGTTACTTCAAGGCTTTTCTGCGGAGCAGGCAGGAAAGGAGGGCCAAGAGCAGGCTGCTCCTGCCACAGGTAGGGGTGAGTGAAGGAGAAAGGACACAATTGGGATGAAGAGCTGTGGGAAAAGCCCTGCAAATCCAGACTTTTACCTTTTTCTACCAGTGGGAGGGAAAACACGGATCTGAAACCTCCTGGTTTTGCTGGGAGGGACCCCTCTCTGCTTAGGTCTCCCACAGTAGCAGCCAAAAAATCTGTTTGTCCAGAACTTTAGTAGTACCAGTGTAAAGCAGGCACAGTAGTGTGCTAGGGGTCACCTGTTTTCCTTAGGTAGAGAAATGACCCAGTCACAGCCTTTGTTCTGTTCTTCCATCATTCATCACTGGTGTTGTTCGCTTACAGGAGTAAACCTGCAACAGCAAGAAACAGGACAGACATGAACCTCTGTGTCTGTGAGGATGCTCTGTCATCAAAAGAATGATGCATCTTATGAAGCAGAAATCCCAGAGTTTCTGGCTGTCCTTGCAGGACACAGCACCCCTAACAATAAGGTTTACATTGTTTGAGCTGTCCACTCATACAGTGAGCATCAAGAAGCTGTGTCATGATGTAAGAAATAAGACCACATTCATTTGGGGGCCTGTGGAGTTGGTAGGAATTCAAAATTTTGAGCCCAGAGAAGCAGATTTGCTGTCAGTCTTAACTGAAAAATTCCTTCCTTCTAAATGTTAGGGAATCTGTAAAACAAGGCAGTATTTCCATCTTTCTCAATAACTGAAAACATCCCTATCCTCAGAACAGCCCTGAAAATTAAAAATATTTTCCTTTAGAACAGGATGTGGAGACAGAAGAAATACAGGTTTCCAAAAGGTCTAAAGGTCTTGGCAGCCAAAGATTCGTGGAAGGTTAGCAGGATATACCCAAAGTGAGGGCATGCATCCTGTTAGAAGCAGAAGTCACACCTTATCTCCTAAGACTTGAGATTACAGTACAGAATGTCCTGTTGTACCTCCTTTAGTACTTCAGCCTTTTTAATATTTGTTTCAACTGGTGTATCTGGTGAATCCTTAACCCTTCATAAACATTGAGCAGTTGAACAAGATCCTAAAGTACAGAATTAATTAATTATAGAAAACAACAGTGTGACTTTGCAAGCATATTTGCTGATGCAGTATTAGCTGTAATTCTGTAGGCTGTGTTTTGAGTTCTGAACATTTTGTAGTTCTGCAACAGGACGTCTCTGGCAGTCCCTCAAGATAGGACTCAGATCTAAATGATTTAGTCTAGCTTGTGAACCCTTTTAGACATCCACCTAGGGGCAAGAGCTTACCTGCTCCACAACCAAGCATTACCGTAGAGTATGTAGAGGTGATGAAGACCTGCATCATCAAAAGTGGGATTCTCCTATTTTGCACAGTGCTGCTACATATAGAAGTATATAGTAGATAATCATTAATAGAAAATAACAATTTCAAGAATATGTCTTGATCTAACAGTCAGAGTAGATCCCTACCTGTCTTTGAATTGGTAGGTTTTAAAATACCTGCAGTAGTCTTGCTAAATCATTAGATATGGACAACCCAAAGCCTGGAAAAGGTTAAGTCATATTTTCAATGTCCTATTCTGTTTGGGGAGGTAGCTTGCAAGAAAGTCAGCAATTTACAGCCAGAACAGAGTTCAGCTTCAAAAGACTTGAATAAAAGACTGTATAAAAAAAAACTTTGGAAAACAATTATAATAAAAAAATAGACTCTAAACTAGCAGGAAAAATGGCAAAGCCTGTAAATATAACTACTAAATTTTAATTTTTTCTTAATCTGGAAAGCTACAAGCAAGTCAAAGACTGGAAAATTTAAAAAAAAAAAAAAAATTAAAGATTTATTTTGGATATTTTTAAAATTCAGATTCTGTTTCCCCATATCTTTTTTTCTGAGTGACAGAGCTTGTGTGCTCAAACCCTGTCACTCTAATGAGTTTTAAGACTTTCAAATGGCACTATTTAAAACTGAAATCAACATATGGGGGAGGCAGGTGGTCATTTTCCTCAATAATGGGATATGATATGAGTTCATTTAGAGTACTAAATTGAATAGCAATAGGTTCCAAAATACAGAAACAAAACAAGCACAACATTTTCCATGTTTTAAATTACATTATTAGAGCTGTTTCATGGATGGATCTGTCAGTGGAGAGATATTAACTGTTTCAAGAGAAATAAAGCTGCAAAATCTGTGCATTTATTGCTACATTTCTGAAAAGACCCCACGACAATAAAAAGATGGGCCTCAAAAATACATTATAAATTAACAAGAAATAGGAAATAAATTAATGATAACTTTCAGATACCATTTTGTACCTCATGGTCCATTATCTTATCTGGAAATGAATAGCATCAACTAAAGAAATTTGTCACATTTATCAGAAGAGTTAAGGTAGCTTTGCTGAAATGCTTAGAAAGAAATAGGAAGCACAAAGAGCTCCTTAAAGTCCTGCATGATTTATAGTCTTCTAAATTTTTCCATGTACCACATTATGTAGTTTGCAGCCAACACTGTAAGAAAAATCACATGGTTCTAAATTCCATTACAACTTTTCATCAAGTCATTCATAATTGTCTATCTCCAAGACTCTAGGAGCTACCGTTTCCATTAGAAGGCCATTTTGTGCTCTCACAGGATGCCCTGGCCAAAAATTTCCTTCTTTCAGACGACTCAAACTGAGAGGGGGAACTACTTCACCCAGAAGCACCCTATTCATCCTCTATTCATTTACAACATAATACTGGACTCATTTAAGGAAGTATCTCTTCCATAAACTTGTACTTAAGTTTGCTTTAGCAAAGTATGTGTGTGAGAGAACTTTTGTGTGTTTGTATTATGTGCATAATATTATAAGAAAACAAACAGACTATACATCATCTTAACCCCTTGCACTGCCCCCCACCAAGGCTCACAAGAAGAGTGGGCCTCTTCTTAAGAGGATCCTGTGCCACATGTAGGGGGCAAGAAACATAGACCAGGAACATCTAATGGAAGTAAGAGCTATGAGAAATTTAAGCTCAATTTTTTTTTTTTTTATTTTTTTGGTTTTGGATGTTTATCATGTCATACTACTACATGGCTTTTCTTTCTTCCTTCTCTGTCTTATCAGCTCAGCTCATCACTAGTGGTGTCTCAGCTGCGGCTGCATTCCACTCCTATTGAGGATGAGTGAGAGAGGAGAATTGTAAGTTGCTGAATAGAAGCCACTACCACTTAGTGCAAAATCCAGCAATGTTGCCAGTCCAAAGCAAGCAGCTGCTCCCTTGTCCCCTATCATCTCTGTTCTGCGTCAGCTCTCAAAAATGTGCTAACTTTGGCATAAGGCTCTGGAAAGGCTGCTGCTGTTATGAAGAACTGGAAAGTACAGAATTTGTTCCCTCCCCTCACATCATCATAAATTTTTGTTTCTTTTTGGTTTTTTTCTGGGTGATTGTTAAGATCCAGTTAGTGAGAGATGACTCTCTCCAAATTAAGGTGCAAAGGAGACCACATGTTGAAGTCAACAATATGGGTTTTATTTAACAATACATGTGCAGTAGAGAGAGGGGGTAAGAAATAGAAAAAAAGGGAAGGAGACAGAGAGGTCAAGTGGGAGACAGTCACCACCTGTGGATCCAACATTGTCCTGTTGGTCCTTCTTCACCCTGGGCTTCCTGGTGATGGGGTCCTGTAGTCATTCTTCTGGGAGTATCACCTTTATACAGTCCAAGTTCTGGGCATCCATGGGGTGGTCACAGATGTTCTCATAACCTGGGGTGGCATGTGTATGAGCAGTTGCTTCTTTTCCCACAGTTTGCCACAGCAGGAATTTTTGTCTTGATGTGTTAACCAGGATGTGCTGAGCACATCTCACCTCTACCAGGCCTGGAATTAGCATCTTCTTGTTGCAAATTCTTCCCTTCCATGCTTCCCTCAAGTTCTTGCTGTGGTGTCTTATCTTGAAGCAAGTTCCATCTGTGGCCTTGACAGTGTTTGAGACAGGCAACTGTGCTCTTTAAGTCCTTACAGCGATGACCATTTGGCTGAGGGTCTCTGCTTTCTTCCTCAATTTTTGCTTATGCTGAAGCCAAATGTCCTTAGAGACAAAGAAACAAAAGGGATTGTGATAGAATTTTCACGAGGAAAGCCTTTGCAAAACTGCCTACATCTAACAGGAAGAGGAGAACTTCACTCTGTTTGAAATATTGTTATTAAGCATGCTGAGTAGCTCCTCCATATTTCCAAGTGTTCTGAGCCTACAAGAGAACTGCATGACTAGAGAAAGAAATTTAGCAGCTAGAAATGAGCAGATTGCTGAATGTTATTGATGTAAGTTTTATGGAAAAATGAAAGCACCTCCCCTCTACAAATGAATAGAACCATGAACCCCATGTATTTTGATTAAATAGAGCTACCTTAACCATTATGCCTACTTCTATCAACATTCATTAACTCATGTTGTGCTTTACTAGCATTCTGTGAAGCATGACAGACTTTTCATACATCACTTGTCAGATTTCCTAAAAGGTAAATGTACTCTTCTGTGTCAGTAATAATACCTTGAGTTCTGGAAAAGCAGAGTGATATTTTTGTTACTGTTGTTGCTGGTGTTTATATTAACCATTGGCACACTCTTTCAGTCTGATAATGAGGGAGAGAAATTTGTATTTAAAGACATCACGTAAAGAACTTCTCAGAAGTACACAGAATTAGGGTATATGCAATTCCCATGGCTTTAAAAACGTTTAGTGTGGGGTTTGCTGTTTTTCTCTCACACTACAAAATTTTTAGTTTACAAACCCTTAATAGTAGAGCTAAACATCATGGCAGAAAATGACATGTTTTGTTAATGTTTGTACCTTTGCATTGTTTTTATTTTTGTGGGCTGTTCCCTCTTTCTTCCTTGGAGATGTACCACACAACCCACTTTCATAACTAATAACAAAATGAAAAGAAGTAGAATGTGACCCCAAGAATCCATTGTTTTTCAGAGAAAAATAGTAGCAATTTCAAAGCTTTGAGTTTCAAAAGTTTAGCACTAGTCTTTCAAGCCCTGAAGTAGTCTAGTGTTATAAGTTGTAGGGTTTTGTTATGCAAAGAGTGCACAAGTTTAAACAAGAATGGTTCTCCAGAAAGTTGAATTGCAATATGCTGTAGAGAAGGTCATGTTTACAGAACTGTGTTTCAATAGACTTTACAATGCATTATTTTCTGCTGTGTTCCAAGGAGCAAGACTTAAGGCATGATCCTGAGTGTTGCATTCCATACATGAAAAAACTACATAATTCAAGTGGAGCTAGGTACATCAATGGCATCTCAAACCAGGCATATACATTCAACCAGACCAATCAAATAGGACTTTGATTCTGTAAAATGTGAGTAATTTAATCAAATCCAGAAACAATTACATATATTAATAGACCATCACAAAGAGAGTTGTCAGCACCTTTCAGGATCAATTCTTCAGAAGTCATAGAAAACATCACAGCAAGTGTTAAAAGAGTATTCGGATCCAGATTCGGCACTTGAAAATACACGAGTTAAAGAGTTTCATCATTTTTTTAAATTCCTGTCGTCAAAAGCAATGGCATTGCTTTCTGAATCATTTAATCATCTAGAGTTGGAATTACAAGTGCCTCACTTTCATGTTTTCTCTGGTTCAGATATAAGAGGTATGATAAGACCCAGGATTATGTTACCTACCTCTATTCTGTTCTTGGCTGATATTTCAGTCTTTCTGGGATTGTTGGCAACCATCCCTTTAAAATCTTAGCAAGGACAGATGCTTCCTGAACTGTACCAAGAATTGCTAAAGGAGAAACAAAATGTTGGGTTATTTAATTTCATCTGCTTTTCTATGAAATGGAGCAAGTATTTGGTTACATTTGAGGCCATAATATGACAAGGTGTTACTCTGAAAGAAAATATGACCAGCCAATTAAGAAGTGGAGCAAAAAGACAAAGATTTTATCATACTTGAAAAAGATTTAAAGCCATGCTACTTTTTGTAGGTGTGCACAGGTACACCTGTAAACTTGTTATATAGTAGGACTGTCCGAGCACTTAGGGGTAAGCATGTGCTTAAAAATCTGTAGAATCTACTGAGATTAAATTCACCTATTTTTACAAGTGCTTATAGTCAGGTGACATTTGTGCTCTTTTTATCCCAGTATGCATGTAGTATTCCCTTCCCAAGTTGTACATGCTATGATGTTACAAGTCCCTATAAGAGTCACCTTTAGGAGCAGCGGCTATAAATATTTGTTTGGGGTTTTTTTATATTTAATTTATATTAAATAAATACATGAAAATGAGTCTACAAAATGAGTCAGCAAGCATTCCAATAAGAGGAGAAAACTGATGGCTGCTGCCAAGTCACTGCTGGCCATCAGATATCATTTTCAAAAGCCACTACAAGGCAAGAGGGGTGAGGACACCAAGTGGTTATATCCAATTATTTTACCGTGACACATGTGAACTGTTCATTGCGTTCGCAGAGAGCACTGAAACAACAAAGGATTAAATTGATGTCTCTATGATAACACTGGTGCTATGAAAAGATTTTGCCTGCATCTGTCAGAAAAATCTGCTGGAGGGAGCTTTGCCAATGAATTGATTTAGAGAGAAGACAAAAAGACAACAACCTAAAAAGTGAAGATATCGCAATGATGACATGTGAGTTTACTCAGGATGGAACCCCCCTCTCACAAGTTCCCCGCAGTAGCTGGTGAGCAGATCTGCACTCACACCACACACTGGCTTGCAGTAAGGCATCAAAACTAAATGCAGTCCTGGTTTTCCATGTAGATTTTCAGTTTTGCATAGTCATGTAAAATATTACTAAGAATTTATGAAAATATTTATGATATTAGCATTACCATAATTGCTACATTTTATATATTTAAATTATATATTTGTACAGCATATTGTTCATTTTACCTCAGGAAATTGAAGACTTTCTTAAAAACATCAGAAATCATTTTGAAAATGAGTCTTTTCTTTGTAGATAGAAAGTAAAAGATTTAATTGCCATTGACACATATTTGTAGCTGTGATTCAAGGGCAAGAATGTAGAATTGGAACCCAAAGTCCTTTAAGTTTTCTTGGGGTGAGCAGGAGGAAATTGGAAAGAAGACCCGAAGGTGTGAATGCCCGTATCAAGGGACATCAGAGCAATTGAGAACTGGCCTAGAAAGAGGAAGAAGAAAGTACCTTTTCTGTTCTTTGTTGTAAAAGTTTTGCATATGTGGCATTTTGTTTGAAAAAAAAGGTGCCTTTTGCCTGAAATTTCTTGTTGTTCTAGGAAAGAAGCATGCAATCAGCAAATTCCATTTTATGTGGTTGTTTTCAGCAGAAATATGTGTTTAATTCTAAGATGATATCAAACTATTTCTAAAATAATTGTTTTGTTATCTGGAGAAAAAATAGCTCTCCCAGTGGTTTTTCATTTTGAGTGGTTAATTTTTTACAAGAGGCTTGCTTTACTTCGAAAGAGTAATACCTCTTTTGAATAGTGCATCTTGCATTATGTGACTACTGAACCTAATCATCCCAGGAACAAATCTATTCCAGATAAATAAATTAAATCTTAGGAAATAGAAAGTTTTGCTAATTGCATTCATTTTGTAATTTAGTAAAATACTAAGCATATATTTTAAAATTGATTTTATCTCCACATTGCTTCTATGAAGTTCATAAATTGTGTACCTGCTGACATAAAGGCACACAGGTGAAACCCATTACATTTGTGTATTCCTAAGGAAAATTACATTTTGATTGATGAATAAAATGAGCTTCATCTCTTAAAATGAAATATTTACAGTGAGTCTACTAAATACCCTGTTAGTTTTCTTATAATGTCAACCTTTTAAAAATAATTAATAGGACATGAAATGGAGTTTATTGATTAAGTTTGAGACGTCCCAGAAAATGAAGGAAAATTGTGTTTGTAAAGTTGCAATACCAACAGTTCTCAATTCCAAACATGATATAAGAAAGGAAGGCTGAAAAATGCTAAGTATTTTAATAGATATGCACAGACAATCAGGATTTAATTCTCCATTAAATTTATTCAATATTTTTCTGATTTTTTTTTCTATTGTATTTCTCTTATCCCGTGTTTGTGGGCATAAAATATCTTGTTGAAGCATAATAGAAGGTTTTTTTAGTTTTATTTTTCTGTGTAAAGAAAAGCAAGTTCAGTTCTGATGTTTGGTGGGGTTTTTTAAAAAAAAATTGTGATTTGGCTTTCTGTAGGAATGATTAAATCTGTTCACAGATTTATAGTCAGTGTTCTGAATTTCTTGGTTTTTTAATTGCTAAAATCTTTCTGTTCAGATTAAAAGTTTGTGATCACATTTACTTGCTCCCACACAAAAGAAAAATAAAAAGAAAAGGAAACAAAAGAGGACGAAATGCATAGCAGAATTATAAAATGGCCAATTTAATGAGTTTCTTCATAAGCATACTTAAACAAACGGGGAAAACTGAGAAAACCATGGACTTTCTACGGCAAGCAAAATTTCTCTAATAAAATTTCTTAACAATTTTTTATTGTAGCCTGTCCCTCACCCTCTTTTCTTTTTTTTCAGTGTGAGTCCTTTAAATGTTGTGTTGTCACTGTGTTTCTCTTCAGTACCTCCAGCTTCCTTATTGCTGAGATCAGCTGCTGGTACTCTCCTGATAATATCCTAAGATGCCATTGAGAGCTGCTCTGAAGAATAGCTGGTCTATTTTTAATTTACATTTTTTGTGTTTGCTCTGCTGCATTGCATCTCAAGAAGAGAGGCCTGGAAAGGAAGTTGTCAGTTCAGGTCCAGGATCCAGGCAGGAAGGTGCAGAGTATTGCTCTATTTTATGTCACTATAGGGAAAATGGATTTACAAGTAGAAGGATAGATCAGAATATTTCATCCACCTGCCACACCCCATTATCCCCAAAATACACTGTTTCAACCAGAAACTTAGCTAAAGAAAATGGCCTCTCAGCGGTCCCTGATTTCTCTGAGATGGGACTGAAGTACTGCTTTGATATCGTAAGGAAATCTCACTTCAATAATTAATATTTTAGGTGTACTTATATCTGAAATTTGTGATGAAAGAGCAAAACTTGGGAAAGCTGAATGGGAATTCAAGGCAAGAACTGTATCACAGGAACAAGTTTCACAAATAACACCCTCATTCTCTGCTTGTAAAAGCTGACAATGATGATTGCTTCAGCCTTGCAAAACATTGAACAAATACAGCCTTGAGGCCCTCATAATTTAGGTCAACTTTCTTTTCTGAAAGAGGTCAGTGACACAGATTTTAACTGTCTTTTGTAATGTCTTTTATTTACCAACTGTTGACAGCTCTATTTTGAACAGAGCAGGCCAAGGCAATACCAAAGTAGTTCCAGAAAATCTCACCTTACATGCTACTAATGCTTCAGGTTTTGTAGGTGACAGATTACCTTTTTTAACTCAGTCCCTTTTCTTTATTTTTGTGATATGCTTCTAAGATGCAAAAGCATCTATGATGGAAATCATTGATCATAACCAATTTCCACAGATTAAAATTGTCATTCTCAGTCAGAGTGATTTTTTAATAGAATTTGAGATTTTAATTGCAAACAGAAAAAAAGAAAAATTCAACAGTGATATGATGAGTTTTTTAAATTCTGCTGAAAATCCTTCTGTGTTGAAAGATGGTTCAATTCTGCTAATACACACGTTTTTATAGATGTATATATTGTCATATATATTATCTTTTGAAATGTGTTTGCCCACTCCTGCTAATTATTGTCATGTCCTAATACAATCCTTCACATGGGGACAGGTATTTAGATCATCCTTTTACAACATTATTCTGAAAAATTCCTGGGGCCCATCTATTTACCCATCTGCTGTAACCTTCTTTGTTAGTGTTCACTGGATAAATGACAATTTCTAAGCCCAAATAGTTGTCTTGAACAGACATGAAGGTGAGAATCAACACTGCACAATGAAAGATTCTGTGAAAAGGCAGACTATCATGCTGAATGCTATTACCAGCACTTTATCACAGCTCTCTAATTATACCCAAACTCAATGGGGTTATTTTTAACCCCACTGGGTTTGGAATATTTTGTTAGTCCAACAGAACGGGCATAATACCCAGCACCTAACAAATGCTTTAGGCTCAGATCACAGTGTTTCCACTTGATAATAAGATCAATAAGATAATGAGGTTCTCTTGGTAGATTCTGAAATTATTATAGTTTTTAGCCCAGTAGAGCTCATTATGATCATCTCACTCAGCCTCCTGCATTTGGGTCACAACAACCCCAGGCAGTGCTACAGGCTGGGGGCAGAGTGGCTGGAAAGCTGCCCTGGGAAAAAGACCTGGGGGTGCTGGTCAGCAGTGGCTGAACATGAGCCAAGAAGGTCAATGGCATCCTGGCCTATATCAAAAATAGTGTGGCCAGCAGGACCAGGGAAGTGATCGTCCCTCAGTACTCAGCACTGGTGAGGACATACATTGAATACCTCCAGTTCCGGGATCCTCAGCTTAGGAAGGATGTTGAGATGCTGGAGCATGTCCAGAGAAGGGCAACAAGGCTGGTGAAGGGTCTGGAGCACAAGTCCTGTGAGGAGAAGCTGAGGGAACTGGGGTTTTTAGTCTGGAGAAAAGGAGGCTCAGGGGAGACCTCATTGCTCTTTAAAACTACCTGAAAGAAGGTTGTAGCCAAGTGGGGGTTGGTCTCTTCTTCCAGTCAACTAGCGACTGGATGAGAGGACACAACCTCAAGCTGTGCCAGGGGAGGTTCAGGTTGGACATCAGGAAGAATTTCTTCATGGAAAGATTGTCAAGCATGGAACAAACTGCTCAAGGAGGAGGTCGAGTCAACACTCCTGGAGATGTTCAAGAAAGGACTGGATGTGGCACTCTAGTGCTATGGTCTAGTTGACAGGGTGGTGATCAGTCAAAGAATGGACTTGATGATTTTAGAGGTCTTTTCCAACCTGAACAACTCTGTGATAACATAAGCCCTATATTTCATTCCAAGATTTCTGTCTGAATTCCAGCTACCTGTGGTTGAGCTGGGACCTAACTTGTAATTGAAAGTGTAATTTGGTGTAAAGACTCTCTGCCTAATTGAATGGTCTACCTCCCCCAGTGATGTGCTCTTTCTGTTATATCTGTCATCAATAAGAGTATGCACAGGGTAAGTTGAAATGCTTTTGTATAATGGTAAAGATTTCCTTGAAGCATCTTGGAGGACTGTTAAGCACTTTTAAGTTTTTTGAGAATTTTGAGGCTATAGTTTTTGCTCAGGCAATTGAAATATATCTGCAAAGCAAGAGCAGTTCAAAGTTGCCAATATGAGGAGAGACAGGTGCCTTTTAAATTATTAATAGATCTCTGCTGGCTACCCATCTTTTTGCAGATGGGATTTTTGGTGTTGTTTTGTTGGCTTTTTTCCCTTTCTCTCTTGCTTTATCCCTGATGGATTTAATGCATTTATTGCACTCTTAGCTCCATGAATAGATATGGGAAAGGCAAAGCTTTAACTAGTAAGAGAACAGGAAGTCTGTTCTGGTTTAACAGATTCTCTGTCTGTTTATCACTGACAGCTGTCTTTGATTGTTAAGGTGCTTCACAGGAAAGACTTTTTTTTTTCTTGACTTCTATGACACTGATGACTATGGCTCTTTGTGACAACAACTCAGACAACAATCAGAGGTGGAAGATCAGTTGCCCAAACATGCAAAATTGTGTATTACATATATTTTTGATCAGTCTGGTAAAAAAAATTATTATTTTTGAGGTGAGAGCACAAAAAGAGTGAATAGTTTGTTAACTCTTAATTTTAGCTCTATTAGTTTTAACCATGTGGCTGTAGAAACTACCTCACTTATTCTTATCCTCAATATTTGTTTCTCCTCTTATAGGATTTATTTTATACATCAGCCTTTCTTCAAAAATAAAATAGATTCCATATTATAGAAATATCTTTTACATCCTTGTCTTACTTGAGGTAAAAATATCTTCCAAAATTCTTTCTCCTTTTTCATCTCGCTCTCTGTTTATTCTTCACCTCTTTATCTATTAAGCCTCCATGCATCCAGTCAAAGAGAATTAACCTGTTAAATAATGGCACACTATTCTAAAGTCTGATGTCAAGTTTGAAAATAAAGTAAAAATTCAATGTATATTCAAAAATAGAAGACCCTGAAAAATAAAATCTCAGTCAAGAAAGATACTGTCCCAAGGTAGCACTAAATACAAATGCAGGAATGTGCATGAGAGAATATGTACATGTGAGAAAGGTGATCTATTGCAGCTTGCATTTGGCAATGATCAATAAAACAATCCTAGCTGTTGTTAGCAGGCTTCCCAGGTCTGACCTTCAGATGTTAAGATTTGAGATGGCTCATATTTAGATAGACCCCAAAAAGTCTTGAAGGCTGGAAATGAGTTCAGCCCGGTGCTGAATTCCTCCATGTTAGGGTTACAGTCAAATAGGTTCAGAAAAGTTACCTCTCACTGCTGGAAAACTGGAAATGAATTCTCAAGAATCTTTACATTGAAATACTACTTGGCCTAAAGTTGTAGTGTCTTGAGCTGTTCTTTTCTGTCACATGGTCCTTTCATATTAGCTGGAATCACAGAGAACAGAGGCATTCACACATAAACATTTCATCATTCTATTAATCAAACTTTTGTTTCTTCTCAAGTTCCTCTCAGTAAGTAGATACTGAGACTGCATATTGTTCAGTCATTCATTTTTTTCTTAAAGGAATACAAAATAAAGGTCAGATGTGCCTTTATGTTTTGGGGTTTTTCTTTGCATGGAGACCAGGTGCTGTTATACCTTGGATTAGTGTAGAGGCCAGTTAATACTCCCTATTCTATTAGAAGAATCTTTTTATATTGTGATCCTGGACCTGCGGTCCGTAATACTGTATTTTACTGAGGAGTAAGAACAGAGAGTAAAACATCAGCATATGCACAAAAATTTCAAAATAAACCTCTTATCTCCTCAGCACCTTCACATTATTATACTCTGTAAGTCTTCAGAATATTATATCCTTCAAGACAGTGGCTTACCCTGTCAGTATTCAATAAATTGGTTGTGCTGTCAAAATCTGGATTAGTGCTGTGGTAGATATCCCAGGTTTTAACTTTTTTATTACTATTTCAACTTAGAAGAAAATAGAAATTATTAGAGACTGTGAACAAATCTCCACTGACCTGAGATTCAGCTTGTCCCCAGAACATTTTATCTAAAAATGTTTTTTCTCCATAGCATTGCAAGTGATAGGAAACACCTTCTTGTCATGAGATACATCTACAGCACAAGCATTGTTGGGGGTGCAGGTAGCTAAGTAATTAAAACTAATTTATAATTCTCTAGTATTTTAATGAGCAGAGATTCATCATAAGTAAATGGAAAAATTCAGCTGGTGTTCATACCTGACCTTGAGTGCAATTATCAGTTCACTTAGAGAGCAAAACTGTGTTGTGGGGTTTTTTTTTAACACCATATCAAATGTACTATGTGTATTACATCTAGACAAGTGCTTCTTACATAAGCACTAGATGTTTCTCTTTGATTTTATTTTCTTGCAACTATTTAAATCTGAGAGGTGTAATACTGATGGAGAAGAAGTATCTTTAAACCTTGTCTTGACCTTAAATAATTTGAATGATAATCAAAATACCTAACTCTTCAGTATGAGATAGTCATAGCTTTAAATGCAAACTTTATCAGAGTATATTGCTATATATGTTATATAATCACTCATGTCTATATTTAAAGTAATAGGCACAAGACAGCTCAGGTCTTGGCCCAGGTTTAGGCCCAATTCCATGGCCTTCCATTAGATTATGTGGTCACAAGCAAATAGGATGGGCTGACCTTGGCTGGATGCCAGGTGCCCACCAAAGCAGCTCTACCTCTTCCCTCCTCAGCTGTACAGGAGAGAGAGAACCTAACAAAAGGCTCATGGCTCAAGCTAAAGGCCAGGGAGAGATCATTCACCATCACAAACAAAACATACTCAGCTTGGGGAAATTACCTGAATTTGTTACCAATCAAATCAGAGAAGGATAATGAGAAATAAAAACACCTTCCCCCTACCTCTCCCTTACTCCCAGGCTTAATTTTTTCCTGATTCTCCACTTCCTCTCCTGCAGCAGTGCAGGTAGATGAGGAATGGGGGCTATGTTCAGATGCTCACATGTGAACTACACCAATGTGTGTCCCTCATGGGGTCACAGCCTCCTTTGGGCATATTCATCTGCTCCAGGGAGGGTTCCACAGGCTGCAGATGGATAGCTGTTCCACCATGGACCTCCATGGGCTATAGGGGCGGAGCTGCTTCACCACAGTCTGCGCCACAGGCTGCAGAAGAATGTCTGCTCTAGTGCCTGAAGCAGTTCCTTCCCCTCCTTCACTGACCTTGGTGTCTGCAGAGCTGTTCCTCTCACATATTCTCCCTCCTCTCTTCTCTGCCTGCAATTGCTCCTCTGAAGTAACTTTTTACCCATCTTAAATATGTTATCCTGAGGCACTATCACTGTTGCTGATGGGCTTGGCCTCCACCAGCAGTAGGTCCACCTTGGAGCTGGCTGGCACTGTCTCCATCTGAGACGGGAAACTTCTGGCAGCTTCTCATAGAAGCTGCCTTTGTAAGTGCCCTGCTGCCAAAACCTTGGCATCAAACCCAATACAGCAAATCATTTAATCCTTCAGTGCCTATGTTTCTTCATCTAACAACTGGAAATAAGTGCTGCCTTTCTCCTGTTTATCTCAGTTACTTAGGTTCTTATCCTAATCTGATATGCATGAACTGTCTGGCATACCAAGATTTCATGAGTAAGCAAAAGGAATGTTTGATTGTGNCTGAAGTAACTTTTTACCCATCTTAAATATGTTATCCTGAGGCACTATCACTGTTGCTGATGGGCTTGGCCTCCACCAGCAGTAGGTCCACCTTGGAGCTGGCTGGCACTGTCTCCATCTGAGACGGGAAACTTCTGGCAGCTTCTCATAGAAGCTGCCTTTGTAAGTGCCCTGCTGCCAAAACCTTGGCATCAAACCCAATACAGCAAATCATTTAATCCTTCAGTGCCTATGTTTCTTCATCTAACAACTGGAAATAAGTGCTGCCTTTCTCCTGTTTATCTCAGTTACTTAGGTTCTTATCCTAATCTGATATGCATGAACTGTCTGGCATACCAAGATTTCATGAGTAAGCAAAAGGAATGTTTGATTGTGGCCCTTCTTTTCTTGGACGTGTAATGCATGGCCTCTAAGGTTGGGAACACTTTGATTTCCCATGTTGAAGGTTTATGTAATTTAATACATGAAGATATGTATGTTGTTAGATTTATGTCATGATTTATAATCAGGAACATTGTCAGAAAACCAAAAGCACTGTCATTCCCTCTCAAATTGAATGAATTTTAAAGTTCATTGGTAGAGGCAATGTTTTTCATTACATTTGTGTTTAGTCAATAAAAAAACCCCACACTTTAATCAATAATGAAATGAAATCTTTCCCAAAATACTGAGAAACTAAATTGCTTCTTTCTTGGCTCAGACAGATCTAGTTCCCTCTGTCAAGCATGTCAGTAACCATGTGTTTTTCTTACATCTTGCCAGGTATTATGACAACATGTAATCTAACTTCCAAACATTTTGAGAATGAACAGAAATCACTAGATTCATTATATATGACTGAAATTTATCTAAGAATACATTAGATGCACAAGGTCCCTCTACAATGCAATAGCTTTCTGCCACTTGAAGACAATCTTAAGACTGGGCAGATCCTTTTTTATGAAGTTTGTCTAAAGTAAGGCAGAGTCTAACCTCTACTTTGCAAGAGTCTTGCTTGGCTCATATTTGAATGTTCATTCATTTGTTCAGATTGATGCTGGTGAAGCTCTGCTATGGTCAGCAGAGTGATAACGTTTAAGCCAAGAAATCTGGGATCCTATACAAAAATTCTTCCAATGAATACTGGCAATTACTTTCCTAATGGATTCTAATTGAAACAGAAAATGGAATGAATCAAAGTGAACTTAAAGCCCATCATTATGTTTGGTTTTCTGGAAGTTTCATATGACCTATTAATTCATTAACAAATTTTTAAATGGAAAAGTTTCCTTTAGCATAAAACTTTTCTTTCAAATGGAAGGCAGTGTAAGTCTCTGCTTTTACGTGACTATAAATTTTTTCTCAAAGTATCATCCTTATTCATACTTGAGTGAAAGGTAAGCTGTGAAGACAATCTGTAGGGAATCAACCTTTTGTTTTTTGCTCTTTTTCAGTGTCCCTATTAGCAATCTAAAATGTCAGCAGTTCTGGGGTAAAAAAACACATTAAAGTCACATAGATTTTTCAGTGATCTGGCAGTGCACTTGTCTTGAACCCCTGAATTGCTAAAATGGAGGAGGCTGCAAATGAGCAATGGCTAAACAGGGAGGACTTCTTCATTCTCTGCATCATACTATTGATTAGGCAAATGTGGTTTATTCAGGAATCTATCTTACATGCGTAATGCTTGAACATTTGTACTGATCCATTCTCCGTTCCAGCTCTACAGAATTATGTTTACTTTTGAACAATTTACACAAAGTTTTCTTATATTTCACTGAACTACAAAATCGTTATCTGTAATTGAAGGATCGTATTTTAGCTTTTTGAGTAAAAGACTTGTAGGTTTTGATTGAACTTGCAGAAAGGAAGGTTAATGCCCAGTTTTTTGGCTTTCTGAAAAATTTCACAGCAGATGGTAGACAATACAGGGGATGTGAAGATCCCAGAGAACTGGACTGCTAACATTTTGTTCTTCCAGCTGTATGTCCAGCCTAAGGGACATTCAAAAGACAACTATTATCAGTCATATTTAAGTATAATCCTGATGTATTACTGCTAAATGGTAAAGGAATTCCTGCTCTGGGCCCCAAACAGAGAGAAAGAAGGCAGAGTGAATCAGTAGGAATACTGTATGAGGGATGAAGAAAGAACCCAATTAGGCCTGGCAAAGAGACAAAATATCATAGGCAAAATATGGGTTAGATGTATGATGAAGATTTCTTACATTATTCAAAACTTTTTTGGACCAGTTAGCTGTAGGAGAAATTCTGTCAGGAAGCAATACATGCAAGATAAGTAGCAACATGGCATATCTTAGCTACAATTTTCAGGCAGTATAACAAACCATTCCTGTTCCACAGTATCATGTGCAGAAAGCTCTGTGAGAAAGAGAATGCAGTCACAGCACAGGGATAAAGCCTGAGCTGTGACGTCCACATCAAACCTGAGGCAGAAAGGACTTTGCACTCTGAAAATGGAAAGCACTGAGGACTTTCACAGCCACCATCACTTTTGAATGTTGCATGACAAATACAGGAAGCCCAATCTGCTGAGAACTCAGATGAACATTTCCTTCAAATATAGGAAGAAGCCCAACCTGCTATGAACGTAGCCGAGCATTTCCTTGTCCCCTAGAAACAGTGCCTGTTATAACAGCTTTATTCCACAGTGTGCAACAGAAAATTATGAGAAGAATGTTTACATTAATATGATGATACAAGTCTACACATTAGTGAAATAAGACTGGCTGCTTTCAGTCTTTAGCAGAGCTTCAAAAGGAATGGTACAAAGTAAGATCCTGGAACAAGCAAGGGTGTTTATGTCAGCAGTGATTTTTTGACTGAAAGTAGATACACATCTGAAAGAATTAAGTGATCCAGTTAACTACACGTTGTTGCTATTCTTCCAGGTGGAAGAATATATGTAATTCTAACAAGCTGTAGCTGATGTGGTCTATGTTTCTATGCTACACAAAACTATGAACCAAAGATACCCAAAAGGTAACTTCTATGACTGTATTATGGAAGGGCTCTTAAAAGACACATGCATGCATGGTAAATGAGTCACTAGTGTCTAATGACAACAGATATTAGTTCTCTGCTTTCTTGCCACTGAAATGGATGCAAATTATACTTTCCCTTTAGCCTTATACAGTCAAAGCTGTACAGGTCCTATTTAACTTGATACCATTCTCTGCAATTTTTGCAAGGAAGTATAATGTTTTACTTTCAAACCTCTCCCAAGTCAACAGGCAAGAAATCATTTGGTGGATATTCACTTTTGTGATGTTGTGTTCATCTTCTGTGATCAGGATCTGTTTTCCTTACTTTAAGCAAAACTGTTTCAATTCATGATATACAAGGTATTTTTTTCTCCTGCTCCTGTACAAGGCACTCCAGAAGACAACGCAAAGTGTAATCAAGTTGTGTAGGACTACATTAACAATTTTAATGTAAAAAGAGGCACAAATTGTGCAATAAATCACCTGGTTAAAGCCTGGAATCCTCTTTTTGTTTATACATTTATTGATTTTTTTTTTCTCTGATCATGTCTAGCTCCTTTAATCATCAGTTTGTTGCCTGCCCTCTATTATCCAAAATCAAAGTAATAGACTTCAGCTAAACAATAGTTGCAATTTATAGAGAGACAAGGAATGCCTTTTATCCACCAGAGAGACTCCTTCCAGCTTCACAAAAGGACAAACTCTTCAGATGTTTTTCAGTCTTCATGAAAAAAATTTCCAAGCAAAGAAGAAAACATTTCCCTATAAACCATTGCTGAAACAGACAGAGGGTAAAGCAGTGACTGTTTTGTACTGATTTTTGTTGGTTTTGCTAAAGTAATTACATGAAGGGCAGGGTGGGTGGGACGTAAGGCAAAAGGTTAGTATACTGTCATGGCCCAGAGTAAATGCATTCTCCTGAACTCCCTCACCCATGCTGCAGCCTTCTCTATTTCATAACATGGAAAGAAGCCTATGCATAAATTTTCTGGTTTAGACAGACCTGGTTAATGACAGGTGAGACAGTTGCTGATTTCCAGTGAGATATGTTGATGAGTGGGTAAGTATGGTCATTAGCACTGAATGTCAGGACTGAAATACGTGTCTTCATGTCTGACTCAGCATCAAAGGTTAGTGTAGACTTGAGTACTTTCTGCTTGTGCATTTTTTCCATGTACCCAGTCACACTGCATGATATTTGAGCAAATTAGAGACACTAACACGCTCACAGTCCCCCTTATGCCTTTTCTCTTCTTACAAGCAAACGTTAGTTGTATAAAATGTCAAAGGTTTCATGTGTGACTTTTAATATACGTTTCTTGGTTTGCTGGGTTAATTTTTGTTGGTTTATTTTTAATAGAGCTGATGCAGAAACAAAGTAAAAATATACTCAATATTTCCTTCCTTAACATCCTCACATGTGTTGACTGACAAGCTGAAAGTGTGGGTGGGCAAAGGAAATTTTCACTAAAATATTTCTTCCATAAATGCTTTTCTAAAATTTTTAAAACAGCCTTAAACAAAAATTACTCCCAACAGTGCTCCAGGGTTATTTGAATACCCCGCTAATTATAATTCCCCAATATCTATTGTTTCATCATTACAGCATGAGGGAGAAATTAAATAGATCTTGCCATGTATCTCATTCTATTATTTCCTTCATTTTATTTCACAGGTCATTTGCAATCTCTTGAATGTGAAAGGTAAAAATCTTTATTGTGTAAGCAGTAGCATGGAAATAAGGTATGAAAATGGATCAGGATCTTGAAAGACAACACTTTTTCCTTCTGATTCCTTTGGTAATTGCTACTTAGGGCTCTTCCTAAGTAACGCTGGCTTGCTTATGATGACAGTTTTTGGTAGTAGCTCTTAGGATCCTCATCTTTCAATTCCCACTGCATACTGCCAGCAAAGAACTATAAAATGGTTTCTGCTTCAGAGAGCTTACACTGATTTAAATTGTGTTTGATAGAATACGATCAACCCAAGTGCTTCCAACTTTTTTGGGCCTTTTAGTAAGAACCCCAGATAAGAAAGAATAGGAAAGAAACAATATTTTACTTGAAATTTTAAGATGAAGCCAAAGGTTTTTGTATAATGGAGATGGGAACAGACCACCTTATGGTCTTCACCTTTTCCTTTGGCTATTGATTCAGGAAAGGAGTAATTTGGTACTTGCTCTTCTGAGTTAGCTGTATTTTGAAGCGGCTACCATCCTTGTATTTTCGTGTTTGTGTGGTCAGCCTGAAATAAGTAGCTGATTTTATCAGGATCTGTGGTGTGGTTTTTGCCCAATAGCAGTGAACAAGTGATTCATAGTTTACACCACTGTTTGTCCATTGATTTAAGTGGATTCCTGGATGTATCAAAATGAATTAATAGGCAGCAACTGACTGTAATATCAGAATGGGCAGAGTAGAGCAGGTAGTCCGCTTTTAATAGAACAAGTGATACTATATGTTGACATCAAGGCATACAGTTTCTTATTAAAACACTCTATAGAGAAAGAGAATAAATGATATATTATAAATTGATATAACTAGCAGAATAGTCAACATGAAGAAACCATAATTAAATAACCACGCTTAAAAAATACACAGGATGTGGGAAATAGGATGATCCAGGTTAAACAATGTGTGGACATAATTTCACAGAAAGTTATATATGCAAAATCAAACTCTGCAAAGTGTATTTATATTACTTAATAAGAAGAGAGGAAAATGTGTGTTGAAAACTGAAAGAATAAAATCGACCATGAAGTCCCATGAGTTTGAAGAAAAGCTACAAAAAGGCACCAAACCAACAAAATATCAAAATATGTTATTGAGCAGGAATGAAAAGAACAGAGTTTGATTTCAGGTAGAGACTTTTGCCCACTTTACACACATTCAAAGTCTGGTCCAGATAGGCTGCCCAAAAAAGCATCATTCTTGCCTCTTAATATTGAGGGCTCTGCACTGTCATTCCATACAAAATTTCATGGAACAAAAACCTCATGAGAAACAAAAATCTGTTGACAGTTGTCAAGGAGAAGTTGAGAAGCTACCTGAACAGAAAGAGAGATGCTTAGATCTGGGTTCACACATGCATTTAGGAGCCTAAAGAACATTGCTTTCAATAGGGCTCTAATCCATGTATTTATGTATGTGTATTTTACTTGTTTCTATGAACTAAAGTCAAAGCTATGCAGTCAGGAACACTGTGTATAGAGAAATATCTAAATAGTCCAAGTCATCCAAGAGTTCCAGTTCAATTCTATATGCAGGAACAGGTGCAGTTACTGTGTCTCTACCAGATTGACTCAATGGTAGGTAAGACATCTCTCTCCAGGCCTTTGGGCTGTGAGGTATAGTATCTTACTTGATTGGGCAGAGTTTTGTGTATTTGTATACTGAATTAGCGACCCAGCAGACATTTTTTCCCCTACTCTTTGAATTACAGTCCTGCTACCAAAACCCTAATGTAGTACACTGATTTCAGATGTCTCTGTATACCCTTTTCCAAAGAGGACTATAAAATATAAATCCAAATTTGATACTGGTTAATACATCAGTCAGAAACAGGAAGAGTCAACAGCCTCTTCACCAAAGTCCCATTCTCATACTGCTGCTGGTGTGAAACCTCTGTGCAGACAATGAAGCATGAGAAGGGAACTGATACCTGCTCTATGGTAGGCTGAATGCATCAGAGTGTAGCACAGCAGTCTCATGAAACTCTTGATTGCCTCTGTCCCTGGCTCTCCTCTCCCTCACACTGCTCCAGGGTTACTGCAACCTGCACTGTTCTCATACAATTTCCAGATTTAGCACCATAATTGTCTCATTTCCCCATACCAGCCTCCACAGAGGATAAAAGCTCCACAGTCTCCACCTCCTCACATCCGCTGGGCAGTTTCATTTCAGAGATGACTACCCAGGAGCTGTTAGTGATTATAAGAACCATCCATGTTCTGCCTGCTGTCAGGGTCCCTCCTGGGCCAGTGTACTGAAAAGACATATTGTACGCTCAGCAAGAAATTGCAGTTAACTTAGTATATACTTAGACCATCATTTTGAGAGGGAATATTAAGAACTCAGGGCACTGGAAAAACAAAGGTCTTTTTCCACCCCAGGAGGTAGAAAAGTACCAGAAGGTCGATATGAGGCTTCGAGTTTGTGAATTCTGCTGTCTGACTCCAAGTTCTAGCTCTCTAGTATGCAATTTAAAGTCTCCTCTAGGTGCTTATAATTTAATTGTAAGGTGTTTCACAAACATCCTAGCAGGTGCAAAGAGGATGTGAAGTGATCCTTTTTTTCTCTCTCCTCAGCTGGAACATGAAGAAGGCACTTTATGATCCAATTAGTGCCTCCAGGAGCTCTCTAATTGCATTATAAAGCATCTTAAAAAAAAAAATAGAAAATTAGAAATTGGTTTTAAAGCCTGGAAAAAAAAAAGGAAGTGATGTTTAACTGTTTGCCCTCCTGGTAACTCAGCAGTGAGAGGACCCAGCATCCTTACACACCTTATTTTGTCTGTAAGTTCCACATATGTGAAATGCATTCCATTGCCCAGAGCTCCGGAGAGTGGAGCATCCTTTTTTCGGTTGTAATCAGAGCTTGAAGTATGATGGGAATCTTTGCACCCAAAGTAGCTCGTGACGTCAACGCATGTTGTTCATTCAAGGAAACTGCAACTGTGCTGCTCTACCTGTGGCCATTTTAGCCTGCTAAATATTTGTTCTATTGAGTTTTTATACCAAGTTCATTGGCATAGTGTCTGAGAGGTGTTATATATAATGAGCTATAACATGCTTTCAACTTCAAAGCTCAGCCTCTGTGTAATAATTATCACATCACTTTCCATAACTCTCACATATTTTACTTACTGAGTAGGTGGGAAGAAGGTACTGAAATAATATTTAGACTTATATAGTGCTTTTCAGCTGTAGATAACAAAATATTTTCTGTTGGCAGCTAAGCATTATCATCTCCACTGTGAAGATGTAAAAGACTAAAAGGCAAATACCACAGAGATGTGAATAAAATCCCAGCTTCTGATCTTTGGTGTATGGCCCTTCCTATTCATTCAATTAGTGCAGCTCCCAAGTGCTTTTCTTCATTAGCTGACAAAAGTTATAGTACTTTTATCCCCTTTCCAATAAAGGAATTAAATGTGCAAAAGCAAAACACTTGAATGCATCTATTATATCTCATTTATGGCAGTAACATTTGCCTTCCCTTACACCCACATAGAGCTGAACAGAATACCAGCCCTGTATTTTCTGTTTCCATCCATTCCTTTTTTTTTGCTGCTGGGATTTAGCACAGCCCATTGCTGCAAAAAAGGAGCAACAGCAGGACTCTGAGATGAGGTTACACTGTGTGCAGGGTCCTCTACCCATCCCCTCGGGAAGAGGCTAACAACACCAAGGCTGTCCTTAAGCACCCATGCATCCCTGGAAGTACTCTGAAAGGAACATCAATCCAATTTAAATATGGCAGGGTGTTTTTCAAAATTTAGGTATTATGTTACCTGAACCCAGTTCTCCTCTTCCTGGTAAATTTGCACTCTTAGGAGAGCCTTTTGTTACCTGGTACCATGTGCTGGGAACCTCCTCTCCTTCTGGATAGCAGGGACTGACTGTCTTTCTGCATTGCAATAATAGGAGAAAAGGGCGGCACCTCTGGGAAGAAAGATTCATTGTCAGGTGCCATTTCAGGAAAAGGGTAAGGGACAGCTGACAGCTTTCATCTTCTGTTCTGACTCAGTCTATCACACTCCTATGCACCGGCATACCCATGCATACACAGCTTTGAGTAAAGCCACTGACAATGCACTGTAAGTTGTCAAGAGATTTTAACAGGACGCTCTCTTTTTTGCTTCTTTTCTGTAAAAGTTTACCCCTGCTTCCTCTTATCTGAATTTTTGGGTTGAGTTTCACTCATAGTCAGAGCTCAAAAACAAGATTAGTTCACAAAACCAAGAATACTGCTCACATTAAAACTCCTTTGATCCAACAAACAATACATCATCTTGTTCCAGATTCTTTCATGGCAGGATACCAATTTCTGGTATAAAATTCATAGGCCTTAATAAATCTTCCACAGTAATGGTCTGAATTTTAGGAGTTTAACAAACACGCTGAGTTTTAGGTTTTATTACAAACATTTCATATAATTAGCATGAACAGATGGCATATGATTCTACCATTAATCACTTGTGTACAACCAAAATACAGTAATGTCAGTATCTCCCAGAATGCTTCTTTGAAAAAAATACCTGGCTGCAATTCTGATCTCTCTTGCACCCATCAGACACCATGACTGTAGTAAAATTACTTCTGATTTATCACAGAATTGAACAATGGTAGAAGGAAGCCTTTTTCATTATGCAAACTATCCTCAGTGGTTTCAAGACTTACACTGGGTTTTATGCAATATATAATCAGTTAAAAAAACAACTTCCTTGTGTAGGACAAAAAGGAGGAATATTAATGGAGAAAATCTTTCAAAGCATTTCAGGAAACAATACCCTTATGTATAAAAAGAGTCTTTTTTTGGCATCTCTATGTGGTAGTGTTTTCAATTCCAATAGCTATAATAAGGAAAAAAATCTGCCCTATTTGTCAATCTGTCAGGAAATATATTTCAGCTTCAAGCATCATACTCCTGGGGTTTATGGAAATCACAAAACATCTCATTCAGATGAAGAGGCTGAAGCTATAAGCAGTGCAATTAATATCTTCAATTTCTGCCTTCAGCATGATAAGAAGCTCAAAAGCTTTTTGAATCTGAATCCCAGATGCTGTCTAATAGTTCACATCTGGCTTAGGCTAGTTAGGAGAAACAAGACTTTGTTGGTGTCAGCAGTGCATTCAGTGACACACTAACCTTGCTTAGGCAGGGGGGCACAGGGCTGGCCAGAGGTCATGGAAAGGTTGTTGCAAGTTCAGCTGGGTGGAAGGGTAGCAACTCAAATGTTGCTGTTGTACAGCTTGGTGGTGGAAGCTGCAGCTCCCTGAGAGTACACAACCACGGATTGCCATGTGTTTCCACACACTGTATGCAGAGAGTACAGCCAACAAGAGTCATGCTGTTTGCTGGCAACAATCTCTGCACAGTGACAAGTTTAACCTTTTTATTTGTTGTTGGTATTTCAGTAGTACTCATCACCTAATCTCAGAGACTGTTGTGTTTGATCCTAAGCAAGCACCTAGACAGGCATAATTCATTCCTTAAAACAAAACTTCCAGTCTAAGCCTCTTTGACACATCTGGAAGAGTCACGCTGTCTCTTGTGTTATGTCTGTGAGACTCTTGTCTCAGATCCGTAATAGACCCAAGAAAAGCGCAGGAAAGGCAATGGCAATTGTTGTTTCATTACTGGAGCTGGAGACGTGATCAGCCATTCCAAGCAGATATTCTCTCATATAACCACTTTACCTCACAATGTTTCAGAAGGACCCAGATCATTTTAAAAGCATGCTGCTATAGCAGAATGTTGTACAGAGAGAGGAAGGGGGTCACTCTGAAAATTCCACATTGGAAGACTTGGTAGGCTTCTTTGCTTGGAAGGTTTTCTTCTAACTTGTTCACTTTACAACAAAAAACCAAACTTTTTTCCCCGGTGCCTATCTCCAAAAAGAGGCCTGCCCTTTAGCAGAGAAATGGAGAAAAACACAGATCTATAAAAACATTTGTTTGTTCCGGTGAGGTAGCTCAGGTGACAAAGCAATTTGGGTCTCATTTTAGGCATGGATTTGCACTAGGAAAATGAGTGGTGCCAGCAGTGGCTTCCAGGATCCTACTGAATAAAACTCTTATCAAAGAGGGTTTATTGAAGCGTAGCCTCGCTTTGAGCAGGAGGTTGAACTGGATCAGCTCCCAAGGTCCCTTTCAACCTGAATTATTCTATGTTTCTAAGAAGTCATGCCAATGCTCAGGTGCCTGAAAAATGGCAAACAACCATGAAGTAATGAATTGTTTGGCACAACCCAAGCAGAATTATGTACCTCCCATGGCTTTCCTTCCTTTCTGACTGGGCTTTTAACCAGCAATTTACATTTCAGTTATTTTGTCATAACCACAACTGGAAAAACTGAAGGGAGAAAGGGAGGCAAAAGAAAAAAGTTTAGATGTTCTTGCTGATAATGAAGAATACAGATGCTGTATTACAGTGTGCTGTGAAATGTTCTCCATGAGAATGGTGCATGACAGTAAACCAAGCATGATTAAGAAGGCTGCTAACAGGCACAGGCTTCTTAATATTCCTGCACTCTACACAAGACAAATGTTTTCCCAATTCATCTCTATTTAAACATAATAAAGCAAAAGAGACAGAGAGAAGGAAATATGTGTCATCTTGGAATAAATGTCTTTCCCTGAACACCAGAAAAACCCACTACCAAAGTCTGCTGGCCAAAAGTCCATCAGGAGATGATTTCCTCGTTGTGATTCAAAATAACTGAAAATACACTTTCAGTCAGTGTTAAATTTATCTCACACTGCTACAGAGAAAGCACCTGTGCAGCCAAATTTTGATCAGAAGTGTGTCTTGTCTGAGCAGTCACAGGACTGCAATACATGAAGGGCTACTGAGCAGTAGAGTGCTCATGCTTCTGAGCTAGGACATGAAGTTACAAAGCACATAAAAGACTACCTAGGGAGAGCCTAGCAAACTCTTGCTCGTGGCTATGAATAATAATGAGAGCTGGGTTGAGGGGTGTTGTGAGGGGTTTTTTTTTTCCTTTTATGAATTTTTACATTTAAATTGGACCATTTTATTTATTTATTTTGTACATATGGATAAATCCAAGCTGAGGATAATCACTGTGAGCTTTATGCTTCCTGCTTGTTCTTCTGAAAATATTCAGGACAGCTGGAGAAGAGAGACTGGATCTCTCTTGCTTTGTCAGGCGTGCAAAGAGGGTGTGAAATAAGGCCTTAAGGGCTTGATAACTTTCAGGTACAGGAAATCACAAAATATATGCATGCATATCACATATATACAGATGATTGTCACTTAATCCCAGGTACTGAATGCTGAGACCCCAAGTGTTACTGTTTAGCCAGCCTATCCAAGGCTGGGATCATATAATAGAATCAGAGAATCAGAGAATAGTTTGGGTTGGAAGGAACCTTAAAGACCATCTAGTTCCAAGCTCCCATCCATGGCACAGCTAGCTTTCACTAGACCAGGTTGCTCAGAGCACCATCCAGCCTGGTCTTGAACACCTCCAAGGATGGGGCATCCATAACTTCTCTGGGTAACCTGTTTCAGAGTCTCACCAACCTCATAGTAAAGACTCTTTTCCCGATATCTAATCTAAACTTATTCTCTTTTTTTTGGATCCATTACTCCTTATTCTGTTACTACAACCCCTTCTAAAATGTGTCTCTCTGTCTTTCTTGTAGGTTCCCTTCAGGTGCTGGAAGGCAGAAATTATATCACCCCTAAGCTGTCTCTTTTCCAGGCTGAACCAACCTAATTCTCTCAGCCTTTCCTCACAGGAGATATGCTCCAGCCCTCTGATCATATTGGTGGCCTCCTCTGGACTCACTCCAACAGTTCCATGTCCTTCCTGTGCTGGGGACCCCAGAGCTGGATGCAGCACTGCAGGTGGGGTCTCACTAGAGCAGAGCAGAGGGGCAGAATCCCGTCCCTCACCCTGCTGCCCACGCTGCTTTGGATGCAGCCCAGGACACGTTTGGCTCTCTGGGCTGTGAGTGCACATGGCTGGGTCATGTCCAGCCTCTCATCCACCAGCACCCCCAAGTCCTTCTCCCCAGAGCTGCTCTCCATCTGTTCATGCCCCAGCCTATATATTGTCTTGTAACTTTTGTACACAGCAGATCAACTCATTATTTAGTAATGACTTTGATGGGTTTTCTCTAGTGCATGTTAAGGGCCAAAATTTGCCAACACTCTGTATGAATGAGAGTGGAACAGGCAGACTATCCACAGTTTATAAAAGGGTTTTGAGTAAAATTTGAGTTTTTACTCTTCATAGATGTCTGTACTCTCCCCATTTCTCTGCGGAATATTTAGGCCAGGAAGCGTATGCTGGAAGGAATGTGGTATCCAACAATACAGAAATGGAATCTGGAGTGCTGGAATACTAAATTTACATTAACTGGAGTGCTGGAAGTATTCTGCCTGCCTGGACTCTTCACAGCTTCAGTTGGCTTTACAGGGCCTTTTAACACACCATGGAAAACTGGCAGACATTAGCTCAGATTTTTGAGGGGGAAGCATTGTAAAACATAGTTTTTGCTTTTTTCTTTTTTTTCCAAGTGAAAAGCTGCTATTATCTGCAAAGAGTTAGAGCTATTTTCTTTTGCCACAAAGACCTTTCCTTCCTCCCTCAGAAAAATGATTGCTTCCTGCTTGTAGCAAAATTAGCTTATATACATAAATGAAACATTGTAGAAGTTTAGAGACAAGATTAGGAAATGTCTTGCTTTTCACAGAATTGGAGCAAAAACCTATGATGTTCGAAGGTAGAAAAAAAAAGGTTTTCTTGACATTTATATGTTGCCATGAAGATCTGGACTTGAGGCAACGACAAAGTTTTGTTTTGGTGGATAATAATGATGCTTAAATTGAACCAAACTTGCATGGAAATATTTTCCTGAATTTTAATTGTTATTAGGAAATACCACAACAGAAGAAAATGCCAGTTGATAACTCAATTGGTAAGAATTCTGTTTGCAAATAAAAAAGGCAAATTGCCTTTTCTTGAGGTGGTTTGCTCTCTTGATTAACAGGTTAATAAGGACGTGATTTATGTAGCAGGGAGCATGGAGAGGGAGGAAGTGGCTGGCATTCCATTCACATGTCATTGGCTCCCCAGCCCTTCTTCCCAGGTACTTGAGGCTGAGTCAGCTGCATATGACATTCAGAGAAAGGTTTGAAGTTATGCCTTAGATCTGCACTGGGTTTTCCTGTTTTCCTCAGACTCTTTCATATTCACTTTGATTTAAAAAAAAAAAATACACACTAATCAGACATATGACTTCACTCTTTCAGGTGCTGTTCCTTAAAACATTGTTGTCTTCAAACTATAGACAAGATATTTACCAATCCCTTTACTTGAATCACATCATCTGTCTACCTGTTGATACCTCTCAAAGAGATCTCTAGAAAACACTATTTTTTAAAATTCCTTCTATGTTTTTTTTTTTTTTTGCAAGAGGAAATACTGATTTTTAAAAAAATGTGTTTTTTAGTTGGTCTCCTGCATGGAAAATTTTGTAAGTAAATGAAGAGATATGTCAGTTTCCATGTTTTGTATGCGAGGCAACGCATTAGGACTGGAGATGGGAAGGCTGCAAAATAGGACTTAAAGAAGAAAGTGAAACTCCTTTGCAATAAAAGGTCAGAGAAAACAAGTAAAGACTTTATCAGGGGTTCCTTTTTGGAGACCAGGGCTTTAGCATCACTTGAAGAGATGCTTCCCAGAAATACTGCACTTCTGTTCTTTCTGGAGGTCTGTGGAAAAAGAATAGAGAATGGAAGAGAACAAAATAGAAATTGACAACTATTACTATGGTTCTACCCCCTGCTATGATGCACACTTTTATACCTTTAATCTGTGGATTTCAAAGACATCATTAAATCTGATTTGATTAACCTAAGGAAATCCAGGAGTTAATTTACAGCTACTTGCCAATTTGCAAGCCATTGAAGTGTAATGAAGCTGAGCATTCTTCTTTCAGCACTTTCATAATTAAGCATTTGACTAATTTAAATATTAAAACTGTTTTCTCATAATTGCATAATATCAGTTAAATATAAGCAAGATAAATTCATGCCTGCTTAAAAGATCTGAGATCTGTTTTAGCATAAAGCCCACTGAAATCAGTGGAAAGATTCTGGGTGTTCTGCTAGCAAGGTCAGAATCTTCAAGCAAGGACTGGCACCACATTTACAGTGTAAAAGCACGCTTTCATTGCATACACTAAAGGAAGCCAAAAAAATGGATTGTTTTTCTCTTGCTACTAACATCATCTGAAATTATTTTAAAATGGAAGATCTGGTAAAATATAGTTATATAGTTGCTAATTATTTTTATCACATTTTGCTCAGATGAGATATTGGAAGAGTAATTTTCGTTTTCAGTTTCTATTCTTGTTTATTTTCTGGCTAAGATTTGCAAACACAATTCAAATGCTGGCATAGGTTTGTGGTAACATCCTTATCCTTGGAGATATTCAAAACCCAACTAGACAAAGTCCTGAGCAGTCTGCTCTAGTGGACCCCGATTCAAGCAAGGAGAGAATTGGACTAGATGTCCTGCAGGGATGACTTCCAACTTCAACTATTCCATGACTCCTTGAAAATATTTATATATGAATTACAAAAATAATTCACAATGCAGAAAATGTGTACTTGTAAAGTTAAATAAACCCTAAATTCTGCCTGTATTGGTACCTCCTATTGTTACTAGGAAGAAGTTTTATTCCTACCCCTTGACATATTTTCAATTGCATCTTACAATTCTAATAACTTTACTCAGTTTTTAAATTCTATTGCACAAATGCACCATGTTATAAATGAACGGAGCCAATTTCTATAATCAAATAAAATCAATTTATTTATAGTAAATTTGGCAGAAATTTTGGATAAAAAGCCACAATGCAGGGAAACAGCTCCGAGCCCGGGTGTCGGCAGCTGGGTGACAGACAACCTGACAGGGTGTCAGAGAAGCTCTGTTCACTCCGAGGTCTCGGAACGGTGAGTTTTTATACAAAAAAATACAGTATATTTCGCTGGAGGCAATACTGTATTCAGAGTCCAAGAGTCTAAAGATATTCAATTTGGGTCTTTGGTTGTTCCAGCGAAAAACAATGCCCTTCCGATGAGATGATGAAGTCTTGATGAAATCTTATCCATTTCCAGGAAGAGATTGATGTTCCTGATATGTTGCATATCTTCCTCAGATATCTTATCGTGGTGAAAATGGCCGGGGTGGGGGGCTCTTGAGATGGCCCATCTCCCGTTCAGCCACGGCTATAGTCCTGATAATTTCTTCTCGGAAATCCTTTCAGTTGAGAAAAAGCCCCACATTCTTACGGGAATTTGCCCCTCCAGAGAATGTGGTTTCATCATGTTTGGGTTTGATACAGAAATATCCTATACATGTATCTCAACATTGAATGGGTATAAACTTTATAGACACGAATTAAACACATATTTATAACACACCACAAAAAGTAGATGCTTCGAAAAAATGCAGTCAATTTCCATTGCTTCCATACATTTCGTACATTTGTCCCAGTAAGGGCTGGTAAGTTCATGCCCTGTCCCTTTTTTGGGAGGCCTAACCTCAGGGGTGGTACACATATATCTTCCAATTCACACTCAGAAACAGAGGAGCATAGAGACAGATAATTTCCCAGAGAAATGGTGAGGTGCAGGGGTTTTATTCTCTGTGGCATGAAACCAAGTTTCTTTTACTTCCTTTCCGTCTCCAAATCTAAAGCATGGGCTGTTACGATCCGGTTTAAACCCAGAAAAGCAAAGAAAGCTAAGTCTCTGTGCATAAACCAGAAAGAACTTAGAAGGTTCAAAATATTCCCAGAAACAAGATTAAAACCAAACGGGATTAAATGTTGATGCCAAAAATTGATGTGTTTTATTTAATAGTAGAGAGGCAAAGAGAAGGAAAGAGAAAAGAAAGAAAGAAAGAAAAAGAAGTGTGCATGGTGGGTGGGGGGACAGGGAGAGGTGACAGGGTGGAGGCATATCACCCATCCAGGAGTCCCAATGACATCTCGTTGCTCCCCTCCATCTGGCCTTCTGGTGGTGAGGGTCCCCTGTCACTGCCGTGGCCACGCTACCACAGCCTGAAGAGTACAGAATTCCATGGATTAATACACGCTTAGGCCAGGTGGGAATGCCCACGTATCTCCCCTTGCAGGGGCTAGCTTGACACTGTCCCTTGCAACACTGGGGGTCTGTTGCATCATCTCTGGTGCTCTGGTGCAGGGTCTGGGGACCCCTTTGAGGGGGGTCTCTGTGATGGGCCATGTCACCCCCTTCTGCTGTGGATAAACTTCCCCCCCGGGTGAGGACCCCTCAGCCGGGCTCCTCTGCACAGCGGAGGATGGGCGGTCACTGCCCCTCTGACCAGAGGCTTTTCCAAGGTACCCAAAGCCTCTCTCCCCCCACCCTTTGGTGCGAGGGCCTGTTTGAGCCTGGCAGCTGATAGCCCTGGGGCTGTGAGCTCCACCTTGGAGGTGTTAAGCTTGTGCTCTGTGAATGTCCCCAGCCCTGAGCTGTTACTTATGTTCATCAGCGAGCAGCGTAAGGCCTCAGTCAGGGCCCCATTCAGGGTGCGGTGGTGTTCTCTGCAGTTTTTGTAATACAGTTTTAAAAGTCCTTCAAGAAAATGTTTAAGTCATAAACGATAATATTTCAGTCTCTGACACAGGCGTACAACAGGATCAGAGTTCCTTTACATGGCTGCTGTGGGTGCACAGCCCTGTCCCTGGGATGGCCCATGGGTAAATAGCACACCTGACTTTCTTCGCTCCTCTACAGTCAATGCAAACTATGCATCACTTGAGAGCTACTTCAATTATCAAAATAATGCTTTATCAGGACATGGTTCATGCATAATCTCTGTTCTGGATCTGTGCATTGGATTTAATTCATCCAGAGATACGGACTACTTCAAACAGCTTGCCTCCTTATCTTCTCTCAGCACCTCTAAACAGGAGTTCTGTTGTCTCCCAGTTAGGAATCATGCTGATGATTGAAGAGCCACCGACACAACAGCATTTTTTTTTTCCAGCAAGCATTGCAATTGCTGATAAGTGTGGGTAAATAAGATGACATGTAAAGGAACATTATGGAGTGCACTGTATTATTACCCATCTGGAAGATTTATTTGACCAATATATCAACCGTCAGGGAACTTGAAGCACTGTCACGTGTTTTCAAAAACAGAAAAATTGTCTAGCACAATATATGTATGTGCTTCATTAGTGCTGAGGATGTGTCATTTTAGCAAAGCATAGGAAAAATCAAAGTCAGTCGGGGGAAGCAAAACTAATTATCTGAGAGATAAATCTATGTTTTTTCAGACAGATTATGGGACTTTCCTGTACTAGGGAGACAGCTCATACTGTAAGATCAATACATAAGAGTTTGATGTAAGTTTGGAGCAAAAGTTCAAGTTCTACTAAAGAAGTTCATATACCTGCCTTTCTTTATACTGATCACACCCGTGAAATGCCTCAGTTCATAGAAATAAAAGAAAAGAATATAAGGCCAGCAAGTACTGATGATGTGCTGATTCTTCTTCTTACACTTTTCTTTGAAACATTTAAGTTTGTTAATGTTCAGGATGTTCAGCAAAGTCAATTTTCTTGTGACAAATTGACCAATAGCAGTGCTTGGAGAGACACTGCGTGACGAATTCAATTACATAACCTTGTCAGTAAGCAATTTTTTTTGCTTGCCTAAAGTAAAATCTAATAATGAAAAAGTATTTCAAGAACCTTAATTTCTATTTTGCTTGTAAGTTCAGAAAAGTAGGCATTAGTAGGTTTAAATCAGATTTTGACTGGTATATACCTTTTTTGAAAATCAAACCATCACTCTTCAGTCACTTCCATACATTAGAAAATCGTACCCTAAACATAAATATTTCAAACTGACTGTCAAAATTGCCCAGGCATTAGATATTATACATGTAGCATTCAGTTGCTCTGTTTTTCACCAATTACAATAAACTGAAAATCAGGGAAAATGCCACTTTGTAACTGTCTTTCAAAGTAAGATACTTTTGCTCCATCATATGCATGTGGTTTGGGGAAAAATTGGGGGATATATAATATTACTAATCATTGGTAATATTTATTTGACAATAGAGGGTATATGTAATTCCAAATGTAATTTCAAAAAGGTTGTCATAAACTTTTGTTTTCTCCAAAAATTAAGTAGTGCTTGGAACAATGTAACGAGATGCACATGAGATTTTTTACTACTTTCTGCTTTAGGGAACTAATTTAAATACACAATATGGACCTTAAGGGGTTTGTTTATGTGTTTTGGGCTTCCTTTTTTCCCTTTGGCCCAGCTCCTAGTTTCAGAAACACTTGCTATTTATTGTAAGCACAGGAATAACACACTCACAATTCCACCAGAGATGTAGGCAGGTTATTAACAGCTGGGGAGTAAATTCCAAGTCAAACAGTACCATATTGTTTCTGTTCCTCAAATGCTATTTTCATGCATATTAGCAAAATAATTACACTTTCCTTTCACAAGGAAGAATATTTATAACAAAAATTATGACACTTCAAGGAAACTAGAGTCATTGCAGCTAAACCTAACTTGTGTGCTGACTATTTTTCACTGGAAAAAGCTTGACAAAAAGTTTACTAAAAATTGCACTCTATAAAAAAAAATCGTGAAGAAATAATAAAGTTATGGAGGGGTAGTCTCATTCCCTCTCTTTTCCTATTATCTTTGTTTCCAACGATGGCAACTGCAGGAAAGAAGCTGTATTAGAGGAAAGTAGCCCTGAAGAGGGTTCAGTAATACTCTGAAAGAAAAAAGTTCAATTTCTTTTGTTATTAGTTCTTAGAAGATATGTACTGAGTCATGCAGGTTCCAAGGTAATGCAGCTCCAACTGACACTGCAGTTAGATCCATGGATTTGAGCTTGGCACAAGCTTCATTTCATGCCTACAGAGACTTCTCAATCTGTCAGTACACCCCTTTGAAGGTCTGGGCCTGAGACACTGAGTGAGATTTGCAAGGCAGTTTTAGCAGCTACATATTACTAAATAATCCAATGAGAGGCACCTACATGAGACATGAATGCAGGGTTCCTGTCTGCAAAATAGAAATGTACTTCCACGAAATACCTGCAACATGAAGCATTCAATTAGCTCATGTGTTTTTCTTGAGCTGTTACAAGGACAAATGAAGAAAAAAATCCATTAGTGAGACCCCAGTGGTCCTTACGGGATTTTCGTCTCTCTATATATTTAAGGGTTATGATATGTAGTGGACCTACACTACCCCAGTGTGAAATCACATTCTGATGTCAGCTGAAAGGGGAGAACATGCTTAAAACAAAGTAACAAATAATGGTTTTCCCTAAAAACTTTTGTCTGAGTTTTTAACCAGTGTAATTTCAACAATAGTTTTCTCCTGGTGCTGACACACTGCTGTTGTGAATTGAAATGCAGAAGTCAAGGACTGGACCTTATTTCTGTTCTTGCCTTTTATGCTACAAGTGGTGTTAATGACTGGAAGAACACTATAATAAGTTGATTTCTGGAATGTTGTTTTAATGCAGATTCAGGAGTGGCTGCTCAACAGTGAAGATTACAGCAACCATCCTATACTGGCTTTATACCTATTGCTATCAGAAGGTGCATCCTCCATTCTCTCAGTATTTGAAGAAAGAGACCAGAAAAAAATACGACCCTTCCAATTACACTGCAAATTTTATATCCCACCTGCTGTATATCATCCATAGAGCTGGGCAGGTTAAGATCCTCAGATAATCTCAAGCATCACTGGTTTAAATTGCCTTAAATTGTCCTACGCTGTACCTTTCCTGTACTGTCATGAGTGATGATGTGTGCCAGGTGCATTCAGACTCATAGTTTTTTGCCAGTCTCTTCTAGATAAATTCAGGTGAGATGTGAGGATATCAAATGCAGCTAGCATAGCATGCTCTGCCTGTGGTCATGTTGTTTTAAAGTTCATCAAGCTATTTTACTGTTCAAAATGTTGTGTTAATATTTGAACCAAGATGCCTTTGTTGAAAATACATCAGTTTATCGTCATGATGCTAAAACCACTAGAAATTTGGAGATCATCTGAGAGGTCGAGGTAGACCTGATCTTGCTGTCTCAAAAATTGTTAGAATTTACCACAATAAAAATAAGGTGGGGGGGAATCCATTTCAATAACAAAGACTACCCTACTTCATATGAGGGTTATACAAAATGTTTCATAAATACACCAGTTCTGCAGAGTTGTCTGAGCAGACTTTAACCCTCTATTTAAGCACAGGTATAAATGCTCATATGGATGAAGACATTTGTCTCTGAGCACATGGTTGAGGGATAATGTAGATGGACTGAGAAGACTCAAGATCAGCTTCTCCCCTGCAGGTAAGGCCATGTGTGCAAGTCCTACAGTGCCTGTAACATGGGATGCACACCATGCCTCTCTTTCTAACATGGAGGCTTCTCCTGTTGGCACAGGCTACACTCAGTCACCAAAATCCTGTGTTAATCTTTGGGGTAATTACCTACCACTATGTCTGCCTGTAAATTGGACCCACTTATCTGTCACAACAACAACAAAAAAAGGCATGATTGAACTGCCTTTGTGGCACAAAGATAATGAAGGCAGTAGGGTTTATGAAGGGAAAGCTGTAGAAAATTTTTAGTGAGAAAATCTGAGCTAGTAGGTAAGGGCCTTGTTTTGGTGGGTGATTTTCAGGGGCAGGAGAGGTGAGGAGAACAGGAATTGCTGTTAATATTTAACAAGCTCTGCCTTATCATCAGAGAGTCAGAGCTTGAGTTCTGTGTCTGCAGACTTTCCTCAAAGCAGCCTAAGGACTCAAATTTTTCACAGCATCCTAAATCTGCCAAAGACAAGGAGCAGCTTTACATAGGAAACTACTAAGACAAGCACCATGCACTCATATTTGGGGAGTACAGGCATCATGTGTGAGCCTCCTTTTTTCAGGGAGTTTACTCTCCCTTTTTCTTAGATCCTACTTTTCCATAGATCTGTTCCCCTGAATTCCTGCCTTACAAGTCTGTGAAATCCTCCATTACCTCATAACCTGAATAAGCCTTTTCCACAAAGAAAGTAAATCAATAGGATCAACTCAAACATTACCATATTTTTAAACCATCTTAAAGACTAGAATTGATAACAAACAGAAAAGCACATTTTGAAAAATATCTACAAATACTCTGTTCATTCTCTCAAGTGGACACAAGGTACTGTACACTCTGTTTTTAGTAAATGGATGTTTAGCTTTAAGCACTTGAACAACCTCAATGAATTAAATACAACTACTTATCCACTCAAAGTTAAGCACTTGAAGTTAAGAATGTGCTTTCCTGGTATATTGATAGTACAGTGGCAAGACTATCAGCCATTTGCAAGCACAAGTCCAAACACAATTTTTTTAAAATTTTTTTCTTTTCTTAGTAGTTTTTCATAAGGAAGGAAAAGTGCAGAAATTTCAAAGGTAAGATATTTTGATTGGAAGCTGATATATTTCAGTGGGAAAAAACTTTTATAATACATCATGGGAACTGTGTTTTGGTTGCTTCATGCTTCTGTATTCTGTACTGCCTTGATTATTTTCCCATCAGGAATTTTGATGGAGTGGAAAAGCAATGTATGACAAGAGATTGTTCTCCTTAAGGCCCCTGACCTGTGGACTGTGATGGAGGTCTAAGTTAGGTAAATATAACCGCTGTAAGTGACTATCACAGCCTTCTTAACCGGAAATATTTTACCTCTAGAACACAGAGTCATAAGCTTCCAAGAGCTCTGTGAAGAAACAGAGGGGTTTTTTTGTGGAGAGGAAGAGTGTGCTGATCAGCCACACTTGCAAAATGCGTATACAAGAGGTACAGCATAAGACATAGTAATCTATTGATTTTTTTCTTGGCCTTGTGCACAGTGTTGAATGACCTCATTTCAAAATAGTCTGTGATTGTTGCAATAGAAACTGTCAGAGCTGTCACCACTTTCAAAATGCCTACACTAAAGTATCATTTTAACTGGTTTTAGAACAGGTGTTTTTTGGGCAGGCATAAATAAAATGAGGCATGCCCTAAAATCCTTTATTTAACAGATTGTGACTAGCTGTTGCTGCAGACACTCAACCTTTAGTAAAGGGTTTATGTTATTGCTGCAGCTTGAATACATACTTGGAAAGGAAGAAAAAGTTTTTGCCTTTTTAGTTGCTTCATAGGCCAGTGACCTTTACAAATGACAGCAAATCTCTGCTGAATGAAGGATGAGGGAAGAGGGGAAAACATTAAGATATTTTGTCCTACTTTTTTGTGGCATGTTGAAAACAATCACAGTGCCTATTTGTCATATTCCAGCTTTGTCTCCCTTTTGCAGTAGTCTCTAACAGGCTGAATGAAGAAAATCTAAGTGAAGATGAATTGGCAAAGGTATCATTTCTGGTCTGTCTAATTCTGAAGCAGATGAAAAATATATGTAATACCAGGAAGTTAAAGTGAAGGAAACATTACCATCAAGGGACTGCAGGGATAAAATAGAAATCCTTTGGGCAATTTTGGCAACAAATGAATAATCCAAATGTGTTTCTCATAATTCAAGATCTTCAGTCTTTGTGCTATTTGTAACATTACACTAACAAGCAGGCTGTTCACAATGGAAAGGAGGGAGCAGGGTGAACAAACACAGAAATAATAGTTCTAAGAATAGAGGAAAACATGAAAAAAAATCCCTATTATCAATGCTTATTTTTTCTGAAAAATTGTTTTCATGGGGAGCATGTGCTTCTGTTTTGACTTATTTAGAACTAGACAGGGGAAATACTCAGAAGCAGAACACACAGAAAAACCCTGCCTCAGCAGTGGAATTGATGGGATGAATATCACCACTCTTTCATGCAGGAGTTGTATACCTGAAAGTCTGAAAAAGTCTGGTGATGCTGGGGAGCGTGGCAAGGTCCATAAGAAGCTGTCCTGGGGCAGTCCACATACTGCCAGGAGTGTGGTATCCAGCCAAATGCCAGTGCCTGGAGGATACACCCTGGTGAGCCCTACTTGCCAGCTTCCCTCTTCCCTTCACTACATAAAGCAAATATTCAAGGTCTCATAATGGTGCTCACCAGGAATCAGGGCCTAAGGATCATGTCCTGACCATATTCTTGCATTCAAAGAGGGAAAAGGGTTACCCAGACCTCAGTCCTGTGCAAGAAAACTGTCCAACATCTTACAGTTTTCACAATGTACAATTACTGAGCTACTAATCCTGCTTCCTTTGTGCAGTCCAGAGGCAAGAAAGCTACTGAGCCACACTTGTGCATGCACACAAAAGCTTGCTCTCTCCCTGTCTCAGTAAATTAAAGCTGGAGACATATTATTCCATAAATAACAACAGATCATATAGAAACTCTCTGGGCAATTTACTATAGGCAGATTGAGAGCAAGACAAGATAAGAAGTTCATAGAGATGAACTGAAAGACCTTTATGCAAAAGTTTGATTGTCTTCCCCGAGTGCTGATGAAAATTTCAATAGTGGCCTGAGTCTAAAAATTATTGAATCTTGGTTAACAAATCAAGTTAAGAGAATTAAAATTCTGGTTTTATTCAAAGCTGATTTATGCTAGGGTTTTCCAATTCGGTTCAGTGGTTCTCAACTAACAGCACTTTCAGACTAGATCCAAACCTTTATCTTCCATAGCTCAAAAGAGAAATATCAAATCTGAAAATAAATCTAGAGCATTAGAACTACTTGAAAGTTTTCAGTAATGATTCTTGCTCCAAAATCATTCTTTACAGGAAAAAAAAAAATAGAAAAATATCTTGGTATTGTTGCTTTTTAAAAAAATTTATTGTTTGTTTTCAAGGTTTTCTAATGTTTATTGGAAATATTATGGACTTGTTTTGTTCTTTGCTGACCTGATTGTAGCAAAAAGAAACATCTGGGTATCCACAGGGATATTTCCAATTCAGCATTTCAAAAGAAAAAAATACAGATGCTTGTATTTTGCACACAAATTGCCAAACCCCCAAAATGGATCTGTTTCAAACAGCTTCAAATGTAAATTACATCAAGTAGTTCAAAATGTGTCATGAAACCTTGTATTCTCTTTCAGCCACCTGTACAGACTAATTGATGTTACCTCATCTCTGTCTTTTTTACAAACTGAATTTCTGCCACAGTCACTGTTATTATGAATTTGTTGCCTGTTCACGAGGAGTAGTCACAAAGGGAATTTAGCAAACAGAGGAATGACAGCGTCTCATTGAAATTACTCTGCCACAAAATTGGTATGAGGCAGAGAGTGTGGGAGGCACAGAGAGGATTATCTTCAAGTTGTAGATTGATAGACACCACATGGCCTGATCTCACGGGGCAATGTCTGTGACAGCCACTTCATACAGAGAGACCTTAATGCACTCTCTGCAATGATTTCTTCAGCCCTGTAACACCAGGGAATGATGTCATGCGATGCTGTGACGCACATTTTATTGACAGAAGTCTGATTACCTCTTCATGGATGCTGATTAAAGTTTTGCTAGTGGCTTACATGGAAATAAAAAACCCAAGTTAACAAATCATACAGAGCCATTGAAGTTTTGACTATTTCTAACATATTTATATATACTGGTGTGTCCCTAGTGGGTTCAGGGAACTATTCTTGATTAATGGCCCAAGAAAATTATCATGGGCAGCAAGCATAGTATGAAAGTCAGCATTCTGAGAGTTACCCTAGTGGGAACAAAATTTCAATAATATGATATAGTCATGCTTATTAGGCTTATCACCTATTACAAATGCAAGTGAAAGTGCCTACTGCACTCATCTTATTTGATTGCAGGAACCACTGAGACACTGTATGAAACACAGCAACTTAGCCTCATTTTTCACACCTCTCCTCCACAGCCACCAATAGTTCATCCATCCTGAGATGACATCCTAGCTTGTGTGGGCAAGAGGATTTTTCAGTGGCTAGATCATTCCCAGCCCAGGACACGTCCTTCAGCTTCATGCTCTTGATTTTTCTGGTGGCAGGTCACTTATTGTTACTGTGCACTCCGCTGGCTGTCTTCCTCTCCTCCTGCAGAATCGTGTGCGGTCCTGAGCATCCCTGTCCTTAGTCCCTTTCTCTTTTTCTTCTGTCCCATTTCCCAGAATACTCTCATCCACCAGTAAAATTTCACCTCTTTCCTCTGCACTGGTGATTCCTGCACCTTGCCTTCTCCTCCAGACCAGCTTTTGGTCCAAGGCAAAATTCCAGCTTGTCTCTGTAGATGTTCACTAGCAATCTAATGGTAAAAATAAAATTTCTATTTTTTACCACTAAGCCCTCATCAAGACCACCACCATTATTGCTCCCAATGTTCAGACTAGCATCAGACATCATCGTTATTCCTCGGAGTCACACCTTTAGGGAACAGCAATGTCTGATAAATTGTCATTATTAAGATAATGCCTTTCTTGTCCATGTAAGCAACTAAAATTTGTCATTCTGGCATCCTTTGTTTGGGGCCTCAACTACTGCAGGTTACTTTTCTCTGGCTTTGAAAAATGTGTGTTTGCCCTGAGGACGTGCATGCAGAATGCAGCTGCAGACAGTATTTCTTATGCTGTGACACTGTCTGTCTTCACTGCTGTGACAGACGCTTGGCTCCCAATTCTCTGCTGTGAAAAGCATTCACTGCATCTCCTCATTTGTAGAGTACTCAGGCTGGATCCCAATGCTCTGTCTTTCAAATGTAATTTCATATTGAAATAAAGCTCCCAGTAGTGGCTCAGTAAGCTGAGCCAAAGCCATGGTCCAGACAGGATTTTCCTCTTTCTGCAGCAAAGTGGTGCCTTGTTAGGACCCAAGAAGTGGGTCATTCAGACCTCTCCATTGTGTCTTGCCTACTTCTTTAAGCCCTATGGTAGCAGAAAACTTTACTCTGATGCAGGGTCCTTAACTGTGTACTCAAGTACTACCAATAATAATCTGGAAAAAAATTAGAAACTTGCTACGCCTAGCCCTACCTAGAAGGGGAGTTGAGGATCACTGTCCAATAACTGTCTACTTAACACATGGCAACAATTACAGCTTGAAAAATAAGACAAAAGTGAAAAGCTACTTTTTCATTCATCTTAAATTCTTCCACACATAATGAGACAGGTGAAAAATGTTTTACTTGGAGGTAGATGTCACTTCTGAAAGCTTTTAGTCACTAATTACAGAGAGGCTTTGCTTTGTAGCATACTTAATATCAATTCTACAACAAATTCTGGTTTAAAAAAATAGTTCTTAAATTAACTGGTATGTGATTAAGTTGCCATTTTTTTTCCTAGGATTTCTGTGTTAAAGTATTTTTCTTGGTATTGTAAATCTATTAATTTTAAAAAACAATTATCTCTAAGGAGGTTGTTTCAAGAAATTCAGAATGTTTTAACAAGTTCAAATTTGATAAATTAAACTATGCTTAAAGAAATATTTATGTACATCACATCAGGCTGGACACTGCTACCATAGTACATATTGTCTAAAATTAAGAATTCTTTAAATGGAAATTATTTTCTGATAAATTAGAAGTCATGTTTAATTTTAAGCAATTTCCTTGAGATTTTTGCTCTCATTGCCCTGTTAGTTCTTCTACAGTTTCTTTGCCTGCAAATAGAATTGAGAGCATTGTTGCTTTTCCCTCTGGAAAACCTGGACTATATGTTCTAGCTGGCAGAGTTGAATTCAACCCCAGCTTCAGTATTTGCCCTAGTTTCTTCTTGGTTACAAAAGTGAAAGACTAAGAACTTTAGACAGATTCTGCCAAAGGGATAATGAAGACTTCTGTGGAGATTGTAGTTTAAAGAATGGGGTTTTTTTCTTTCTTTTGGAAATGCCAGAATGAATGAATGAAAACATAAACCTCCTTTCCTCATACAGCAATGAATTCTTCTTAATGCAGAAAGTCCATGTTGGTCTGGGGTGTTTTTTGAATCTTCTTTTCCTCTTCGAAGCAGGTCTGAATTGAGCATATAGCTTTTGCAAAACAATTTTTCAAGGAAGATATGTTAGGAATCATTAATAAGCTACAGGTATAGTTCTGTTCTGACCACCCATTTTGTTCCATGGAAAACGCAAGGATAATTGGGATGTGTGAATTTACAACAGAGACTTGCTTAGATGTCCTCACCTTGTGGTTACCCAGATTTGATCATGGTGAAATAAACAGTGAGATAAGTTACTTCAGTGTGAGTAGAAAAGGAGGCTAACCTGGTGGACCAACTGGGTCAGGAAATGAGTTTTTTCTCCTGGACCTGAAATGTCATAACCGTCAAGTGCTTGATGACATCTTTCCCTTTCCAAAAGGAATCATTATCCAGTACAGGATTTTAGACAAGGTAGGGCAATAATCTGATTAAAATGGGTAATTCCCATGGAAGTGAGGTGGGAAAATCTCAAAATGGATATGACTATTTTCAGGGGAATATAGAGAAGCTATGCAAAAAATAGTTGAGACTGATGATTTCTTTTACATCTTCTTTTCTGCTACAGACCAGCAAAAGCCTTGACTGATGCGTCTGGCATTGTTAAAATTCCTTAGACCTCCCTGTAACAGGGAGTTGAAAATGTTTTTCTTGTCCTAGAAATGGATTTTTCAAAACTCTCTGGTCAGTCTTGCATCAGTCCATATCTTTGCATGACCTAATAATAAATGAGAGGGAAAAAATAACAAGTTTATATTTTATATGAGTTAATGTTGCCTCTATTCACAGCCCACAAGCTGTGGTTTCTTCATTCTACTCTAAAGGGCTTTGCAATTAAGCCATTCTTGAAGGCCACAATATTTAGTTTGCTGTTCCTAGGTCACAGTTTCCAAGGTGTTTTGGTGATCAGGTGAAACTGCAGAATCAGGCTGTTCTGCTGTGCTACCTTTATCACTGTAAAGCTGTTCTCTAAAGGTACTTAACATTCTGAGGTATTGATTTAAGCTTCCTGATTAGCAGTCTGATATAAAACACAGGGATTATAAATCTTGTGTAATATTTGAACAGGGAGATAAATCCTGAAGCTTCCAGATAACAATACTTGCCTTTCTGAAGGAAATGCTGCTGTGGTAGAGTAAGCTTTACACATTTAAGAGTATATTTCCAAAACATTCGTCACATACTTAAATATATTCTGTTTCATTTTGAGCTCTGGAATAAAATTGTGAAAATTAATTTATCAGTCTGAGGTATTAAGCGAAAATCTATTCATTTCTTTCAGTAAGCAGCTCTTTGGGCCAATATGTGTAGTTTTGGTGTAAGTGATTGTCATTAAAAAGTCATAATTTACCAACAGATATAAAATACAGAGATATCTACAATGTTTTCCTTAACGCTTTGAGAATACAAGGAACTGCATTAACTCAGATGCTGAGAGACAGCAACTACTGGTGAATTTTGACTTTTTTTAATGAGACTTGCTGCAAGTCTTAAACGTCCTCTGTTCTTTCCCCAAGTTCATAGAAAAAAAAAACCTAAACAAAAAAACCCACACAAAAACAAACCAAAAGAAAACCTAACTACAAGTGAAATTTCTAAGGCTATTAATTTCTATTTGATGTTTACTGAGGCATGTTCCACTGCTTGGGAGTGTATATAATCTAACAGCATACACTGCTCCAGAAGAATTAAAAATAATTCCAGAGAAAGACAGTAATTTTGCTGAGAACCTGCCTGTATGAACCCACTTCTTAGGGCACCTTTTGACAAATTTAACCCTTCTGTGTTAAGTTTTGCCTAAAGGTACAACATCTGAAAATTACTTGGATAGCTGTTGGGAGCACATTTTAGAAGGCTTCCCCTCCTGCTACATCTCCTAGAGCCAGGTGATCCTGGGGAGAAATTCCTTGTCTAAATTTATCTATGTCCAGGTCATTGGCATTTGCTCTTTCACAAACGTAATCATTCAGCTTCAATGTCTCTTTCCCCTTCCCTTCAGACAGAAAGGTCTGTCTGACTTTTCTTCTACACCCTTTCAGAAAGGAAAGCTGCGAATTGATGGTTCCGAAAACCAGAAAGAACCCCTTCTCATATGATTTATGGGGTAGTTACAGACAGTACAAACTAATACAATTAGTAAGTCCTGTGGGAAGACAAGACAGATGTTCTTCTGCCTTGTACATCATCCACAAAAAGACAAACACCCTCCTCCCCAAAAACCCCAAAGCCACCTTACAGTTTAATTGCAGTTTCAGAATTATGACTGCAGTTAGTGACGTGTAGATGGAGAGACACCACAGACTGATTTTTTTTTTATGTCAAGTTGAGCATGATGTTTTGACACCTGGAAAATCAAGTTATTACTTACAAACTGAGCAAATGTCATGTGTAAGTCATGGGAAGGGAATAAACATAGATGACTGAAATGTCTTTTTCCTGAGTAATTTTTATGGCCAGGGCCACATTTAAATGCAAAGCAAAGGTTCAGTCCAATGATTAACCCAGGAACAAGATGCTGCTGGTATATTAATTGACCTAATAAAGTATTCTACCTTAGGCAGCCTTTGTCTACATCCATTACACTACAGAACAACCAGTCAGTCAGAGTAGTTATAATTCACACACACAAAAACTGTGTTAAAATAATGGATGTGATGTGTCAGCCTATATAAACTGCCAAAATGGAGCCAAGAAATCCACCCCTGAGTCAATAATACTCTGAAATGTAGGGGCCAAGATTTAATCACCGCATTCTTGATTCATTCTGGTTTACCTGCATCACAGTAATGAATGTTGCACAAGCAAATCCTGCTTCCTTGGTTGGTTCAGGATGATAATTAAAGCTCCATAGCTTACCTTTTCAAGAGGTTCTTTTCTATTTGAAAAGTTCTTTTATTAATATTAGTTTAAATGTTATTTTCACAAATCCTGTGTCAGACATGTTTCTCAGAACAGGTCACTAGAAAAATACTTGATAAAGTCTTACGATTTTTTAGGGTCGGTGCACCCCTTCTCAGGGTTGAGCAAAACTCCAGATACATTAAGGGTCCCTGAACATCTTGAACTCTTCATAAGGAATTCATTGATAGGTTAGTGATGGCATATTTGCCTTTTATTAAACTTAGTTTATAGTATTCTGGTTTGATTGGACTGCTGGTCTTCTTGAAAGGTATCTGATATCTGCTTAAGACCACAGCAAAACCCATCTCCCTATCTGTTCTTATACTTCAGGGAGGTAAACTTTGCCATCTTGGAGTGGAGGGAAATGTAATGATGCCTGCAATGTTTGAAATGCAATCAGCAATCCCAAGGCAAGCTGGCCAAATTGAACATGGAAAGCTTTAGAAGAATACAACCTAGGAGAGTAGCTAGGGTGAAAATCTTAGCTTTCCCTCTTCAGCATATAAAATGGTGAAATGTTTTCCTAAATTAATGTTGGTTTTGAATTCTCGTCCTACAGCCAAGCCTAATAAATATAAGATAAATCTCTATTCCCTTCCACTCTTTCATGGATATGAGGGTAGTCTGGTAGGAAAGCATGACACCTCACTAAAGTAAAAGTGAAAACACTTCAATTTAACTGTGCAACTTACTCTTTAGTAGTCAGATCTAGAAAGAGTGTCTGGCTTCCCTGAAGGAGGAAGGTCAAAATAAGTGGTTTTCTTATTTGAATTTTCACACAGGTTTTGCGTTCTGATTTGAAGTTTCACAAGTATCTTTGTGAATGACCTGAACTGTCAAGAGGTCCTCATGGGAAAATCTGGCACCCCCAAATATATTGCTAAAATACAATATCTGTTTTAGATTCAGTCTTTAGAACCTCATAACACTTGTGGGGTTAGTCTAAAGGGCATCCTTCAGATTCCCAGCTCCAGGGGTTACTCCAAATATTTTAGTCTAGCCACAAATTTTCAGCATCTTCCTGTTCTGGGCTCTGAAAATGCAAATATCTTACTTGTTTTTAATGCAGCAGAATAACTAGCATGAGCAGGATGTATTGTTTCTTTGTTTCACAATTAGACTTTTAAATCTTGTTCTGATTGGGAGTTAATGCTTATGAACTAAGGATTCATCTATTCCTAGTTACACCTGCTCCCTCATCTCATGACAAAAAGCTTAATGTTTTATTATGATCTTTTCCTTCTCATCTGAGGAACATAATAACCTCCAATCTCTTGCTTCCAACACGGTTATAAATTTCCTGACTTGTAGTCCACATTGCCAGGGATATTCATTAAATGTATGTGTTAAACATCAAGTGAGGCTGAACAGTTCTGAGAGCTTTTCTCTAGTTTGGAGCTCAATTCATATTTTATGTTGAAGGAAAAATTTTATTGTAGAAATCTTCTGGATCAAAAGCAGCATGGCCAGCAGGTCAGTGCTTTTATGACACCCCACCTGGAGTGCTGCATCCTGCTCTGGGCACCCCAGGCATGAGAAGGACACTGAGGCTGTTGGTGTGAGTCCAGAGGAGGACACAAAAATGATCAGAGGGATGGAGCAACTCTCCTGTGAAGACAGGCTGAGTTGGTGTTGTTTGGCCTGGAGAAGAGGAGGCTCTGGGGAGCTTTTATGCATCCTTCTAGTACCTAAAGAGGGCCTCCTGGAAAGCCAAAGAGTGGCTTTTCACAAGGGCACATAGTGTCAGGACAAGGCAAAATGTCTTTAAACTGACAGAGGTTAGGTTTAGATTAGATATCAGGAAGAAATATTTTACCGTGAGGGTGGTGAGGCACTGGAACAAGTTGCCCAGAGAAGCTGAGGATGCCCCACCCCTGGAAGTGTTTAAGGCCAGGTTGGATGGGACTTTGAGCACCCTGTTCTAGTGGGTGGCATCTTTGCACATGGCAGGGAATTCGAACTAGATGATCTCAAAAGTCTCTCCAACTGTTGGGGTTTTAGGAGTTCCCCTTCTGTTTTCTTTGTTTATTGAGGAATTTTCCCCATATATGTTGCCGGGGCGACAAATTGCTGGGTGTTTGGGAGGAACAAAAGACCTGGCCACAGGGGNCCGCCAGCACCGCTGCCGGCTGTGACCGTAACTGCACCAACGGGGAAAGGGCCTGACAGCCGAGAGAGGCTGGCACTGGGTTACTGGTTCTGTTTGCTGTCACTGTCATTGTTGTTTGTGTGCCTTGTTGTACATATATATATAGTAGTAAAGAACTGTTATTCCTATTCCTCATATCTTTGCCTGTAAACCCCTTAATTTCAAAATTATAATAATTCAGAGGGAAGGGGGTTGCATTTTTCATTTCAAGGGAGGCTCCTGCCTTCCTTAGCAGACACCTGTCTTTCAAACCAAGACACCAACCCAAACCATTCTATGATTCTATGGTCTTCATGGCTCTTCCTCTTCTGAGGTTTTTAAAGGTCGTCCCCTTCAGAAAACTCCTGACACGCAAGTGTCATATTTCAGTGCAACAGTAATACAGACAAACTTACTACTGGTTCAGGTCCTTTTTTGTTCTGAAGCCAAGGAGAGAGGGAGGCCATTTAACTTTTCTCTCCACCCAGAAGAGGACCACAGTTTTGAAAGTTGCTTGAAGAAAGGAGGTGTCAAAATGTCCAGTGAGTTACCAGTTTAGTCATTCTGATTATCACAAAACCACGGCTATGACAGAATGATCGTGATTCTTCTATATTACAACATATACAAACAGAAAATAATCAGTAATGCAGGGATTCAATTATTTAAGGAATAATCACTTACCCTATAGTTAATGTCACTCTCCAGAACTGCAAAAACTTGGTCAGTTATTAAATAACCTGTTCTGAATGTTGTGGTTTCAAACTGGGCACCTTGACTAAATTAAATAATTTAAAAACCATTAATATATTTTTTAGAATTTGAATGGTTTCTAGAATATAATCCCCAATTAGAAAGTGTATCCTATGTGTTAAACAATAGCTTTTGGAATTTGTAACAATTTTTTTCTAAAATAGCCAAGAAACTAATATATTAAGCAATTGCATTTGAAATTTCCCTGTGTTTTCTTCCTTTGCAAGTATGTAAAGTGTCACTTACCTTTTAATTCAAAAATCCAGTACATACTCAAATTTCCTTTTGGATCTAATAGAAAGTTTGGATCAATCTTTTTTAATTAAAAAACACAGATTGCCTTTGTATTTCTATTTCTTATGAAAAAAACCCAAAAAACAACCAACCAAACAAAAAAACAAATTAAAAAAAAAACCAAACCAACCTCCAAACAAAAAACCTACATCGAAACTTATCTAGCAATGTTTTTATACTTTTATTTTGCCCAGGAGCATGGGTACAAGGGAATGAGGAACTAAAAGGTTGAGAGCTCAGCTGAATTCATTGCTCCTTCAGTATACTGGATCAGTCATAATTACATTTACAAGCCATGAATCCTCTTGAAATTTCTTCAGGAGGAAGGTCAGAGAGATGGAAGGAAAGGAAGAGCAATCAGCTTCCTAACAGGGCATCACAATCCCTGGGCCTGGGAGGAGGTCCAGCACTCTGAATTCTGTTACCTCCCTCATTCTGAGGTCTTCTGATCTTTTTACTTAATATTTGAATTGCACTACCCCCAGAGGCCTTGGCTGTGTTCTCTGTATAAACATGAGTTGGCCCTAGATCAGTGTGACCACATTTTTTTTTTAGATTTTGGGGATGAATTCTGCTGTTTGTTTTTATGGTGAAGCTTATTAAAGAAAAATTTTCCACAAGGTACTTGATAGAATTATAGCACTTTGCCATTGCTGGGTTTCTGACACCATATATCATATTGTAGAGCTCCAAACTTCACAGAGAAAAATAGAGACCATTTATTTAGTCCCCCCATAAGACAATTCTGCTGCCATAGGCAGCAGCACTAATCTTAAATTTGCTGACACCAAACCATGGTTGATTCTGTCCTCACCCTTTCCTTCCCTTACCAATGCTCCTATCATTCTCCTTCCCCATTTTCCTAACTCTGTGCCCTCCCCTTTCCACTTCTAGAGCTCATTAGCCTTTCTGTGAGCCACTTTGACTCACTGTTGTAACAGAAAATGTTCAGTTCTCTTCTTTTTCCTCTGGAGTTAGTGAATTAAAGAGGCTGTCAAAGAGGATAAAGTGAGCATCAATACAGAGAACATGTGGGAGTGGGAAAGGGGTAAAGGAAATCCCCTTTTGGCAGTGGTTATCTGTTTATTCTGATCCTATTTCAGGACACCATGCCACAGAAGATGGTCAGGACACTCTAGTATCACTTTTGATGTTTGCAAATTACTAAATAACTCTTTTGGATAGTAGACATCCTCTTCCATGCCATGGTTTCCCTGGTAGCAAAATCAGTTGTACTTCTCTTGCCTTCAGCACTCATTCCCATGACATTGCCTGCCAGAATATACTATGCCTTTCACTGCTGACATTTCACATATTTGTACAGTGGAATTGCAACCAGATTAGCAAGGGGGAAAGTGTGGGATAAAAAAGCAGGGGTTTTATCAGTTGCTTTTTAAAAAAATTCTGATCAAGCCTACAAACACTTTGCGAAACTCTTGGAAATGTAGTGACTTGCCAAAGAGCCAGAGGCAAGCAAGAATGCACTACTCAAGAAAGAAAATGCAAATGTTCATTTAAGGAAGCTCACAAGTATGTTGGAAGGGAAAATGAAATCTAATCCCAGAAAGCAAGGGAGGTGAATTTATCTTAGTTTCTTCCTGTCTAGCCCCTACCACCCCCAACCCCCCAAAACAAAAACAAACAAAAAAAAGAAGCAGGGAGAAATCATGCTATCTCATTGCCATATTTGCTACAAATCCTTAAGTGAGATTCATTTTACAAGAGGAAGGAAACAGGAGGTGTAATTTAAGAAAAGACATGTTGGAAGATTAGGTATAGTTTATATTTCAGCATAGGAGGAAAAAGGAGATTGGAGTGATGGTTCTGAAGAAACTCAAACATATTTCAATTAAAAAAATGAGTGATTTGAATCAACATTGCTTGCTAATCTAACATGGAGAAAGGAAATCTAAATTGCTCTAAAATTCTGTAAGAGCTAAAATCCTACTTTATTCATAATTCATATATCTAAGTGTACTCTGCAAATTCCTGCTATGTACTGATGCAGTGTGTTCCATTCATCCAGAAGAAGATTTTGCACTGGAAGTTGCTCGGTTAAGGAAGTAGACTTCATAGTACACAAAATCCTTTACCAAGCAAATGTATATCTTAAAAAAATAATTAAAATACAAGTGAGATTTTTCTTTAGGCAACTTCTTCCAAACTGTCTTAGTCCTAGAGTCATAACAGGCATATTTACAATGCCATATATCACTGACAGCTTAATTCAGAAGGAGCTGTAATTCAGTACTGGCAGCAGTGGTAAATTTGTTACAGTCTACTGAAGCTTTCTATTTTTTCCCATATAACTTCTAGATATCTTAGGGCGCAGCTCTGTTGGAACCACAGATAGGACTCAATGCTTATATTCAGCTTCTTCAGTTTCTAGGTTATTTCATATTAAATGTCATTCTAAATGCATCCTAAATCGTGATATGCCGGAACCTTGTGAATATGAGTCCAAATTTTAATGTGATTATACACTACATGCCATTAGACTGAATTCACCTGGCTGATGTAACTGCCAGACCAAACCAAAGGAGAATAACCTCCAAGACATGCCTGCAATGCTGTAGTAGCAGTGAAGAAAGAGGGATTGGTAGCAGTGGACAGTGACAGGAACTTCTGCTAAATATGGCAAAGGAATGTTGTTACTCAGTCAGAGCTTGCAGGACTCCACTTCTAAAACTGCCAGTAAGATTTAGTTACTTATTGTGGGCAGGGGTAATGTGCCCACAAGAGCAGCAAGTGTTAATTTCTGCCGGCCAGGCTGCTCCCAGCCTGGCTCGCAGGTGAACGGGGTCCGATGCCCGCGTGAACCAGCGACTGAATTGATGGTAACTGAGGTTTGCGTGCCTCAGTTTGCCAGTGCAGCCCAACGCCTCCTCACAGCATGTAGGCATGCTGTAGCCAGCAGCGGAAGGTACGGAGAAAAGAGTGGAAACTCTGTCAGCTTCATTCCAAGTTTATTTTCTCCTGCCCTCGAGAGGGCAGGGGCCAGTTAGCTTGAAGGGGGGCTAAGCAGAGAGACCCTGGTTTGCTCTCTGGCAGTCAGTTTTAAGGGATTACATCATCAGGTAGAGATAACAGAATTAACCAATCATGAAAGAAGGTACCTGATAGTAAAGCCAATAAAGACCTCTCAGGGGAGGAACAAAATCAAACTAACAAATAACAAAACAGCTGGAGGGTATTTCAAACCACGCTGGCCTGTTACTGGATTTGAAACTTCTGTGAGTGACATGCAAGGGGTATGTTGCTATGCTATAGGATAGCAACAAGCAAGGATACACGTATTTCTATACCACCTGATTAATGTTGGGCTTTAGGCTTTGGCAATGATCCCACAGGAGAAAACACCCCAAACCAGTGCAATCCTGCCTTACCTGCTGCCCTAACCAAGCCCTTGTCTCTCAGAGGTGCCACTTGGGTTTGCCTGGGGATGAAGTGAAGTCACTGGGGTTATTACCTTCAGTGGATGTCATCCCCTCTCCAAACTTCCTATCAGGTGGTTCCTCTGCTGGGTTCTGAACACTAGTTGTGCCCACCAGTGAATTCAGGCCAGGAACTGAAAGATTCAAGAGCAGTAAGCTGCAAAATCTTCTCCAAATTTACGGAAGCCTTAGCCATTCCTGCTGGGATCTGGATTTTAATTCCCAGGAGTCTGGAGGAAAATTGTATCCCTGCTTCAACTCCATTTTTCTCTGGATGACTAAAAACAGAGATGAATTTATCCCTAAATGTTTTGAACCTTTACTTTAAAGCCATAAATGACCCCTCTGACACACAGAATAGGTAGAAAACATACTCTCTTCTCTTTCATTTTCCTCCTACACTTCTGCTCTTCTCATCTCCATTTTTTCTTCAGTCTCATTTATTTTTTTCCATACTATTAAGCTGTAAGAAGTTGAAGCAATGACAATGATATAAGGCTGCTTCTTGCTGTATCCTGCATCCTTTACATGGGTGGATGGGTCCCTGTAATTGCAGCTAGTTTTAATCAATTTCTCTCAAATACATACTAGTAGTCCTTTTTTCCCCAAGTATTCTGAATTTTAAGAATACCTATTACCTATTTAAAATTAACACAAGCTTTGAATGCACACAAGTCCATGTAACTTTTCATTTTTAATTTGAATCTGTTCTCCCTAGAGGAGTCTAGAATTCTTTATGAATTTATCAGTGTTGACTAAGAAAAAAAAAATAAACCAACAAAAAATGCCTTTATATATCCTAGATTCTCCTCTAGGGAAAACTGTTGAGAGTTTACACTTGAAAAACAGCATTGCTCATTAAGTTAAGTTGTTTTGAAACGTAAGAAATGTTCCACCATTCAGTAAAGGTCTAATTTAGTGTCCATTGAATACCGAAGAAATAATCTCATTCATTCCTGTAGGCACTAAAACAGGCTGCTCTTGCAAATCATTTTGATTCACATAGTAGCATTCCTCAAATCCAGAAATGGGTTGAGCATCAGTATCCACGGAAGCAGGGTGAGGATGAGTTCTGTTGCACAGATGAAGCAGAAACAATCTTGTCATCATTAGGCAGAAGTGGCTTGCGAGTATTTGTAAGGATAGTTCAGGGAACTGCAACACAGTGAAACCAATGGGCAGACAACTGATGTATAGGAGGGTCAGCAAATACAATAGAAAACGTGGAGTTAGAATTTGCTTATGTTTTATAGAAAAAAATTAAACCTTTTTCTGTGATTGGTAAGTTTGTTTCTCTCCCTGAGTGCCAGTGATTTTGCTAGAGTAGTTTTTTTGCTGGTCAGTCAGGTATTGTGTGTTATAAATTGTACTGAAGTCTGCCAGCTGAATAGGAGAGGAAGATCTTTGATCACAGTTTTCAGTGATGAGACTAATCAGGAAAATAAGTCTAACCAAGGTTAAAGCTCACAAGCCAACCAACCAATGACCAAAGAATAAGAGTTGGAGATTAGGGAGCATTTATCCATTTTTAAAAGAAAAAATTAAAAAACCCAAACAAACCAGCAGCTGTTGTGACTGAAATAATGGAGTAAATATACAGTAATTGAATACAGGCATCCCAAAGGAGGTGTTCTTCTTCACTGATCATGTGGCTGAAGCTACTCTTTTGTGTGGCATCCTGCAGAAGTATAGAAAGAAATTATGGTTTAGGGCTAGACCTGGAGGTGAGGGTGAACTATGTGATTCAAAGACAAAATACAGGAGGAGAGATGTGGACAGTTCAAGAAGTACAGAAATTTCCTGATCTGAAGGGCCCAAAGTGTAGATCACCAATGGATCTGTAACAGCATACACTTACTTATAGGACACGATGTCCAATGGTGGAAAACCATCATTCTGTTCTGGAGGAAGAGTGGGCAGAAATGAAGGTACAACAGCAGAGAGAAGAAGCAGAGAGCTGCTTCAACAAAACTGTATGTTAAAACAGGCCTGCCACCAGAAGCACTTCAGAGAAAAGGCACAATATTGCCTATGAAACAGAAATTGAAAAGGAGAAAGAGGTGAAATATTGTGATTATCCTGTATCCTGGGATGACTGGATACAGCTTTGAATGACTTGTGGTACTTCCATTGCATCACACCACTTCAGTTTTTCTTCTCTGAGAAATTACATCTGAGCTCTACAGAGAAGCTGACAAGGAAATTGATGGTAGCTGGTCATTAGGAGTCGGATGAAAAGCCTCAGTGTGCACATGCAACATTTTACATCCATTTCTACTGTCATGTGCATGAGAGAGATCCTTTCATAGAGCAGCAGATGAACTTACCTTTCCTCCCCAGCACAGCTTTTGGCAGCTCTCCTGCAGCAGGAATTCGTCACTTAAATCTCAGTCTTTATAATTCTCTTTTTCCTGCTGCTCTCATAAATGAAACTGGGATAGAAGTATGGGTAGATAACAGGAAAGAAATGTGGTGTCAGCCTTCAAAAAGAGAAAGATCGTAGTAATTACTGTCAAGAAAATCTAGCTTCAGTCCCTTTTAAAATACTGGAATGAATAACAGTTTCTAGCCATTTGGAAGATAGCAGAGGCATCAGGAATAAGCGCAGCTTACAAAAACAAACCATAGCTGTTACTTTTTGACAGAATTGCCAAATGAGAAGACTGTGACAGATCCAGTGTAGGAATTTTCTGCCTGTAATAACTTCATGAGAAAAGTTATATTTACAATTAATTCTTAAAATGAAGTGTAATACCACAGAGTAAAGATGGAGATGACACAGGGGATAAATGTCTAGTGGGACTGGTGTTGGGCACCTGAGACATACTTATCATGTTCTCTGAGAAGGAGAGCTTCAGTGTTTGAGAATGGCTTTATGCTTGGTAAAGCTGTACTCAAACTGAGCATGGGGCCCTGGAGTAGCCTTTTGTTCAACCAGCTCAAAATGCATGTCTGAGGTCCTTCTTTCCTGCTTGCACTACCAATTAGATACTGGTACAAATGGTAGGTCTGTATTACCATTGGCTGCTTCCCTGTGTTCATGTCAGTTCCTCCTAGGAATCCTGTTATTCTCATCCAGGGAGTCATATCATACAAATAAGACAAACAGAAAGAATATATGATATTTATCATTCATTGCCTGCCCTGTCTTAGCACTGTTCTTCACAGGGGGAAAAAAAAAAAAAACACATGGAAACTTGGTTTTTTTCGGATAATGTTAATTTGGAAGGAGTAGCAATATAGATGATCACAGAAAGATGGTGAAAGAAAGATTCTTAGAGGTGTAAGAATAAAAAACTCACAAGAGAGAATCAAACATTGCCACATAATAATTCATCTGGAGAGGAATGACAGCTATTGAGAAGAGTTCTATGGAGGCACTTAAGGGTTTAGAAACAGAAAAGATTAAATTAAGGAAGGGCAAAATTTGGGCTGAATATCAGAAGAGTTTTCCTACTAGTGAGATTTAGAAGATGCTGCAAAGGAATGGTCTAAATTCACCATTTTTTAAGGTAAAAGCAGATAAAAGTGTTCTTCAGAAAATGTAAGCAGATGGGGAGATTAGGCTGCATGTCTCCAATTTATGAGCTTTGATGCCCAAAAGAATTATTTGAAGAAATCTGAAGTTCATAACAACCTTCCCTTTCTCTCTACAGCATCATGGAGTAAATACCCCTACACTTTTTTTGGTGTGTTTTTGGAAAACATTTGAAGTGTTTTTGAAAAATGAATTGTTAACAGGTCTCCATTACCTGTACAATTATTTAGACTTTGTTTTACAGCAGCATCTTGCAGTTCTACTCCATATTAGATCCCACTGCTGTCAAGAAACACAATAAAAGTTATTTATTAATCCCAGAGCTCTAATAATCTAAATGTAATAGATAATTCAACTATCAAGTTTTACAAATGGTTGGGTAAAAAGTGAGGACAGAGTAAGTAACACCACCATGATGACAAAGTAACATAAGCTAACTGTTTTGCAAGTTGTTGATTTTATTTGTGCTATGAGCTCTTTAAAAATCATATGACTACTTCTATGTTGAAAAAAATTTCTATATTCATCTGTCACTGGAAGAGTATATTACAGCTAGAATGTAACTGAGACCAAGTCAGATATATCTCACGTAAAGAATATGTACAAGGAACTGCATCTGTGAGCTGTATCAAAAAATGTTTGAGCATCCTCATGCCATGAGTTGTGAATACAAAAATATAGGTGCCCTAACCAGTCTTCTGCCTTCAGTGTTGAAATGCAGGGCACCATGTAAAGAGTGTGATTGTGTTCCCTTCTGCACCCAGAAACTCCTGATGAACATTCATTTCTGTATGACCAGAACTGTCTCTGAGGGCAGGGTTGTGCGGCACAGTTCACAAGTGTGAGGACGGGGCTCTACAACTCACCTTGCATCTATAACTTCTGAAAGAGGTCTTCCTCCTTTGCATTTTTGTAGATGTTGCTTTCTTACACGGTCTTTTCAGATTCAAAATAAGGAGCAGTGTTAGTGGTTTTTTACTACTACTTTTCTACTCATGTTCATACTCATATATAATGTGATCTGAGCCATGAAGTTACTGTAATTCTAGGGGATTTTCAGAGAATTGTTCTAAATTAACATTCTTGGTATTGCAGGTCAGATCTGGTTCCACACATGTACATGTAGTTTAAAGATCCTAAAGAAATCAATTATGTCACTTTTTCTGTCTTCAAATTCTATGTTCTGCACTTTCTTTTAACTGTAATGATAGTGTATTTATATAGTTTCTCCTTTTCCCAATACTCACCAATAATGTAACCTTCAGCACAAAGGGCTGTGAGTGGTGGCTGTGAGAGCTGTGAGTTCTTCTCTCCCTGAGAAGAAAAATAAACCCTCTGTTTCTATATGCAAGAGGTGACACATGCTGGAACACGCGTGAATACAACATGAAGGTATTCCTTCAGGTTATTTTGCTTGATGCAGTTTGACACCATCCTGTAAATGATATTCTCTTTGTTCATATTGTTCTCAGTATTCACTGGCAACAAAAAGGAGTATTTTTCAAGCTTGACAGAAAGGGACCTTAGGTCTGCACTCCTTTTGCTCTTTTTCAGGACAGTGTCATTTGATATTTCCTCCAGACAGAGTGCTAAAAAGCACCAGACTCAGCCTAGGGATGAAAAAAATACTATTTATTCCTTATTCTTTTCAAAATCATGCAGAGAGAATTTCAGTTCTTTACTTTGTGTCAGCCTGTTGCATTACAAGATTTCAGATACAATCCTTGTTTTCCTTCTGTTATCAATATAATGACACATGATCAGGAGCAATCTGTCCATCTATTGACGTTTCAGGAGCCTATGTGTGAATGGCAACTGAGGATATGTAGCTAGTGGCTATTCAGATGAATGTCAGTGGGAGAAAAGAGCCCTAAGGATGCACAGCTATACATACTCCCATCTGGATACTTCCTCCACTTCAAAGCATAGACAAAGCTGGAATCTCTAGCTGCAAGGCTCTGTCTTATTCTGAAGAAATTCATACAGCCTACAGTCTTTTAAGTGCATTGCTTTTAACCTGAGTAACTGAAATACGGAGAAAACAAAGTTAATGGTGATCTACTCTAAAATGGTGTTCTGTAAGGACCTACAAGAACAAAGGGAGCCCATTTCTATTGATGTCAGTCACAAACTTCCACTCCACACTGCTCAGGTAAATGCAGTGACTGGTGCAGGCAAGGGGGGCTTGCCAGGGAGCATCACGAGCAGCCTGCTCTGCCAGGCAAGTGGGTAGCAGAGGGTCACATCAAGGGAGGCAGATGCAGCTCCTCACTAGCAAGGGTCAGAGGCCCACAGTATTCCTGCAAGAAGAGCAGGGCAGACAATGGAAGCATGCAGCCAGCAGACCACAGATTACCCTAAGATAAGTCTGTAGTGATGAGGGAGGTCTGAGATCAAGCCAGAAGTGAAGGCAGTAAGACAAGGCTGCCATAGGCAAGGTACAAGGCCAGGCACAGGGTATCTACAAAATAGCTTGAGCAAAGGTTGCAGCTTCAGTGAAGCTCTCAGGCTACAGCATAGAGGATGCAGGAGTGGACACTGTCAATGAGGCCTTCTCACAGCTCTTTTCACAGCTTTGCTGTTTTTATGTCAGACTGGTCTAAGGTCATATAGCTGTGTCATACCCGTGAAAGGAAACAAAGCGGTACAGAGAAAGATGGCAGAGGCTCATAAAAGATGGATGATGCAGTCAGGACCCTGTAATGGTGTTTATAACATGTCCAGTTTATTTTTAGCAGGTGATTTTTAGGCAGTCTGACTAATGAGAGATGAAATATTTCTGCATAACCATGAAAGCTAATTTCATGGTTATGCGGACATAAGCTGGAAAATGCTGTATGAAGCTGTACGCAATCTGCATGTTGGAAGAGTCCCTTGACTTGGGCACGTTTTCTATATACACATGTACATCTAGTGCTGCACATCAAAGTCCCTCTAATAGCTCCTCCGGAACCTTTAGCGTGGAAACTTGCCAGAAGCTTTTTGAAAACTCCAATGCACAGTACAGTGGAACACTTCTATCTACATGCTGTCGGCACTTCCACAAAACTCTAACATATCAGTGAGCCCAGACTCCCCTTTTCACAAGCCCTGCTGCCTCTTTTGCCCAAAAGACTTTGTTTGCTTCTGGAATAAGAGAATTCACTCCTCATTACAGACTCTCCCATCTCACCAGGAGTGGTCAGCCTAGCCAGCCTGCAGTTTCCAGGGTACCCTCTAGAAACTTTGTGGCTACAGGAGTGATGCTGGCAGTCAGCCAGGCCTCCATCGCAGAGGGTGTTTGAAGCAGTTTGCATGCTTTGGTCAGCAGTTCTGCAATTTCACATGTGAGTTCCCTAAGAGCTCCCAGGCGAACACCATCAGTCTGAGTGACTTATGAACACAGCTTCTCTACTTGGTCTGATGCTTCCTGTGTATTTACTCTAAAGCCATCTAGCTCATCTGACTTATTTACTACAAAGTAAGTGTAGACATATTTATGCCATGATCTACACTGAAATCACAAAACCTAGAAGTTTTCTTCAGGCTCCATTGTAGAACCTCTCAGTATCATCCTATGAAAAGACACTGGGATTTTAAATATAAAAATATAAATGAGCCATGGCATGGATAAACCTCTAACCTGGTATCTTTGAAGGAATTTAGAATGGGGTTTCCATGCCAGCTGGACTCCAGAGGGCTCTGAAAGCTAAGGGAGATCTAAACTACTGTAATGCTATTGATACCCGCATATACCAGGTAACTCCCCTGGCACAGATGAGATCAGAATCTGGCCCTTGTGTATAATTCAAAATTATCTTGTCTGGTAAAGAAAGAAAGAGCTAGCAATAGTGAGATCCCCAGTTTTTTGTTATCTAAAATAATGGCCAAATATGTCTATAAGGTTGTGAATGATCTGAAAGGAGAAAGTACCTTGTAAGAAAATGAGATATATTGATTATTACATGGTAACAAAGCCACGAGACAGATGGTCTGCTAATCTAAATCAGAATGACTGCTACAAAGACTATAATAGAGACTTAGCAGAATTTGACATCTAGTGCTATACCTGTTATTTGGACTTTCTGAAGTCAGTAAATATCTTTTCTGTAGAAAGTTTACACAAGAGGTTGTTTTGCATTCTATTTCCTCTGAAATCTAACAAAACAGTGATTTCCACCACTGTCAGATCCTCATTCAAGTGCAAGTACCGAAACCTGGAAATGAGATTCACCACCCATTTTGATGCAGATACGAGAATGTACACTGTCTCTCCTGCATAATCCACTCACCTATCATGTAAAAATCTTTCAGCAAAGATTTGTTCTTACAAGGCTATGAAAGTTCAGCAAGGGAATAGATCTGACATTTTGCAATGAATTATTTCACAAATATCTTCTTGGTTGGCCACTTCAGTTATTGTTTTGAAATAAAAAAAAAAAAAANGTTAAATCACACCTAGAGCTCCTCAGAGGAAATAGATCTGAATTATTGCTTACACGGCAGCTTGCCTCAAAACTTGAAGTTACTACCATCATAAATAAAGGCAAAATGTCAATAGCTATTTGAAGTTCTACTGCTATGCCAGCCTTTAATGTCTTTTCAAAATAAGAAGCTTCAGGGCTAATACAGTCCTCCTCTGGACAATGTACAGGACAGGAAGGAATAGGCTGGCTGTGGTCTTTTTTGTGGGCCTGCAGCTGCTCTACCCCAAAATGCCTAGTAACTGACTGCAGGAGCTTAGTGCTCAGACATAAAAAATTGATGCAAATCTATCACTATCCACAGCCTAGCAGAATTATGTCAGTTTAGTTTAGCAAAGGTCCCAAGCACAAAATTATGTATAATAAAAAATAGACTTGAGAGTTTCATTAAATATTCAGGGTTGGTTTGTTTTATATAAACAAACAAAAGCTTTTCTTGCTCCACTTTGAAGCATGAGGAAAACTGGTATGTCTAGATGACCATAATGTCCAAAATAAGTATTTACGAGGACATTACAAAGGACCTGGCAAGTTTCCTTTTTGTGTCTAAAAAGGAAATGATTAAGGTTTCCTTGATGCTTTTGGTGCATCCAGAAACAAGGTTCATCTCTTTTTCAGTTTAAAAGAAATTTATTGCCATTCTTTATAGGGAAAAGAGTCTTCAATTGCTAGACCTGAAAGCCTGTCAATGTGATTTTTCCTAAAAATCATGGCTTTTCAGAGTTAATCTCCTGAAAGGAGCAAACTTTTAAGGCATGTTATTTCATATAACTGACACAGAAGGATAGATGCTTTTCACAACCTATTTCTAAGATCTGTAAGTCAAGAAAAGTTCACCTAATTTACCTGCAATTTTGACAAAAGGAAGTGTCCGTGCAAATCTCTACACCCAAAACGTGAAGTGTCTGTGACCTAGTAACAAGGAGTGTGGAAGAGGGAAGGCAAAGGCAGATAGATCGTGTTGTTACAGAAGTTAGCGTTCAATAACTAAAACTGCAACTGCAGAAAATGGGGATTAAATTATATTTTTTCCAAGTATTTTGGGACAGTTACATTTTAAAAGGTTGACTTTCTATTTGTACTCTCTGTCATATTTAACAGTGGCCATTCACAGTTCAAATTCTCTTCTGAAACAACACAGGAAAGCCCTATCATGGATTCCTGATGACTTCTACCAGTTAACATGGCCAGCAAGCTCAAATACAGATTCATGTGTTGACAGCATAAGAAACTTAGCTGCCTGCAGCACAATCATATTACTTTCCAGATGCTGGAAATAAATATTCCAGAGGGTTTAGACTAATGGATCCCAGTCTGCCAATGTACCTCGTGTGTAGCCCCAGCTGTTAAAGCCACTTTGTAAGCTGACACAACAGAAGGAAGCAAAACTCTTCCTGAATGAGTGTTCCTGCTCAGTTTGTACTGCTGTCATTTCAGTCATTTTGCCAGACTGACAAAGTCCAGGCTGTAAATTGGGGAGGTTAGAGCATATAGCATGTGAACAAGCTTACAACTATAACATGTTGGGGTATGACAGACTTGGATAAATCTCAGGAGTGCTGGTTGAGACAACTGACCCACATATCTGTGTTATTCAGCATCCCTGCACCATACAAGGTTTTCATGTCTTTTGAAGTCAAACATCTGCTAGAAAATTTCATTCTTTCCTTCCTTATGTGCAGAATATCAAGAACCTAACAGCCCTTAACTGGAATATATGTATGTCTTCTCACAATAAAGTGGGCTAATGCATGTTTTTTGGCAACTCCAGTAACCAACCTGAGCATGGAAATTTTGCAGGTGACTAAAGTCAAACCCCTCATGGTTCTGCAAACAGTCCAAGTGAGGCCCTATGGGTTCTCTGGAACACAGAGGGATGCACCAGCATCTCGCTCTTAGTAGGACTCCTCTCAGAGGCCACAAACTCTCAAGTTTATGATACTCAAAGGACCATCACCAAAAGCTGACAAGGCGCGGGCTGATCCCCCTACTCCTCGAGGCTCAACCCTCACTCATTGCGAATACCAAGGCAGTCGACATGAGCATTTCACTGACACTTGAGGGGAATTTTTCACAACTTTACCTTTGTGCATACTTCTTTTTGTGTGCCAGTGTGTGTGAATTGATTTGAATGCTCCATAGCACGTATAGCATAAATATTGCCATGTCAGATCTATAATTGTTATCATTTTAATTGTAGTAAATTCTGTTGAATCACTTAAAAAATGTTAAATTAGTTGATTGATTAAAAGTGGCTGCATCCTTTAGACATAAATTGTCAAGTCTGATCCTCTTTGGCAAAGGGGTCCACTGCACCTTGAGATCCAACAGAAGAGTCTCTCTTCTCCCTTTTCACCCTCACCCTTTTCCATCCTTACTGTTTTCATTCCGACCTCCTGTAAATCATTCTAAATTTATTCTATTTTGATTTTCCTTTGTATGTTTGTAGTGGGTTGACCCTGGCTGGAGGCCAGGCTCTCACCAAAGCCACTCTATAACTCCCATCAGCAACTGGACAGGAGAGAGAAAATATAATGAAGGCTTGATGGATTAAGATAAGGTCTGGGAGAGATCAGTCACTGAACACCGTCATGGGCAAAACAGACACATATTGGGGATATTAATCAAATTTATAACTAACAAAATCAGAGCAGGATAATGATCAGTAAAACAAATCTAAAAAAACCCCTTCCCCCCTGTGATAGACTGGAAGGATTGCTGGCTAAAAATATTTTGGGCACGTGTGTGGGGAAAGGGGGCAGTTTGGACCTTGCTCTGATGAGGCAGTGCCCTGCTCCACACACCTCACCCCTCTTGGCCTGTATCCCAGCCTCGCAGTGGCCACCAGTCCCTGGTATATTGGAGGCAGTGCTCCACACCCACCCCTGGAGCCCCAGAGTGGCCAAATGAGCAGAAGCTCCACCTGGGGAAATGGCCCAGGAAAGCCCAAGGGTACTTAAACCAGGATATAAGGCAAGCAGGTCTTGACCCTACCTCCTCTTGGAATTTCTATCAGCTGAACAGCATTGGAACTAAGAGTGGTAACTATATTTGTTCTTTTCTATATCTTTTATCTTTCTCTCTTTCTCGTTCTTCCTCTAATTCCCCCTTCTTGGAGTTTTGAATAACCTAAAATTGGACAGGCTTGTAGTTTGCGAAGTTGAATGGCCTAAGTTAATTTCTGGTGAAGTGTTTTATGTTGATTAAATGCTGTTCTAAGCTTTTGCCAACATTCTCTAATTTTCTGAAGTTGCCAGTAAAGTTTGTTTTTCAGTTTTGACCTCTTGAAAATATCTCTTTGGTATTTATCCCTTGCATCTAACTCAGAGTACATTAAAAAAACCCCTTAAGCCCTTTTAACAGTCTGGCTCATTGAGCCAGTTTTTTTTTTCCTGACACCCCAACCTCTCTCTTCTTCCCAGCTCTACCTCCTCCCCCTCAGTGGCAAAGGGAGATGGGGAATTGGGGTTACAATCAATTGTAGAAGTCACCCCTGTAGCATCCTCACTACCAAAACCTGGCCATGCAAACCTAATACAGAGTTTCATTCATGCAGTAAGTAGTAGAGTGAATTTTTTCAAAAGTTGCCGTGCTTTTTAAAATTTTTATTAAGCCTTCTTTTACCAGTACTTTTCATGATGATTCTTTGTGTGACATAAACCACTCACATATGACACTGTGTTGTCAAAAAACACATGTAATTTTTTTCTCCCCTTCCTCAAAACTTAACGCTTCCAAAGAGCATAAGGCATATCAACACATTTTAAAAACTCACATTCTTAGGGAAGCTTCCTTAGAGTTTATGAGGAATAACTCCAACTCCTAATGAGAAAAAACCTGAAAACCTCAGATCAAACAAAGCATGCTTAGACAAAATCTTCCTACAGCTTTAAAAAATATAACAACCTCCTCTATCTGTGCTTTAAAAAAACAAAACCAAGTTTCCTCTTTCCCTAAAGACATAAAAACACAGTGTGTGATTTAAACTGAATTAATGTTTAATTAATTAAACTGAATGATGTTTTGTCTGATTTCTACTCCTCTTCACAAAGCAGGCAGGAATGTGGCATGTGGTGTATTTCTACTTCTTCTGCAGCAGTATATTTTTGACTGAAAATATGTTAAGAGATATTGCAGGTCAAATTGCCACCTGGTTTAAATTACTGAGGTGGGGAGGAAATGAGATTTGGCAATTAAAATTAAAAAATAATAATCTTCCAGGTCATCAGGTGAAACACGGCAAGGAGAAGTATGAAGTTTTATTTCATAATCATAATGAAAACAATGGGCTCTTTTCCTTGTTTACTTCATTATACTTCGCTGTTCATGGATTTCCATTAGACTCTTACTGACTACCACATATGAACTTGAGAAGAAAATCTACCTAATGGAGGTGCCAAATAGAAAACAATACAACCCTTAAAAAGTGGCCCTGTGTTAGATATTAAAAAAAGGATTTGACCATCATTTGTTCCTGTATCCACATGGGATATTTCTTGCCAATTCTACAGTGATAGTTCTGGGGAGATTTGTATCAGAAATCCGGGGGATTATTTCAATAAATATTAATTTATTCCCAACTGAACCTCAGTTTTGCTTTAAAAAAATGCGTGAGACTTTGCATATTTGACATCTATGATTGTTTGTGCATTAAACCTTTGCCAGATGCAATATCCTTTAGAAGTTAATTTTAAACTCAAATGTTGGTGAAAAATCATTATTTTTATTTTGACATTTGAAGTTCAAAAGACATCTCCAGTAATCTGGTAACATTTATCTATATGTTTCATAAACACCTGAGTAGTCCTATTGAAGTCAAAAAGATTGCTCATGTACTTCAAAGTAGGTGTTTCTAAGTCAGGAAGCTTCTTCTGAAACTTTTTTTAAAACTACTTTTTTTGAACCATAGAAGTAGGGAAACTGAAAAAATTCAACCAATGTGTTATCTATTGTGAATTATTCCTTCCAGTAGCATTTTGCTAGTGACAAATGAGCATAAGTGAAGCTCTAACTGAGAGCTGATAATAAAGCAAAGACAATTCCAAAATGCAACTTACTTCTTTGTTACCACTAGAAAAAGCAAATGCTCGAGAATTTGTTTATATTAATTCTTTCACGTGGAGGACTGACATGGGGCATTCAGTTGAAAAGTAGCATTATCTCATGCTGAAAAGTAGGAGAAATTAGTAATTCCTACATTATGACCTCTCCTAACTGCTGACTGCAGTGTATGGCAACAACTTTGTGTATCAAACAACTCACTTAAATCCTTATGCTTTGGGACCCATGACCATTAAGCTGAGATAACTGAAGTAAAAGCCTTCAGGGTATTATGAACATGAAACCTGCAAGCTCCTAGTCCACCTGTGGGTGGTTGGTGATGCTTAGCACAGTATATCATTTGACTGGGCACACTGTCTTCCAAGGATGCCCACAGTGTCCTTCATCAAGACAAATTATAATACAGAAATAATATAATATAGTCGTCTGTATACGTAATATTTAGTTTTGAGGTGCAAATCAACCACTAAGCAAAATCTTTTCAACAGCAAGATTTTAGTCTTTTGTTACACCTTTCATAAAGCCAGTGCAGAAAAAATGTTTACATTTCTAATGCAGGGTAAGTGAAAGGCATTAGAAATGTGAAAGAGAATACAGAATTTCAGAGCAGTAACATATTACTGCCTTTTACTGAACAATCCAAAAATCACTTTGGCTCTCATAGGAAATTAAAGCCTAAAGTCAGAATGCACATAAAATGAAGACTGAGAAGAAAAAAAGTCTCCTAAAAAAAGAGAAATGTCTTAATTATAGCCAGATGTTATTGCTATGATTTAATTTTATTTTCATTAGATCTTATTTAATCTCTCTCTCAGTGGGCTGATCTGCACAGGAAAAGATGTCAAAAATATATTACATGAATTCCCAAAATCACAAATTTCATGTGAATTTATTTTGAAAGGTTGTAAGTTGCTCAATGCCCTCCAACTCTGCATCTGCTGCAAAACTTCATGGATGTTATTTATCCTGTATTCAAACTCTTCAGGAAAAGTTAGTTGTCCATTGTCTGATGTTTTATTCACAAAGTGCTAATCCCTATGGGACCTTAGTCTTGCAGGGGTTTCTTTGCTTTCAGTTGTGATACAAATACAAATTAATTTTTATTGATGACAATGATATCTTCTGAGAATCACTGCATTCCCTATTATTTGGATAAATGAATATAAATCTGTTTTAAGAGAGGAAGATTTATTCCTAAATACAGCTATTGAACAGATCACTGCATGTTTTAAGCTCCTATCTGTTCAGAATGCTGCTCACAGGACACAGTTTGTTCATTTATGTTGACAAATATAATGTTGTGGTTTAATTATTTATGGATTTTTAATTATTGAAAGCATTACTTAGCAGCCTACCAGGAAAGGTATCATGCTATATATTCTGAATATAATAAAAACTTAATGATTAGAGGGCCAATGGCAGCAGTTCTCTGAAATTAAATCTTTGATGAGAAGTGTCACAGTGGTTGCAAGTTTTGGGACAGGGAGGAAGGAAAAAGGGTAATAGGTAACCAGGTAACAAATGTTTTCAGCTATGTGAAAGGTTAATGAGTACATAGCATTTGCATAATGTGACCCTTGGGCTTGTCTAAACTGCCCTTTATTTGTCCTTAAAAGTACCCTAACAATGTGAAGTCTACTGTGACTCCATCAAGACAAGTACTAATGGAAACAGAGTGCTCGGGACTGTTTTTTAGTTCCACATTGACAGGGTTCAGACAAGGATATAGCAAATATATTTGTAGATAAAAGACATGTATCTCCACCTAGGCCTATTCCACAGAGAGAGCAGTATCAGCCCACGGTGGGATGGGATAGACAGATGTAAATGAGGCCTTTATATTTATTTTGGGGGGGTTTTTTGGGTGGTTGTTTTGTTTTCCTGATAGCTTCCTTTTTAATCCAAAGTAGAAGGTAAAGCTGATTTATTATTTTAAAAAAGAGAAGAATATTTGAACAACTGTCTGGTTAGTCTTTCCACACTGTGGTAAGGAGTTAATTTGGTAAAATAAAAGGGCTACAAAAAGGTGTCAAAGAAAAATATTACACTTCTTTTCTTCTCAATTACCACTGTATAAAATATGATTATAAAGCACAGGAAATTCAATAGAACAAGCTGGCAGGCACATATACCAGTGGAATGAAGTCCCCAGGTTTTCTTGCTCTCCTTTTAATAGAAACATTTCTATTAAGTTCATATTTCTACTAAAATATTAAAGTTTCTTGAAAACTCAACAGGCTGCATTGATCCAAAGTATATCACTGTTGCATTAGGTTACACGCTGATTAGAGGTATCCAGGAACATGTTATACTTAACAGAGTCAAGAAGTTGTTTTTTTTTTTTTTTAATCTGCTCAAGTACAAGTAGAATTTATTTGAAACATAGAAGCAGACACAAGGTATCACTTCAGTTTTACTTCTGTAACATGTTTTTGCCAGGGCTCAGCTGGTAGCAACAGGGGATGCTTCTAAACCACTGATACTTGTCCGGCCCAAAGCTTGAGAAATTAAGCTAAACTTTGTGATACTCCCTGGAATAATTTTCCCCACTTACAAACATGAATTACCTGACTCAAGCAATATTTTCTTAGAAGAAGAAAAGCACACAAAAGGCAGGAAAATGGAGTAACATATACTATCTTACATGTTGATTAACACTATTTCACAAACCTTTTCTATGGTAATGCTTTTGCCTAGACTTCTGCATTCACACTTTGTGACTGTCAAACATCACAGGACTTGGTACAAGCTGTCTCAGATCTTGTGCTCTAAGCTGGTTTTGTTGCTGTAAACTCCTTCCAGCCAGCCCCTATTTCACCAGTTATTCCAGCAATGGTCCACAACATTACAGCTATTACAGTTCTCTGGAATACAAGAAACATTTAAAAGCATCACTACTTTTCAAGGAAAACTAGAGTCTTTTGTCCTCCTTATTTTTTCCCTATAGCTACACACAGACACTTCTTTGCCTTACTCTAGGGTGAGCTTTTACCTCAACACCAAGGAGCATAATTATTCTACTCAGACATCTGTACCATATTATAAACACAAATTTTCTCCACTGTTTGGTATTAAGAGAAATGCTTTCCAAACATAACAAAACACACAGAAAATAGATGTGGTTTAAGCCTATTGATCTGTCCTTTGCATTTACACCTTCCTTTTTTTCCTCAGAAATCAACAGCATGCACCTCTCTTGCCCCCAAAATTTGCCTGGTGTTGCTTTGCCTTTGCTTCCAGCCTCGGCTGCCAAGGTAGCACAGGTAGCTGGAACTGCTGCACGAGAAGCAGCACCAGCTCCACCAGCCCAGACAATGCCCTGTGGAGTTAGTCTGTAAATCACCAGTCCTTCCCTGCAGTTCCCTTTCTTCCGAGATTTCACACTAGATGTAATGGGTCTATTTATAGTGTAGTCTAATTACACACAGGAGGTGTGGTCCCACTCAAGCTCCTTACCTTTTCTTTTTTCATTGGCTCTGGCAATCACACTGCCATTGGATAAATGGGGTCAGGTAATTAATCCAGCAGAGAATGAGCCTGCCATAAGAAATTACTCATTTACTTGGGAGATCTGTGAGCTTTTGAGCTCACCTTCCAACCACATGATCTCCAGATCTGTCTCAAGGGAGGAGGCAGTAGTATACACCTAGGGAAAAAAAGGAGATAAGGGAATTGTGCCTTTTGGCATCCACCTGGTTGAATGTAGGTTGGTCGCACTGTGAAGCAACATCTCAAATATGCCTCTCTGGAGAATATGTTGTCCTAGCCCACCTATCGTGACATAAAGAATGAAAAGAGATTTCATCTTTTTTTTCCTCTTTTGCAATCTGCTGCCCAGAGCATTTCACTGTCATTATGTCATTTTGATATCACGTCCTCTCATATAACACAAAACCAAAAAGAAGTGCCAAAGCCTCCTTCATGTATGGGTGCTCTTCTAAGTACCACCCACGCAAATGTTTGAAAAATCCACATTTCCTTTGGTCTGTCTGTAATACAAGCTCACCAAACCATGCCATTAACATTAAGCTATAGCTAAGAATTTGGATGTTCATTGAAGAAAATTTTTTTCCTCCACTGCAGAAAGGCTCTGAAATCTGTTTCTAGAAGAAACAGAAAGCAGTAGAAGGGCCAGTATAAACAATGAAATTAATTTATATATTGCACACTTGATTTTTTTTCCCCCCAGTTTTTTGCCATATTTGCCTAAAAAGCAAAGAGAGTTGTTTCTGAACTCAGGTTGTTTACTTTACACGGTTCCTTGCACATTTTCTTGCACAGTTCTAACCTCAAGTCATGGAAAAATGAAATTCCTATAAATCCTTCTTCAGCTGACCAACAGAATTTCATTGCTCCTTGTTATTTCTTAAACAAAATAAAACAGAAAAAGAGGAAAAGGAATTTGGGGCAAGTGTATAGTTCTGCTTTAAAAACCATCTCAGTTCATGAGACATTCCATGTATTCCAGTTAAATGATTAGGAGAACATATCCTCAATGCTGTTCAACTTCTAAAAGCTTAACAGAGAAGTAACATCTTTCTCAGCTGCAGCTCAGTCCTTGCTTTGCAGCCCTTGGATAAACTGGAAGGCTGCAAGTAACACAAAAGAGAAGCTCAGAGGTGCTGAAGGAATGACTGAGTTGTTTCTTTCTATAGTGAGCCTCCAAGGAGCTGCCCAAATAAGCTGGGAGAAGATTTATGTGTCTGACAGAAGACGTTTATAAGAAAAGTGAGGCAGGAAACAGCAAAGGATTGGGAAGAGTTCACTATAACTGCTTTATTCAAGTTTCTGGGCCAGGACCTGGAGGACTGGAAGAGATGGAGCTTTTTTCTTTAAGCTCCAGTGGAAAGTGTTTTTTATATTAGCAGAATCAAGCAAATTACTGCCACACAGCCTAACATAGAGGTGATAGATTTTTGTCCTCTTAGCTCCCTACACACATTCTGAACAAATATTGTGAGTGGGAAGGCAGTCTGACCAGTGTACTGTCAGACACAAACACATGAGAGTACTGGGGCAAAACAGTAACTCATGAAGGAAAGGGGAAACTGCAGCAGCATGCCCCATTCTTAACCCTTTTCATAAGCATGACTATTGCAGATTACAAACAGATAATCATCCCATGAGCTACAGTTTAAATCTGCCATTTATAATTTTTTTTTAATTCACATTTTTAAATTATGCAATTCACCAACTTCATGTGAGTATAGCTGCCGTGATACTAGCTGGTCTTATCCCACCTGTTCACCCTCAAACCCTGAAATTTTAAGTGCTGAATAAAGCGAAGACTAGCATTTAGTCAGATATGCAGAATCCACAGAATCCACATTCACTGATCTGAACATTCTTCAACCAAAATAAATTAATTGTAATACATTCTTTGAAAAAAACTAATAATTACCATAATTTCAGTTTTTTATTTTTTATTTTTTAGAGTTTTATTGACCTTTGCAAGTTTTTATTATGTCTGACATCTACTTTCTATGGGTGGATGTGGCTGTCTGTGAAGTGAAAGGCAGTGACAGCAAAGATTTTTCAACTGATAGAGTTTCAATGTTGCGTCCATGCATGTTCAAAATGTATTCATGTAGTGAGATGGACTGCTCTGTACTAGGAGATAGATCCCAGGCTTTTATAAAGCACATTTCTGGGTATCTTGTAGTGTTTTCTTTTCTAGTAGTGCAAGAAGCCTGTTTGTAGAAGAATTTATTAAGGTCTCAATTATGTGTGACGGTGTTATAAAACACAAGGAAGTAAAATGTGTGTTGCAAATCCAGGCATGTCCACTGATGCAGCCCTTTCTTTAACCCTGATCATGAATCAGCATAGCATAAAAACTGCTTCACCACAGATTATCTTGTCTGGAATGTGGTGGTATAAATTTGATATGCAGAGGAGCTGTGCTATCCTGGTTTTTTCTTGTAAGACAACACCAGCAGATCTGAACAGACTACAAAGAAGGCAAAATGGAAGAAAATATATGTTTTTCATGCCTAAAACTGAGTGCAAAGTCCATATTCTGTTTCTTTATAACTTGTTCTCTCATTTTGTTTGGGAGTTCTTTGAGGCACAAGTTTATGTGGTCAAAATTAATGGTGGGACAGCTCCAAATACTCGCAACTCTCTGACAGGCTGTGATGTCTGCCTGCACCAGCTCATGTTGTTGTAATGACTTGGATAGGTTTATATTGTCCCATTCTCAAAAAGGCAACAATTTAACAATTTCTGATAGAAATGAGGAGTTGGAAATAATTTCTAGACAACCTAAAGCTTCTAGTAAGACCACAGGAGATAAAAGATTTTTATTCCTCAGTAACTTCAGATAGAACGAGTATATTTTAGCGAAAATATATATTTTTGCAGTTAGTAGCAAAAAGAGCTAAGGTAAAATATGGAGCTAAAAGAGTCGTATCCAGAAAAAAACCTGTTCAATCACTCCCAAGTAAAAACTCACTAAGAAGCAGACTATCAGCAGGGTTAGAAAACAATGGCATTTGAAACATTTGACTTGCACATCATGCACTTGTTTCAACTGAGTAGATGTATTAAAGGGTCCAAATTACATTCTTCTGATCAAGCACATTCTCATTATCCATACAAGCAAGTTTTTCTACTACACTGTCAAATTTCCCCAGATACTAGGTTAAAATACCCCCCTTTGGATTATATTTCTAGTTGAATTACATCAGAACAGTCAGGAAAAAGTAAAATTATGATCATGTAGAAGTGAGGTGTTTGTTGCTATTACAAATGTTTGAGTGTGACATCCTTAGAAATGTGTTGCATGTCTTTAAAATCCTATTACAGCACATAGTATGAGCTATGAGATCACTGTGTGATACTAGAGAAGAGACAGTGCTTTAGTGCCTTTCTCCTTGTTCTGTTCAGTTCTGCGTGCTTGCAGCGCATACGCCACAAATATGAAGCATTTTTAACAGGCTTGTCCCTTGACATTTCTTCTTAACTCATAGTCCTAGGTGAGGCAGTACAGAAAAAATTCTAGGAAGGGAACGGGGGAAAACTGAGATTAGCATCACAAAGAAAATAAACTAAACACGTGGAAGCAGCAGTGTCCATAGACATACACAGGCACAGATAGACAGACACACACACGGTGATTAAATTCACCCTCTGTCCTGCATAAGACCTTCATTCATTGTTATAATGAAGTAATGAAATTTCCTCCCTCAAACAAATCTAAAATTGTGTTTTGAAGCTGCCTTCTTTCTGGTGAGTGTATTTTGTCTGCTGAGCTTCTTCCCTTTCCTGTCCACTATCAAGAAAATGCAAGAGAAACTTTTGTACCTTTGTGCTGGTTTTGGGCAGAAGGCTGAGACCTGCTGTGCACACCACAGTGCTCCTCTCCCAGCATTACTACTTTGACAAAAACACTGTTGGGAAGAAAAACTAAGTGACAGATTATGGGATTCTTGAGTTTACGGTCAAGCCTAACAGCTGCCATGATTACCAGGAGGAGGCACAAACAGCTACATTCATCTGTGGTGCAAATCCATTGATGTCAGCAGACGAAACTGGCTCTGAGAAATGTGGCTGCTCTGCTGTACGTTTTGTTTCTGAGGGAAGGGAGGGTAAGCAGTAGAAAAAAAGGCAAAGCATTAAGTAAATATGCAAATTGCAGTCTAATATGCAAAGTCTCTAGTTTGTTGCTCCAAACACTCTAATAAATAAAGAAAGCTCTCCATTTGGCAACATATTCGCACATAACACTGTGTGCTTTCCACATAAAGCTTTCCAAGTCAACTGGATAATTATTATTATTATTTTCTCTTCTGCTGTTAGAAAAGCACCTTCCACAAAAACAAGAGCCTTGTTTAGTTGATCTCTCTTTGAGGATTTATATATCGGATTAATTAGCAGTTGGAACAGGATTCACTCCCTCTCACAGCTTCCGTTCTCCCATTAACAGTCTGTGGCTTGGTGCTAAATCTCAGAAGACAGTCCTGCTATTTACTGTTCTGTTTAGTGTGGGATTGCTAATTCTTATCTATTTAAACACAACTGATGATGTCAGGACAGTCACCAAGCAAAGGCAGTTTGTAATGACTAGTCATAATGTCACTGCTGATCCTAACACTTTTGTAAACTAATCATCTTTCTTTTTATTTCATTCCTAAGCATTAAAGCACTATAAAAGAACAATTAGTATGAGAGTTTGGGGAGAATAACATCTCTTTATTTGTATTAGCTAATTTTGTTAACTACAGTCTTAATTTCAAAATAATTTGCTGAAGGTCTTCTTTGCATATTGTTGTCCCTCTGTGTGTGCTTAATTCCTCAAAAATGATTCTGCATTACAGAGGGGCTATTTTACCATTCCCAAGTGGTCACACTGGTCTTGCCCCCAGTTCATATGCAACCCAGACTGAAATATGTCAGTGACTTGACTAAACCATAATTCCCTTTGCCTTCAAGGCATCTGTGTGAGGATAAGCCAGCACCCAGATGAAATTGCTTTAACTGCAGCAGGATCAGACTAAAACTACTCAGACCTGGGAGAGTGCACATAAAGCTGAGCAGGAGATGTCATATCCTGCCTCCATTTCTGAAGCATCGGTGTCTGAGGGTGTCAAACAGCTCAGCTGCCTGACAGGCTGCCAGAGGAGCTGTAGCAGTAGCTCAGCAAGAGCTGTTGCACCCGCTGCACCCTGCAGCAGGGTTCTCCAGGCAGTTCCAGAAGCTGCAGCAAGCTTTCCTCAGCAGCAGGGACAGAGCATGTCTGCAGAGCAGCATACTTGTGTTCTGGGCCAGCTGGTTCCTGGGGATGACCCCTTGGGACCTGTGCCTCAGGTGACACAGTTGGCTTGTACTCAGCCTGCTCACAGGGCTCGTGGGGAAGCGCTGGTCTGCCTCCTGCGCCACTCTAAGGAATCCCATTCTTAAAGCTTTAAAAACTGCAGAGGTTGCAATCAGATGCTGGGTGAGTAATTTTCTTTCCTTTCCCTCGTTTTCCCCATCAGAAATTATAATATTCTCCTCTGGCAAAACTACAGAGGGAGGATTCTGAAGACAATATCCCTTTCCAAAAGACAGCCACAATAACAAGGAACTTAGACATCCCAGGTGCATTGAACTGAATGTTAGGGGATTTCCAGACAATTGCACTTCCAGCTTCAGCTCTATCCAAGGAGAACGTTTAACACAGATAAAGAGTAGGATTCATACTTGATTTTGCTTATACCAACAAAACTAAGATCCAAACCCAGTTCATTACAGTTAATTGCAGAAGTTGCACTGACTTCAAATTGGATGCCAAATTGAATGCCTAATGAAAGACTTAATAAACTGCATTTTAAACATGGCACTGGGTACCTGTCCTGTGCAGAGATGCAGAAATTTTAATCTCAGAAGATATATTTGCACTTGGCTACACATCACCTTTAATTAAATTTCACCCAAAAGGGTTTTTTTTCTGTACATTTTTTTTCAATTTAAAGACAAAAACAAAAGCTCTTTCAAGAACTAAAGTTCTGACCTTTTTTGAGGGCTGCTTACATTGTGTGAATTATGTTCTTCCATAGATTTTTATTAACTGTAGTGATAAACTCTTGTGAATATCTCATAACAAACACAAGGTTATTAATCTTAACTCAAAACTTTAAACTGCTCCTATTTTTAGTAGTCTACATCTTGTCTGTTAGCAAACTATTGGGAACATATATAATGTTGAAAGTATTCCTGTACCCAGTTTGACCAAGAGAGGAAGATTATGGGCCAAGTTTTAAGAATCTTTTGGTCTCAATAAATTGTCAAAATGTATTGGTCTTTCAAAATCCAGTTTCCAGCAGGAAACTGATTATCATGGATGAATGGTAAAATATATACACTTATACATCTAAGTGGGCTTTGTACCTATTTTGAAGTCTGCCTTATTTTGGTTTTGTTTGCAGCTGGAAGAGGGGACTGGAAGGGCTGTATTGAAAGTCTTATTTTTAGACTGAACTGATTAACCATATAACAGACCTTAACAACAGTTTAAAATCATGTTGTACATCCACTTTTTTTATCATCTCAGCCTTTCTACAGCCAGCCCAGTTCCTGCAGCCTTCCATTAGAAGCTGAAGAGTTTTTCTGATATTCCTTTCTTTCCCATTCTGTGATTCTGCGATTCTGTGATGTGTTCAGTATCCTACTTGTTTGGTCTGATATTTTCCTTCTCGTTTTCTCTTCTAGACACTATTCCAACCTTGTCACCACAACAGTAATAACTTTCTACTAGTCTGATAAGTGAATAACTAAACTGTTTATGGAGATTCCATTAATTTACCAGCAAGTTTGATATTTTGCAATCCTTCTAAGTTTGTCTGAGAAGAAAAATAATCCAAACATCATGAATAATCCAATAAATAATGAAATACTTCTGGAATCTAGCTGGAAATTTTAAAGGAAATTTCAGAAGAATTTAAAAAGAAAAAAATCAGATTTGCAAAATGGGTCATTAAAGCTATATCTACTTCCTATGGCAGGAAAAAAATATGTTTGGCTAAAATAAATCATCCATCTTTATCTGCTCCTGATCTGCACTACATCAGGTGCAATCTCCTTTGTAGTCTGCTTCTGGACTCTGCCCATTATTGTTTCTTTTTAATTTCCTACTTAAAAAAAAGTGATGATTTTCCAATAGTAATCACCTTATCTGCAGGTCAGATTTAGCACATGCGTTCCATTATTACCATGCCCAAAGAAACTGCACTCCCTACTGTTGAGGAATAACCTGCTTTACAGTGGTTCAAGTTCATTTTCGACTGGGTTCTTTCATAGATACCTGTGAGAGTTCTATGTCATGTAGATATTTTGATATAGAGAAAGCTGCAAGTAGATTTAAGGCTCCCTGAGAAATGGAGACAACATGAAAATTCACAGAGATCTAGTAGTATTATTTGACAACCAATCTGAAATACAGCAAGAGAAGCCAAAAGCATCCCTTTCCAAGTGATGTTCTCAGAGCAACTTTCACATTGTGCTGTGCTGTAAATCTTCAATGTCCCAGTATTAAATTTCTGCAGTGGGATTAAACATGTGCACCAAGAAACTGTTTCCAAGCAACATCAAGATCCCCATCAGGAGCACACACCATTCGACCTTGAGCGGACAGACAGGCAGACAAGAACCAGTTTTCCTCCTGGGACATGTTGTGACATTTGTCTCAAGGATGCTGATGGCCTCTTCAACTCTCAGGTGCATTAGGTAGCACAGCTACCTTCCATACACACAGCCTAGCTAGAAGGGAGTACAACAGCTGGAAATGGTAACCCTTTTCTACTCCCTTGTCACACCCAGTCCAGTCACACACACCAAAATTTTTTATCTTAACAGATACATCCTTTTACAGGGCAAAAATAAACTCTGCAGTTCTGTATGGCATGTACTGAATTTCCCTCCCAACTTCTCTGCCTGGTACTGAACTGAATTTAACTCACGAGGATATGAACATCTTTCCCTCAAGAAAAATTGTCTTTCCCAGTGAAGTTTCAAAGCACATTATTTCTTTGTACACTGTAATCTCTCTGCATTACTGAGAGCAAATCACTTCCTGACATGTCTTACAAGAGTTATTTCCTCATCCATAATGTTTACCAATGGTATTGAAATCTTGAAACACTATTTTCATGGCTTATAGATACATTACCAGCTAACTGCATGAGACGCTCTCCCTTACAGAGAAATTAACTTGCTTTGCCAGGAATCAAAGTCAATGTCATCAAGTAGCATTAAGTGGTTGATCAGCTGTTGGTAGCTGTGATGCTGTGATCTCATCAGTCACAACCCATGACAACCCACTAATGATAATTTGATTCACAAAGCCCAGCTAGTTCAACTGGGAGCGTACTTTGGATTTTGTTGGACAAACCAGGTGGCACCAAAACAATTAACTTGAAATTTATTTATCGGTATATATGTGATTCAAAAAAAAAAAAAAGCACTCATTTTGATACAGGAAGGAGGTAGAGACTCTCAGAAGACAGAGACTGTGCAGGGAAGTCACAAAACAATCTCATTTCAGTTCTTGACTCTTCAAATCCACATTGCTAAAGATATTCATCAAGGTGCATTTACTACAGTAGTGTCAAATCTCTTATCATTATGTTGCCTTTGCATTGCTTGTAGGGACCACAGATTTTTACTTTGCTACATAATTACTTCAGGAACCATACACTAAACTTAATGAGATGCAGTCTGCCCTAGCCACCAACTTCTGGCAGACCTTACCAAGGTGCATTCCTTTTTCACTACCTATTTTAAGGTAAGCCTGTTTTTAAGGCTCCCCTGCCATAACAAAAACGATTTAGAATTTTTGGAGAATAATGTAAGTATTCGTAAAGCAAAACTAGTTTGTGAGAAAAGTCCTGTTCTGAAATATCTGATTCAAAAATATTATAAATAATTGTCCCATTTTGTCTTCTGAGCATTCAGTTGTGCAAACTAATATGTGTGTTTATTAAATTCACACACATTTTCTAATTATCTTTTTGTGAACATTTAAACATTTAGGTTTTTGTTCACAGTCAAACTGAGGGCTGTTGCAGTGACGCAGCCCACCTTGGGGCTGAGTGACATCCAGTGGGTGGATTTCCCCGCCCAGGACTGTGACTCTGAGGGAGGATCTGAGGGCGGGATGGAAGTCTAAGTCCACACCCCACTGGGTGTCTCCTTTGGCAGCATCTCCTCCTCCTATTCTAGATGTTTCTTTGATGTTTAGCTGTTCATTGGTTTAGAGGTTCATGTCTATTCAACAGTCTCATTTCTTATGCAGTTATGTTCTGGAAAGTTCTGTTCAGGTACACTTATCATTGCTTGATTCTAATAAGTTCCTCCCTCAATTCCTTTCCATTGGTTACATGTCACTCTCCTATTGGTCTGTCCCTTTGTTCCTCCCCGTTTCTGCCCCCTGTATGAAAGGGACTGTAAAAGACATCCAGGGTCTCCTTTGGTTGTTCACCTTCCAGATCTGCATTCCTCTTGTCCCCTTGGGGCAGAGAATAAATCTGGGAACTGAGACACCAAGAGATCCCTCTCTGGTTCTTTACTCTCACTAGTTGCTAAGCACCCAACTGCAGCCTGCTCCATTGAGAGCCGAAGGCACACAGCTCCAGGGGGAGCTGATACCAGCTTGCTGAGCTTCAGACTGCCTTGCTGCTGGGGCACCGAAGCTAGTTGCCTGCCAGGCCTTCAGGCGGCTGAGTGGTCAGAGCAAGAGAGGACATTTTTTTCAGGAAATCATTTATTCTTGTGAAGTGGAGAAACTTTCTTCATTTTTGTGTAAATAGCAAAAGAACAAACAGATACTATTAGGAATCTCTGGAGCAGTCTTCTGGTGTTATCTACTATCAATTCCCTGCTCAGAGGTACCAAGACAGGCTGAGAAAGCTGTAGCTTCTGCCACTAGCACCAGCCATCAAGGTGTGTGGCTTTGTGTTGCATTACAGTGGTGAAAATACACTTTCTTCCCTAAGTTCCTCTGCTCTCCATCCCAAAGTCCATGAGGGCTCTACTCATGTTTGCATTTCCTGCAAGGCTCCTAAACTGCATTTTAGAATTTCTCCATCGCACCTCTGTTCAGGTATCATATAGACATAATTAATGAAGCATTTTAACCAACAGAAAGCTCATTCATGAATTTGTCTTGATAAGCTTCATCTCAGGGTTCTGAGATGACTGAAATGAGAGGTCAAGGGGTGTCTTGTGAGAAGAAAGTGTCATTTACTACAACTATCTGCAACATAAAGGATTTTAAATCTCATGATATAACTATGCAAGAAGCATGAGAAGCAGCAGTGCAGTCAAAATTAAATTTTTCTTATTAATAGGAAAGTACAATAATCTGCATTTGTCCCCAATATTTACCCTGCTTTAATTGTTTTACTGAACTAAAAAGGCATGTGTTTCTAATTACATGGAGATAACTGCTGTTCACCCCACAGGGATCCTTTGTTTAAAAGCAATACTTGCCATGCTTTAAAGGATGTTGGAGAAATAATTTAGAAAGAACAAAGTCACAAACCTTTGTTCAGTCAAAGCAGTGAGTTACTTTAAAAATAATGCAGCTGACTTTTTTTGTTTGGCTTAAAATGGATTTAAAATTTTAGATTTATTTTAGTATGTCTGATAAAATTGTCCTATCTTTAACTCACAACGGTATTTACTTTAGCATGTGAAATTCAATAATAGCTTAAAAATTATTTAATAATTATGAAAGAATCAAAGCAGGTGTATATGTATCATGAAGCAGTGTAAAAAATGTGCCTTTTAAGAGCAGCTTCTAATAGGGCATGCTGTCCATGGTAATGGCATTAAATTCTCTATGTAGGTGGAGGCAAATACGGCAAATAGTTACTATTTCTCTTTGAAGAAAAAAGTCACATCAGCTTGAACTGCATGGTTTTATTTCTTTTCTCTGTTCAGTTAATGGTGTCAAGCAGCCATATGCAGTTAACAGCAATAAAGCAAATATTTGCTCCACTTCAAATGAAAATAGTCAGACACAGTTATCAAAGACATTAATATGTATTTAATGAGTTCACAGAAATACCCCCTGGTTTTCCAAGAGATGTGAAAACTGCCATAGTACAAACTTTCTCCAAACTATGATCTCCCCAGAACAAACAAGACATCCCCTGATTTAGTGAAAATTTCACTGGCTACAGCATTAATGTGAGAATGCTCACAAAACATAATCCCCTTAGTACCTGCACATTACTGAGACTACAGAGATAAAGTCAGTTTTATGATTTTGAAAAATAACTGGCAGCGCTGAAGAATGAACCAACCAATTATGCCCTGAAGCAACCAGTGTGACTTTGAATAGAAAAAAGGCATTGTAAGGTTATTTAATACAATATTTCAAAGAGAGTGTGACGATTTGCTCATATTCTGCATGTAGTCAGTGTTTTCTTTGTACAGTGCAGGATATTGTGCTTAAATAATTGTTGACGTTTTATGCACATGGTGCATATATTCTGGAATATAATAATGATTAAAGGAGTTTCCTGGGCCACTGGAGACATTATGTGTCATTGATAGAATGCCAGAAAAGAGAAAGCAGCAACAAACCAAACTCACAGAAAGTGTTCTATAGCTAATAACAACTGTCCTCCTGTCACCTCGAGATGAGAGGAAGGTTAGAGCACAAAAAGATCCTGTCTACATTCTAGCTGAGGGACTCTCAGGAAGCGTATTCTTTATACTCTGGCCCCTTCTGCCAGTCTTGATTAGTGATCTCCAAGGATACAATGACAGCTCTGCAGATTTGCTGTCCATAGGTTATTTTGCCAGAAATATTCTCACTCATCAATACATTGTTTTGCTAAAATATCCATGTTAATTTTCAATAAGAGTTTCTTAGTTTTTTTTAATAGAGCCCATATGTGGATATCATCTATTGCAGTGACACCCTGAACTTCTGTATTTAGGAAGGAACAGTCTGGTAGACTGGACTGTGGAACACACTGCTTAGATGCCCTCTTTCCTGAAGAATATCAGTTCAGTCAAATGGATTTACACATTTTTAAGGTCAGAAGGGAATACTAGGATAAACTAATCTGAAATTCTGTGGTAACAAGAAACATTTCTGTATTTAGCACATACAGAAATGGGCTGATAATGCTAGAAATACCACCATTTAGAATTTTCTCTGTCTAGTATCAAGTAACATGGCATCAGCTCTGTGAGACAGAGAAACATTCATATTTTGTTGAAGGGAAATAGACACGTGGATACGTAAATACACATGGAGCTTGGATATAGCACAGCACATAGATTTATGCTGTCACCTAACCAGAATTAAGCAATACCTAGTTGCCACATCCATTTCAGTGACCACTTTACAGAATCTCATTGCCAGTCAAAGCAATGGATATCGATATGACTATGGATATATACCAACCATCCCTCTGAAAGATGATGGTGTAAGTATCTGAGCATCTAACACAACTGCTCTGTCACGTACTTCTTTAAATTCCAGTCCTGAAGAACAGCATGGCCTTTGTAACATATTTTCCCACTACTGTTCCCAAACTGAAGTAAGTGGGTCATCTTTACTCAGAGCATAGTACCATTGCATAGCCTGGTCTTAGAGTTCCTTCAGCTCCCCAGTTCCCAGTGCTTGGAAATTTCCCTCCAGAAAGGAAAAGCCACCACTTCCTACTAAGCAGGTTATAAAATTAGTTTACTTTAAAATGGTGGTATTATCCCCGCTTCTGAAAGTAGAAAGCAGCCTTAGAGTGAGAAATGCACAACACAGTTGTTCAAATACAACACCTTGGAAACCTCAGTGGGGAGTCAGGGAAATTAAAAGAGCCACAAGAATGCCCTTGCTGAGAGCTACATCTCCCTCCTTCTATTCAGAAAGAGCTGTTCCAAAACCAGGCAGAATAACTGGGATTCAGAGAAGTCTTTCATGGCACTTTTACCTTGTTAGTTAGATCTATGAATTCACACTGGTATCACTACCCTTGGGCTGTGGCAGCCCTGGGATTCTGAGGAAAGGTAGTAAAGCCCAAAGATGCAGTGTATAATTTTTGCCTAAACTTCTCAGGACTGGAGGGAAGAGCACATCTTCTGCAGTGAATTTTCTTTACTTTTTTTTTATGTGGGAGGCCAGAAGGGACGGTGATAAGGGATCTAGTTGCAGGGTTTGGCAGTGAAGCAGAAATAAAGACAGCAGTTTTGGTGGTAATTTTAGTTCACTTAGCCAGATAATGTTTCCATGATTCTTTACAACTACTTCCCTTTTCACACCATTGAGTTTTTCTAGTCTCTGATGTCTACTTTTCTCTCAAAGTAAGGATGTAACAAGTGCCTTCTATATTGTCCCATAAGCAAGGGAGACAGGGCTACAGAACTAGCTATTTTCCCACTAAATGGAGAAGGACAAAGGTTCATGTCCAGGTTTCCCTGTGTCTTAACTGGAGAGGGCAGGTCCAGTCTACAGTGGCTTCTGTATTAGTATGCCCCAAGGTTACCTTTTTAGACTTCTTCAGTTTAGCCTTTCTCATCCCCTCCTTTCATTTCAGTGCCTGAAAGTAAGGCTTGATTTTGAAAAGGATTTTCTGTTCTGTTCTATTTCTTCATTCAATATGCATAACCCTAGTGAGATTAGAATTTTAACTTAGTCCCCCATTAGTCCTAAAGTCAGTGCATCACAGGTTTGTTGAGTTGGGATGGATGCATTTCTTGTCACCTAATTGATGTCTCAGTGACTGCATTTCTCATCTTCTGCATCAAGGATTTCTCCTCTGTTTTTCATTTTTGTTTTTCATGAGCCCTAAAGCTACCATCCATTAAAAAATTTAAAAATAGAATCAAAGGATCACAGATTCATTTAGGTTGGAAAAGACATCTGAGATCACTGAGTCCAGCCTTTGATCACTGTCGGCGATTGAACCACAGACCCAGACCAGCAAGGGATCTGAATCATTTATTCAATGGAATGAGCTGGTTTTATACACTTTTCTAAGGCACAGCATTTCCGTATATGGCATGACCTATCCCATGTTGCCACATCAGCAACACTTTCTAAATGTCCTTCTATGGGGTGATCACTCGCTGTTCACCCGTCTGTCAGCTCCCGGCAGGCTCCTTTCTGTAGGGGTCTGCGGTGTGACACCTCCTGCCCCCAGGGTCCGGTGGAGACAAGCTTCTGTGTGTTGCCATGTGCTGCTTTGTGCTGCCTTGTGCCTCTGCAGGCAGGTTTTACAGCTCACAGCTCTCTTATAATTCCCCATAGATCACCACTTTGTCAGCTAGACCATGGCACTACCACTTGCTTCTTGAACACTGCCAAGGATGATGACTTCACCTGCCTGGGCAGTCCATTCCAATGTTTAACAACCCTTTCCACTAAGAAGTTATTCCTGATGTCCAGCCTGAACCTCCTCTGGCACAACTTAAGGCTATGTGCTCTCATCCTAAGAGTATTAAGTATCTCAGCCTTTTCCTCATCCTTGGTGACTATGTTCCCCTCTGTGTCCAATAAAGATGGAGATTTCCTTGGCCCTCGTTTTGTTGGTAACATACTTATAAAAGCACTTACTATCTTTCACAACAGTGGCCAGATTGAATTCTAGTTTAACTTCCACCTTTCTAATTTTCTTTCTACGTGACATAATGGCATCCTTATACTCCTCCTGAGTTTCCTGTCCCTTCTTCCAAAATTCATAAACCCTCTTTTTTCCCCCCCTGAGTTCCTGTGAGAGCTCCCTGTTCAGCCAGGCCGGTCTTCTTCCCCAATAGCTCCTGTTTCAGCACTTAGGGCTGGCCTGCTCCTGCACCTTTAAATCCTAACTTTTTAATAGCCCCATCTTAATGTATATGTTTTTAAAATTTACAGACAATTAAATTTTCATTCTTAATACTTTCCATCAAGAAAATTGGTGGTTATCTGTGTAAGAGAATCAATGTTATGTTATATTATTAATCAATGTGTACTAAATAACTGACAACTCAACTTTCAGGTAAAATGAGACTGCATGAGCTGGCTGCTAAATGATTTTCTTGCACAATGTTAAGGTAAATACACTCTTTCCTAGGCCTGGAAAAAGAGTTAAAAGTTGAGTGTGTCGTTTTAACACAGAGTGCTAAACAAAACTCATTTTGAAAGATAGGATGTGCCAGAATGTGAAATGAATACTAGCATAACCAAATTGGGACTTGGCTTACAGATACAACAGTTTCCAGTGACTTCCAATGCCATTTCAGCACAAAACTGATCCTGCCTTTCTCCTTTAACTTCCACATGTTCAGCTCCTGTTTAACCTCTACAGAGGTGTGTCTCTTTAAAAAGTTCTCATCCAGACTTTCTCAAACTACAAACTATTCCATCGTTGAATTAAGTGTATACATATATTAAAGATACTGAAATAACAAAAAATAACATAACTGTGTATTGAAATATTAGTAAAAAGCAATACAATTTTTTTTCAAAATGAAAAGCATGGCATTTTAGTATCTTTACTTCACAAGAAAATTATTTCATATATAAATGTATGCAATCAAGAAATGTTCAGGCAATGGCATTGCTTCATTGGCTCAACATCCCTAAGTACATTAAAATTTAGGTCTTAAGGTTTAATTAGCAGAATACAGTTTGGGCAAATGAACAGCATGGAGGTGCCAAAACATGAAATCCTAAAAATAGGAACCCATTAATCTTCCCGCTGTGGTGCACATATGCAGCTGTACAGTATCTGATGGATTGAAAACTGTGCCTGAGAACAGCATTAAGATTCGCAGCAGCAGAGGAACTCGACTGAACAAATTTCACAGGGCAGCAGGAATTTATCATGTTTGTTCTGTCAATGTAACTCACATCTCACTCGCTAAACCCCATAAAGGAGCGCAGGAAGCAAAGAGAGAAAGGCAGAGGAGAGGAAACGGAGTGATACCAAACAGGGATATTTTGAAGAGATTTATACATAAGCTACTTTGAGACTACATTGCTTCTCAAGAAAGAAAGAAAATGTAAAATAAAAGAACCATTAACTAGTATATTGTTTTTATTTTGCACTGTGTTTCATGACATAGTGCTTTTTTGAGTGCTCTGTCAAAATACCAATTCCCAAACCTTTTCAAAGGAGTGCATACAGTATTTCCACTTGAAGAGAAGTAGATCATAAACCCATAAGGTGAGCTCCTACAGCAATCCCTCTGACAGTTCTTAGGACAGTAGCCAACAGAAATGTTTTCTTCAGAAAAAGGATATAAAATGAGTCCATCCAATCTTTCCTGGTTTTGTTTGGCCTTTGAATCACGGAGCCTAAAAAACAGTCTTCCTTTCTGGACAGGATGGATTTCCTCTGTGTGATTGGCAAGCAGAGGTATGAAAAATCATACCTTGATTGGCCTCAAGATCATTATATAAACTGAAGCTCAGAGGAGTCCAAGAGAGAGAATTTTCTGCCACCACACCCATCTGAAAATGGAAAGTAATTTTGGTCAGCCTAATTTACCCAGGTGACAATATTGTTTCTACCATGAATTTTACCAACAAGGTTTCATCGCTGAGGGTAAGACTCGTTTTGGAGGTGTATAGGTGAGAGAGAACTGCTGGTATTGAACTCCAAAGGATGTCTGAGGACATGTGCAGAATATGCCATGGAGCAAATGCCTTACAGATTATGGGTAACAAATAAGACTTAGAATCAAACTCTAGATCAGTATAACACTGTGGATTGACTCTTTGGAGCACAAACATTGTCCTAGGAAATATTCAGATCACATCTGTACAGACAGAGGCTCCCGAAGGTGGTTGTTCATTGAAATAACAGTGCTGGGAACTTTGCAGTCAGTGTTACCCAGTTAGCAGCACACAGTTCATTGTACAGAGATGTGACAGATGGTGACTCTAGTTCCTATAACACAGCAGGAGCAGAGCTGATATCCCAGAACAAAGCCAACTAGCTCAGCATCAACATAGGACCTGACAAAACATTTCTTCACAAATGAACTAACCAGATACAGAAGGAGGGCAAGCATTTGCAGAGAGACTTAAGGCACAGTCTACCCCTCTCAGTACAGAGAAGCTCAGGTATTGAAGACTGTATTACCTGCAGAAATAGAAGCAGGAACAGCTGCTCCTAAGCTGCTACAGAGCAATCAAGCTGATTAGAGAGGTGCTAAAGACCAAACAATTTTCTCTACATGGTGCTGTCACATACAAGTCTCTGTTAGCAGCTCTGCACCATGCTCCACTTTCCACTGTACTGATGCCCTAAAAAGCTGCTCCTATCTTAAGTGGATGGTGCTTAGCTATGGCTGTGCAGTGGCTAAACTCCAGGGGCCCACCCTGTGTTCTTAAGACTCTTGTACATAAATAGATATGCCAAATTTCCATGTGGTTTTTTAATGTGCCTTTCTTGTTTTTCTAAATAAAAAGATAATAGTGAGCCCATAGTCGCAAGGACTTAATGACATCTCCAAAAGTGACCAAAGAAAGTGGATTTAAAATTCCAGGAGCTGCAAGGCAGGAATAATGTACCAGAAGGGGGTTCAAACCTTAATTCTATTGAGAGAAAGTCCTTTTGTGTAATCTAATTCAAGTCTTTGTGCCTCTTATTGACATCTGACAAAAGACTCCTGAGCTAAATAAATGAGCTCTCAGAACGATTTTAAGAGAGATTAGGTGTTTCTTGGCCCTTTTCTTAAGAAAACATTGCTTTTGACTAATGTGTTAGAACCTATCTCGCAGCGATCGCAATAGAGGAAAGACAGTGAAGGATTGTGTGGAGTAAAGCACCCGCCTTCAGCTGGGTTTACTTACAGACCAGGCCTTTCTGCTGTATACAAAATGAAAAGTAAACTCAGTGGATGCTCTGTCTACCTGTGGAGCTATTTCTTTGATTCTAGAGAGCAGAATAAGTATTTTTTCCATACTTTTTAATTAAGATAAAGGTTGGTGGGGTTTTTTGGTTGGTTGGTTGGGTTTTCCCCAAATAGGCTATTTTAGGTGTAGGCTGTTCATACCTGTACAGGAAAAAAACACATAGTCTCAAAATAAACCTGGCAACTTGTCTTTTTCTCAGACATCTTTTCAAGTACATGCTAACTGGAATATAAGAAACATCTATCTAGAAAACAGCCTTCACATGTGTGCATGTGTGAGACGGAGCTGAGTACATCAGATCTAAAATACTACCTTACATTGTCAGAAAAGGCAGACTGAGGACAATGATTTAGTGACCAAATACTCCAGCCTGTGTTGTAATGTTTCATTCCAAAACTTCCCTGGTTTAACCCCCATTTTTTAAAGGAGTATGAAGTGTTTCATTTTTGTCAAATTATTTATTTTGAATATTTTTTTTAATATTCCTAAACATAACTGTCTTGTGTTGACAATGTGCTGAACAGATATACAACATTTAATTTTTCCATTTAAAATGAGCAAATTTCACTAAATAGAGTACAGGTATTTTCTACATTTGAAGGAAACAAGAAGGATTGCTTGTCATTAATATAAAAATATGGCATTTGCAGCTTGCTATCTCTACTACTGTATTTTTCCTAAAGGACATTCCTAAATGGGGAAAACAACTGGTATAGCTATAAAATAATAACCTACTCCATCAGGTATAAGTCATGCAAGCTTGGAGCTGTAGGGTTCATTTTATGTTCATTCACTGGGGGTGAAGTTTGGATTCCCATTTCTTTCTGTTGCTGCATCTCAACAACCTCAGAGGTGCTCAGAAACAAACTGAGAGTCATTCACATAAAACATAAAGTAGAGCCAGGTTAGACCAATTTGTGGCACTATTTTAAACTGGATTCCCTTTTCTGTTCTCTCTGAACAAACTCTTCTCCTCTTCCCCATTCCTACCCTCTGTTTTCTTTGCTCCTGAACACAAATGAAAAGAGCAAAGCAAAACCAAAGAAAATTTGTGAGTGCACTGCCTCTAGTTCTGCTGTAACCCACTGCCTGACCAGCAGCTGCTGCCTGGCACCGTGGCAATACTCTGTGGCTTTAACAGTTTGAAGAAAAGTAGGTTAGCACCCTTGCTGTTATTAGTGCCTCATCAAAAAGGACATGAGAGCAATCAGAGAGAAGAAATGAGAGCAGGTGGGAGGGGAGATGTGGAATGAGGAAAAAGGTGTCAGGGAACCATTTGTTCATTCTCTGATGACCAGCCAGTTGTTTTCCTAACCTCCAAGAATGAATAAGCCCTGACAACATATCCTGTAATACTAATGACCAATTGCATATTATTTGGCTGTAATTCCTCTGTGATAATTCAAGCTGGACAGTATACTATGTCATAATAAATGCTGTTAGGGACATAATCTTCCCCATTCTGCCAATTTGGTTTGCATTATGTTTAGGGAAAGATGTTTGCCACAGAGAAAAGAGGAAGCACATCAGTTCTCCCTCCTAAATCCCATATCCTTTCTCCCTTTCTGTGAGCCTCACATTCAAGTTACTTCTACTCATAGCCAACTAGTCAAAGGTGAGGGCTGAATCCTTAGTATCTGAAGGGATCAGGAAAAAAAGCTGTTAGGTTGATAAACCCATAAGGCATACAGTGAGCAAGAATAAGAGTCACTACAATTTAACAGATCATTAACCTACGCAGCATAGATACTATCAGGCCTAGAAAACTCAAAGAGAAATAGTTTGCTCATTATCACACCTTTATCAAAAGGTACTGCTTGGCTTTTCCTAAGTAGGTTGAGGACTAATCCTTCCTAGCTCTAAATAAAGTTTAGTTTTCCAAAATTAGATGGCATAATACAAAGTCCAAAACAAAAACTTAAGGAAAAAAATTATCCACTGCCTACTGTTCAGCATCAGGTTGAGGCTCCTGTGACAACTTTGTTTGGCAGCTGCTAGGTGGCTTCAGCAATTTCTGTCCCATGGTGGGACTATGTGGGAAGGAACAGTGATGAAGTACTCTGGCTAAAACAGGAGGAAATTTCTTGCCTCTAGATCCCTTGTTGTCGTGGTTCCTTTTAATGCCCAGCAAACAGCAGGACAAGCCCAACAACAGGCATGGCACAGAAGCAGAGGAGCAGCTCTTGACAAAAAAACGCCCAAGCCGGCCATGACTCCCTGGCAAACATCCAGGAGATCACAGCCAGGGCGTATCACTGATGTGGCAGAGATCCAACCCAGCAGAGGAAAAGTGAGTGAGCCTGCCAGGATGGCTAGCTGCATCAGTTTGCTGTGCAGACAGATAACTGTCAGGGCAAAGACAGGAGAGGTGCTGGGATCTACAGGTGGGATCTGGGGATCAGGGACAGGGCAGAGCAGGGCAAGCAAGAAGTTGTCTTGGTGGATCCACAGAGGGGAGAGTAGGACTAGGCTATTCAAAAGAAGCAAACTGTGGGATGAAGGCAGCTGTCCAGTCAACTGCACTCTGAAGGGGTGGCCTAGGGGTACATTTCCCGCATTTCTCCTGATGAAACTGCCATAAGGGGGTCTGAAAGTCCCAGGGCTGTGTTTCATGCTCCCTGCAGGTGCGCTTTTGTACTGCTTGGAGACCTAGGCTTTACACTGAGGCATCAGTGCCATGATGCAAATAGAGTAAAGCTGCAATTCGCAGCGTGACTCCTAACCCAGTGATCCAGTCGTCTCTCCAGCAGTTGTCTTTCAGGTGAAGGAACAAAGAAATGCAGCCAAAAGATGGGAAGAGGTTGCTTCCATGAAGACACAGGTGTGAGTTCAGAGATTTCCTACATTGGATTCACCACAGAAGAAAGCATGTAATGGAACTGCAACTTTAATCCATTTAGCACTCTGTCAGTCAATGGGGTTAAGCTGAATTAACCTCTGTGTGTGGAGTTCGACTAATGAACTAATGAACTAATAAATTCCTTATACTGACCCTCTGGTAAACTTAAACTGACAGGCTTTTTGTTTTATTATAGGTGTTTTTGTTTTGTTGTAGGATTTTTGTGTACATGCTATCTCATAATCAATAGTTGTACTTCGCTGAAAAAACAGAATAAACACTACATGCTTTAGGGAATAAAGTGGGTTTAGCAGAATTGTTGAGCAAATGTAAAAATTCCAGCTACTCAGCTTGTGCCTATGAATCCACAATAATAAACTTGTCCAACTCCATGCATTCTCAGCAAGCTGCAAGACTTAATCTTTAAACATGTACACACACATATATATATATAAAAATGGGACCAGTAAACCAGTTGCCCATTCATCTTGGGCTAGAAGAGGCTTATCTCCTCACAAAAGATACTCAACATGGTGCTAGTCTTCCTAGGACTTTGTGTACACAAAATACCATCTCACTCAAGTTGGACATCATGGCAAAACCTGAAATTAACCGCTTGCATGAGTCCCTGCGGTCCCCACTAGTATGCCAGGATCCCGTATCTCTATCAGCAGCAGACACTAAGATTGGAAGCTCCACTGTCCAAGGTTGAAATTGATTTCCAGATAGTAAAACATCAATGCCAGCTTAAAACTGCTTCCCGTAAAGCTTCTCTAGTGTGATGCTTCATTCTTCAAGAATGAAATAGGGTGTAAGTGAAAGAGTTCCTAGCTTTACATACTGCTTTTGTCAGATTCACTTTTTGAATACTTTTAATGCAAACTTTTTTCTTGTGACAGGGTTTTTCCAAGCCTTCTTACATACAACTGCATTTATGTACACACACAGGAATGCAGCTTCATGTTTGGAAATCTCTAGGAGATAAATCCCACAGGAAGATACAGAAAGCAGGTTTCTGGGCCACCTAAAATGTGTCTGATTCCAGCTGTAGGAACAAAAATTACATATGTATAGTTCTTTTTATTTGGACCTATGTTTTATAGTATTATTTATTTTAAAAGCTCAGTACACTACCAGTCTTTTTTTATTCTTTATACAGAAACTACTCATCCCATGTGCTATCTGACGTTTCTTAGAGTTTATCTCCTAAATAGAGTTTTAATGTTTTGGAGTTGCTACCCAGGGATTGTGAAGCCTTGAGAAAGCAGATGAACATCATTCACCTCTACGAAATAGGAAGAGACTTACCACAAAGTAGCAGAGACTTTCTCTGGGCAGCTGATGGACATATTTGTAGCCATTCGGATATAATGAATGGACAAAATAATAGTGTCTACATTGCTGTGAAGGACATTTATGCTAGACCCCAGAAAGGAAGCTCTAATGGATTAAATTCTGTGGAGAACTTTTGGAGTCACTCTCACAGTAGGTCCCCCGGAAGAGGCTAAAGAGACACTCCAGGAATAACACAGGCACAGCTGATCCTGTCATAAGGCACGTGCAGAGGTGAGCTGGGCTCCCCAGGGTTTGACTCTGTGTCCGTATACCATAGGGGACACAGGAACTCACTCCCCTCCCTACTCATTGTCCTCAGCCTCAGGGTGTTGCCAAGGGGAAGTGGGAGGTGCACTGCACTCTGGAGCCTCTCTAAGACTCAGCAAGGAGCGTGTGGAAAACTGCCATGGTAATTTGCAGAGTCTGTGCCCATCTTTTTCTGGAGCATTTGTGTTCTAAGGGATGGGATCTTTTTTCTGAGCCAATAACCAGCTGTCACGTACATTTGCTAAAAATAATGCATTTGATCTTGTAAATTGACATTGCAGTCTTTAAAGGGAGAGGCATTGCCGGTGTTTGTTCCAGGGCTCGAGATGAATCCCACTGAAGGAAAAAAGAAAAGGCTACAGTCTCAAGTACTAATAAAACAATCAATTCACAACAAAATCAAGAAAGTTTTAGGAGCACCTGCAACCTCATAGAATCAGAAACAATGCCAGGTGAGATAGATGTGCTAGAGACAAAGATTTGTTCAACAAGTTGAAATAGGATTTTTGATTAGGATGAGAATGCAGGCACTTCACTGGAATATTTTGGGTTGTTTATTTATTTAATAGTTCAAAAATTCACTATAATAACAACACCCAAAAGAGATCTCCACCGAGCTCCGTGGGCAAAAGAGGGGCATGAGGCAATAAGATAAACAGCTGTCAAAATGCCATTTTTAGTCAATAAAACACCTTCAGAGGCTACTTTTCCAGATCCACTATTGGTGTTTAAAAGAGATCCTGAGCCACTGCTATCTAACCCTGTAATTTAGAGGCACAATGCATTACAGCAGTAACAACAGAGAAAGAGTGACACTGAAAGACATGAAATTGGATGCCAGTAAATGCCTCAAAATAACTTACTATTAAGAAGCTTGACAGAAGAGGGACAAATGTGAAGAATAATGCCAGAAATCAGATAAACAATTAGTTAATATAGCTGTGCTACATGGCCATTTCCTGTCACCTTCATTCAAGATGCTGCTTACAGTAACTGGAAGTGACAAAATCTGGCTTATGTATTTTAGAAAATCCTTTTGAAGCTATGTTCTAATGTATTTGCCTTTCTACAATCAGACTGAAATGAATTTGAGTACTGTGAAGCTACACAGTTCCTGTGAGAGATTAACTGAAAATGCTTCTTTATCACTTTGATACAATAGTACATTACACAGCTACTAGTTAAGACTCAGGGAGAAAACTCCAGTAGCCAGTTGTTGAACACAGCTGAAAGTGTTAAAACATGATCTCCTACAAGAAAAATTCTGTCCTCAATCCATTTTACATTGTCCTGCTATTCCATTTCTATTTGCCAATTCAAATGATCTCTGAAATAAATATTATGCCACAGAAGGAAGTAAAGACTAAGATAGTCTCAGCATCCTAAATGTTAAGGCCATCCTCACCGTTACGAACATGATGTTTTCTTTTTCTTTCTATTCTTATCAAAATGTTGATGTGTCTCATGACTCTAAGATGCTCTCTCTTTTTTCCACTTTTCTGCTAAAGCTGATAATCTGACTAGAAATAATAAGCGATAATTAAATATTTAATATTCAATATTTAATTAAATGACTGCTGGCTGAAGCTTAGAAATATTTTTGTCCATCACTAGATGTAGAAAAACATCTCTTTTAAAAATTACATTTTTGCAGCTTTAAAATTTTGGGGTTTATTATTTTTAAATGAAAAAGGAAAAAAAGCATTTCTACATCAAGCTCACAAATTATGTGGAGCAAATTTAGACATATTTTGGGTACCTTTCTGAGTAACAGCAGAAGCTGGTTCAGGTCCAGACTTAATTTCCTCTCTGTACAATAAATACAGACTTAATCCCATTAGTTTTGCCTTTGATTGCAATACTAACAGAGGTTGGGCACTGCTTAAGATGTGTCCCTCAGTTGGTACACTAAGGTTGGTGTGTAAATATCAAGTAAGGGAATACATGGTAGGAAAGTACACCAAGGCCTTGATAATATGCTCAAAAAATGATACAGAAATAATGCTGTTGTCAAGAAAATTAAGCACTGGAATGTGAGGCAAAGAGGCACTGAACAGTCTCCATGCTTACAGGTTTACAACTGGCAGCTGGAAAGAGCCCTGGGAAGGTGAGTCTAATCTCTGAGCTGTTCCTGCTTTGGGCAGGAGGAGATCGTTTCAGACCAGAGCTATGTCATCTCTAGGATTCTGTACCCACAAGGCAGAAATTACAGCCAGGACAAAGGTTAGAAAACTGGATGGCAGCTGAGAAGGGTTGAAAGAAAGAATCAGGGCTGCTTTCTCTTACCCAGTTCTTGTCACACTGCTTACGGAACCTTCTGGAAGACAAACTGCCATGATCAAACTGGATGCTGCACTGCTTTCCCAGAGGAACACACATCAGTGTGTATGGTCCACAGCCTCCTGCCCGGTGAGAGTATTCCAGAAAAATATCAGGAAATTATCAGATTATCAGGTCATAAATCTGTGCTGATTTAGATTAGATGTTTTGTGAAGACACTAGTGAGGGGAAATAAGGGACAGTGGATCAAATTCAGTAATTAAAAGGGTAAATTAAATTCACTGGGGCAAGTAAAAGAGATTCAAGGTGTGTCAAAGAGAGGAACACAAAGCAAAAGAATCATAGAGGGATACAAAGCAAAATGATTATGGAAACCTATGATGCAGTTAATAATGGACCTTTAAAGGGACAGAGGAGCTTTAAAGTTAAAGGAATGCAAATTAGATCCAAGTGTGACAAAGCAAAGGAGTGGCTGAACACAGGAAGAGGAAGAGCCATGGTGTACCCTCAGGCAGCAGCCTCAGAGAAGATGAGCTTGCAAAAGACCAAGTCAAAACAGAGAATCAAATAACAACTGTAAAATTGCCTTAGTTCATAGCCTAACAGCATTCAGATCCTGTCGAGTGTAGGGCCAATGAGATTAGCTCAGTTGGTTAGAGCTAATAATGACAAGGTTGTGGGTTTGATCCTCATATGGGCCATGCACTTAAGAGCTGGATTCAATAATTTTTGTGGGTCCCTTCCAACCTAGAATATTCTGTGAAGTGGCCTGAAACCTTCCAGATACTGAGAAGTAGTACTTCTCCTGGGTTGTAGCCCACTGCTTGCTATCTCAAGTGCTGAGAAGACATAAATTGGAGGCAAAGGGATTCCTCTTAGATTTTCTCAGTATGCTCAATACATATTTTTAAGAGACATTAAAAGTTATGAAGGAGGCTAATTTTATATTTCCAGCCTATGTCATACAAAAGCTCTGTCTCAAGAAAATTTACTCTTGCACCCTTGAAAGTCTGCAAGGGTTAGTGTTTTCTCACTAAGCCTGGAAAGCTTTGAAAATGACAGTTGGAGAGTTTCAAGATTGACTATCACATGACCTCATTGATTTCTATTAATTCCTCAGCAGAGAAAGTGTTCCTCACAGTCTGTTAAGGGGGAAAGCTGGCATTAAAAGAAGTGTCTGAGGATTACAGTCCCATTTAGAGCTTTTAAAACACATGCTGAAAATTAGGCATGAGTGGATTCTTTGACTTAAGCAAAAATTGTTCATCTGCTTAAACTTAAAAACATATATATCTTATGAACTGGGTCAGGTCAATACAATTTCCCACTTTTCTCCATAGACCACTGATGCAACTAAATGTTTAAATCCCTCTCTGTCAAGGGAATGAATAAGGAAATGGTATAGCAAATCATGTTCAAATATATCTGTGTTACGGAGTAATGTCAGTGTTCTTTTTTAACTGGTCTGAGAGATACTTTGTAAGAAATCATGTGCTTTGTGATCATCAGGATGCACAGCAGTTAGGGACCTGACTATTTTATAGAACGAAAGAACCAAGCTGTTATCTTCAAGATGCTCACAAACTGAGATATCTGCCTGAGCAGCTTACACTGAAATGTGCCAAAAATAAAAATAAACATTTGAAACAACCAAAAGAAACAGCAAGATGAACCATTTCACTTAGTTGGTACCTACTATAGGAAGAAATATTATGTAGTGTTAAAGCATACCAAGAAAGGTTTTATTGGTCCATTAATGCACATAATGGGAGCATTGCAAAGCATAGAAATTATACAGAGGTGAATGAATTTCATTCAGTGATGGGTGAAATTATCCCTCTATATGAAATCTCTGCAGTCTTCTGTGATATTTCTCTGTGAAAGCAGGAGATAAATATCATTAATTTTTATTTGCCTTTGCTTTCGGGACAGTGCAATGATGTCAATTTCCCCAAGACATGTGAAGTCATCTTCACACATGTTCTGATGCGTAGCTTCCTGTGTGCAGGGCAAGAGTTGTCTAAGAAATTTTTGTAATAGAATAAAATTTTTTAAAGGTGCTGTGCTAAAACACAAACATACATATTAAAAAATGTAAATAGCATGTCAAGCTACCTCTGCCCCTCTGCTTATGAGGTAAGAGGTGTTCAATAAGTGTTATTGAAATAGACATGGAAAGATATCTGAGAGCAGCTGGTCACAAGCATACCTAGTTTATTTTTATCACCCAATCACAGATGTTTAGAAAGTCTGTGGATTGCTCTAGGGGTCTGCAAAAGCTAATCAAAACAGACATATGATTGGTAGTCTTTAATTCACTATATCAGGGTCAATGCCATCACTGGAAACTTTTATAAATCAAAAAAGGTGGAAAACACAATGTATAACAGTGGGATTTCACAGAGCACACTCCTCATTAATCTACCCCAAACACATTAGCATGAATGATTAGCCAATATGCAGAGTCTTGCTGACTACTCTCTGTGAGAAGGAGTGTCCCAGTTTGAAAGCAAACCAGTAAGAGACTCAGAGTCAGGAATACAATTTAATAGGAAAAGAAAACAAAATAAATGCAATAGTACAAAAAAAACCACTGACAGAGTCAGGATACAACCTGACACTCTGTTAGTCAGGGTGGCGGTAGCAGTCCAATGAAGTGGTGGCTGCAGTCCTCCTGAAGTGGTGGATGTGGTTCTGTAGAAGCAGTGATCCTGTAGAAGGGTCTGCTCTTCCTTGGAAAGTCCAGTGGTGGCTATGTAGCTCTTGTCCTCATTATATACAGATGGGAATGCTCTGTTCCTCCTCCTGGGCGGAGCATCTCACAATGGGATGGTGAGTCATGAGGTAAGGCATTGATGGGCCCATTAACAGGAGATAGTCCGGAGAGAGTTACCTATGAGTCATGGGGCAGAGTCCTTGATTGCCCATTAAACAGAGATGGCTCCCAGGGAGAGTTATCAAGGATGAGTCATGGTAGGAGACAATGAACATTGCCCCACCTGCTTTAACAGCTTGTGAAGATGGTGACAGAATACATACCTTTGGGCACATCTTACATTGTAACCTAGGACAAAGAGAAAGTCATGATATAGTCAAGTATTGCTTGCATGCAATCCTTCCTTTTAAGGAATGCATACAAATTTTGCTTCCATAAATACAATAAAAATAAACAAGAGAAAGTTTATTTTTCCAGCACTCCAAGCTGGCTCAGTTTTCTGTCTCCCTCTGAGCACCATTGTACCAGTGCATCTTGAATTTTCTCCTTGTTTTTCTGGGTTTCCCACTAATGGTTTTTCACTCCTTTGTTTCTTCCTGACAGACAAAACTCAAAAGCAAAACTGACGCATTGCAGCCCCAGCCCCAGAAAGCCATGGATCCTGTGGCTCAGCTTCTGTTCCTCCTGCGCCAAAGCTCTGTGTAATGTTCCTGTCATTTCACCTATCCTACTCAGTACTAGGCTAAAGTGCTTTTTGTGGTGGTTAGTACACCTATTAACCTCTCAGGTATTCAAGGTCTTTCTTTGCCTAGCAGCAGCTGCTGGTAGCCATCAGCCTTCCCTAACCTGACAGGTTCATATGGAAGCTGCAGTGTTCACAGGGCTGGTGACCAGGAATTTCTGACAGTGAGCTAAACACAGAGGTAGCCTGTGGTAGAAATCCTACAGTAATTTCTGGAGGACTGAAAACCTTACAAAAAAATCTTTTCAGTTTTGTGTTACAGCTCCAAGAGTGGCAAATGATAGTGTAAAGTGAAGAGAATTATTTGGTTTTGACCTGTTGTGTTTCTTGGATCATGTGGAAGTTTCTCAAAGAGGGAAATTTGCAGTCTTTGTCACCACTTCATATAGCAGCAGTTTTTCTAGAAAGTTTTTGGGGGTCAGGGGTATTTTACATTAGGAGTTCTCACCCTTCTCAGCATTTGATTTTCTTTTTATTCTGTTATTCCGAATGAAGTACAGACAATTTAAAGATTTCTTACAGAGGAGATCTCTTTCCGCATCACAGCTGGAAAAAGACAGAGTCATTAGTCCTGCTCTGTGTGTGCCTCTCTCCATATCTGGGCCAGAAGCAGAGAGAAAACTGAGAGGGGAAAAGTCACCTGAAACTAATGGGTATAGCAAAAAGGGCTTGCTCACACACTTCTAGCAGAGCTGGTGTGTTCCACATTTGACAGTTACCACTAAGAACCTGGGGATGACAGCAAGCAATCACAATTTCCACCTAATTTTTCAGATGCGCAAAGAATAATGCACAAAGAAATAAGAAGGAATACAAAAATCATAGAGAAATGAAACAGCCAGAGTAGAAAGCAGAGCTGTATTTTTGTTGCTGCACCTGCCTACTCAGTCATCTTCCATTTTTATTTTCAGCTGTTGAAGCTGGGAAGCTGAAGTACAACTTTTAATGTTCAGATGCACAGGACTGAATGTCAGGGAGCAAAGTGATACTCCTTTGGAGGAAAAAAAAATCACAACAAAACCATAAATCAACATAAAAGTAATATGCCTTTATCTGGTACTTTTCTTGGGGGCATTTCTGAGAAGAACATTCAGAAACTGCAGACAACACAGCAGTGGTTGGGAGAAACCTAGACAGCTGATCTGAAAATCTAAAGAAAACCACTGTTTCAGATCCTTCATCTGTTCAGTATCCTGTCGCTGTCTTCTTGCTGTACAGTAGCCAAAGGATCAAGCAATTTATAAGTCTATAATGAGGAAGGCAAAGCTCAGAAATCTGCTTCATATCGAGAAGTTCAGTAAGTGTCAGACTAAGGTTGTGTCTTTGCCCTGACAGACACAACTCCAGCTGCCAAATACAAACCTACTTTTGGATTTTTTCACCCCCTCCCTGAACTGCCACATCTTCTCACCAGCAAGCCATCTTGACTCAGACCAGAAAGCCAGATGACTTTATACCTGCTGGCAAACCTTTTACAGTGGTATGGACTCAAAGCTGCTTCTAGGAGTGTGGTCAGAGCATTCCCAGCACGACACACCACTGACATTCTTCTTGGCCACCTCAATTCCAGATGGCCAGGTCAGCATGGCAGAAAATCCAGCCAGCCAGAAAATTCCCTTAATTTTCCAACTTTCCAAAGATCAGGAGTCTTATTTTACCGCATTTTCAGGTAATAAAACAAGGGTAGGTGGAAGAGACATGTTCAACATCGTCTGACAGAAAGCATTTGCTGATGGTGTTGCTGAATAACTTGCGCAGTGTAGCAGTTCAATGTGCCCAGATCTCTTCAGCCCAAAAGTTTTGTCTGTGAAGCCTGCTCACACAAAGAACTCAACCACCAATTCCAGTGTGGAATATTGTGTAGAAAACCTTATCAGTGGAGCAAGGGCAAGGGGCAAATGAACTGTGCAGAGCTGTACACCTGTGCCAGCAAAATGGAATGGTTTCCAGGGGACCTACATAAGCTGTGGAGAAACAGAGGATGTTGATTTCTTTAGAATAATCTTCCTTAAACATCAATCTATTTATTCTCTGATCACTTGTCTATGGAGACTGAGCAAGAGAATGCTTAGTTTTATCCTTTGCAGATAGAAGCAAATTATTCAGAATAGTCATCTTTATTAGTAAGACTTGCCGAGGTGCAATAGCCCATCCCATCCAAAATATGTTGCTAAATTTAGAAATAGCCAAAGCTATTGCTGCCACTGATGTAAGACATCACTTGATTTCATTTGGGGGAAAAGAAAGAGGAAGAAAGGGAGTGTAATGGCTGCAAAACCTGATGTGTAGTCAGATAGTTCAAAGATGTTTTTTTCTTGCTGGAAAGGGAAGTGGTAATTTAATTTTACATCCAAGCCACAGAAAGCTTTGCCTTAAGATAAACTAGAGCTTGATTACTTGCTGCACACCATAATTTAGGTTGGAATTTTAGAAGGAAAATGTCCTCTTTTACTCTTTAGTTACTCTCGCAGTTTCCCTGTAACTGGCTGCACACACTACCTTGCTAAATAATTTTTTACTTGCTTTTTTCAAATAAATATACACAGACTTGGGTGACATAGAAATACAAAAAATTCAAAACTACCCAGTTAAGCTTTAACTCTAAGTAACCACTCTGTATCCAAATAATGAAGAAAGACTTGGAGACAAGTCAGCATAAAATACGTGGCACAGGAAAGCATGCTGAGAAACATAAGAAATTTGGGTGTAAACACACTTTCCAGCATTTGTAGAGATCCAGGATATCCAGCTTATCAAAAGGATCAAATGTGTTCTGAGATTTGTGCAAAAAACAAAACAAGAAACAAATGACATTTCATGCAATGCCAGGTTTTTTCACTAGGAGGTTGGAGCCCTTTGGAACAGATTTCCTTTGAGCACTTCAGATAACATTTTGCCTGCTGCCTGAGAACAGTGTTTGATAGGGAACAGTAGGTTTTAGGTTTCTGAAGGTTTCTGAAGGTTTTCTTGCATTGTATAATAAAAAGAAGGTAGATCTAAAAATTTGCCACCTTGTTTTTCTGTCGCTTCTGTCATAGCACTATTGCACTTCAGTTTCGGGGACTTTGAAATCTTTAAAGTCTCTGGAGCTGGAGCCTGCCACATACAAAAGGCATGAGCTTTCCTCTACCCCAGAGGTGGCAGCTGCCAGGAAAAGGCTAATAGCTTTTTGCAAGCAAAGGAAAGCCTCTGATGTTTTCTCATCTAAGAGACTGTAACTGAAGCTACCCCTAGCCAAGCCAGCACAGGATTGTGGTTTTTTTCTTTTCACTAGGTTTTGTGGAAGAAAAACCCATAGTTTGCCGGGATCCAACTTTCCATCAGTTACTTATGTTGCTGAGAATGAGGATCTTTCTCCATCTCCAGTGCCTGTCTTTTTTTATTCCAACATGACTGTCTCAAAAGTAGAGCCAGCAGGAGGGAATCGTTGTTCAGGTCCTGCAAACAACAGTGCAGCCTAAGCTGCCAATTTGTGTGATTTTGCAGGATAATGCACTGAGAATGCTGAGGCAGGCACACCCTTCTGCCAGTAGACCCTCACTGCAGGGTGATTCCTCACAGCTGGGGGAAGGAAATTCTTGCACCACACCAAGTATTGGCTCAGTAAGTGTGAGTTGAGAGTCCATAGCTGCTGTCTTCTATTCATTTAAGTAAACCAGCAAAATATTTCAATGCAAATTAAGACCTAAATCCATTAAACTCTAATCATGGAAATGCTGGACCTGCTTTCCAGCAATGTTACTTTTTACATTTGCTGGTGCAGAACAAAAAATGTGACAAGGCAAGTGTGTGACACATCTCACTTGTGTCATTCATCTGCTTTCTTCTCCCTTGTGTGCTTTCAGTGTCAAGTCACACAGGAAATTTTTTTACTGCTTTTACAATGTGTTATGACCCTTTCTTTTCTTTGGCAGGCTGTTTGAACAGTAGACCTCTGCAGAGCCTAGTCTGTGGTCTTCTGACATGAGGTGGGGTCTCACCCAGTGTCACTCAAAACTCAGCCCACTTTGTTCCATGGCTTTCTTAGGGAAGAAAGCTTCTTTTTAGTTTGCCAGCATGAATGGTTGCAAAACAATGTATCTAGCTATGTGAACTCAAAATTGAAAGAGAGGAGTCTTGCGGGTTTTATTCTATAGGTGCAATAACAGTGATGCCATACTGCGGTTACTGCACATCTCAGTATTTTAACATATCAAGGCCTTTCTGCAGGGTGTGTTATAAAACCACCCGAAGATATTACAGCAATAGTTGTCTACTGCTGATTCTTAATTGCTGAGGGTAAATGCTTCTCTTCAGGAAAGGACTTTAAACCAAAACATTTTTATTTCCTCCAGGCGTCTCGCTACACTTAAGAGCCATTCACACTCTGGTAATGTTCTTTTTTTGGAAACAAAATTTAACACTATCTTTGGGCTACATACCTGAAGAATTTTCTTCTACTTAAAAGCACCTGTGCTTCCCTTGCTTAATTTCACTTCATCTCTCCAAATGAGACCACTTCTCATATTTAGTCATTCAGCAACTGGAATTAGTTCTGGTAAGGACAGAGTTCCTTTTCTTGATTTTTGTTTGTTTGTTTGTTTTTTGGGGTTTTTTTGTTTGGTTTTTTGTTTTGTTTTTTGTTTTGTTTTTTTGTTTGTTTTTTTTTTTGTTTGTTTGTTTTTGTGTTTTTTTGTTTTGTTTCATTTTGGTTCTGTCAGACTTGTGAGCAGTCTTTGGTTAAAAAAACAGTACTTTCTGTAATTTGTCAAGAGTCAGAGGATGTAATTTGGTCAGTAATAGGACATCTTCATCTCTTGCATTAAAAGACAAAATTTTCTTTTATAGAAATGTCATTAAAAAAGAAGGAAATTATTTAATTATTACTACATGTTTATTTCTCTTTAAGATGAAAAATACATTTCTAGAAAACTGAATTCAAGTTTCAACAGACTGGCACTTGTGTGAGAGCCTCTGTATCTATACAAAGTATGTGTTTCCTGTGCAAATTGATATTTATTTATTCAAAATCATATCTAAAACAATTCTGTGAACAACTTGCAGAAGGTTTCAGGCTTCCAGTTGTGTAAATACTTCCTTGACTTTTAACTATATTCATTTCTCTGATTATCTAAATCCCCATGATGGAAAGTAGTAATAACACTGCTGTAGACTATGTAAAATAATAACAAGAAAGACTGAAACAATCTGTCTAATCAGGAGAGGAGTTATTATAAATAGTATTGATATTTTCAATTTTCTTTTTTTGGATAACTTTTTATGTATTCACTATAAGTCTTAGAGGGACTGCTGCAGACATCAGGCATGCAAGTACCATTTACAGAAATTCATGCATGGTTTCTGTTGGGTTTTTTTTCCCCAAAAAAATCTACAATAGGAACCATGCTGTGCCCTTGTTTCTCACAGTAAACAAGTGTATTGCATTTCATTTTAGAGAAGATGAGGGATGTCTTATCTCCCACAATGCATCAAATCCATCAATTTCTTTTATCATTTTGTTTCCTCTTGACTATGTTTTCTTTTCATCTCACCTATTTTTCAATATTTTGTCCTTAACCAGTTTCATAAGTTCACTTACATCAATAGTCACAGATACTCACTTCTACTAATCCAGCAAAGAGTTTTGTGCTTCTGCTTTTGTTGCTTTTAATCTTGCAGTTCATGAATACATCTTCCATTGCTTTCTGAAATTTTCATTCCCTTATCCACTTTTATTGCTACCACATTTCTTTTCTCACTTCACCACCAGACTTAACTTTTTAAATTATCTTACTGCTTGTTCTGTATCCTTGTCCGTGTACTCTAGCTTTGTGCCCATCTTTGCACTAGAGCGCAATTATCTGCAGCTCTGATTTGGTTGTATTTCACATCTCATGTCTGCCTACTTCACCTTGTGTTCTCATTTTATCTGTTTTTTATGGAAACTTCATATCTGAAGCTTTTTTTAGCCATAATTTCTGGATCTGGTACATCATATTTATGCTTTGAACTAATAGAACTTGTGTAGGTCATTTGGATTAGGATGATGGGGTGTTTTTCTGGTTTAGTGGGTTTTAAGTGGGTTTTTTTTGAATGTTTTAGGGTTTTGTTGTTTTGGGCTTTTTGAGGTTTTTGTTTGTTGATTAATTGTTTCACCAGCCTTTCAAGTTTTGTTTTCTGCTTCTCCTGTAGGTAAGAGGTTTTTTTATAGGTTGGCTGCTGTAGTTAATAGCTCATAGGAAGTAATGCTAATCCATTAAAATAAAGATCACATAGAGCAGATGTCTATCACATCTAGTCCTTAATTTCAAGTAATTTTCAAACTAGGAACTACAAATAAAACAGCAGGCTGTGAAAAAGGCTGTGAAGGGAACTGTCGAACAAAGCCAAGCCCACCATAGTAGAAACAGTTACAAGAATACGATAGATGCCACTGGCAGGGGTTTAAAATGACCTTACCTTTCCCCTACAAGCCAGCAAAAAGGAAGACGACGTGTTCTGGTTTTTGAAATTTTTCTAAAAATAAAGGAGACAATAATAAATCGAGGAATTCTAAGTAGCAGCTGCTTCTCTCAAAGCTAAACTAAAATGAACGGAGAGCTTTACAAACCAAGGACATTTTGGATGCTGATGGTGCTGGAGGCAGGGAGGATCCAGAAAGGAAACAAGAGAATCATCTTGAGGGGACACAGGGACCGAGACTCTTTGAACCGTGAAGCTTGACTGAGCAGCAGATGTAGGTTTATCTGAGATGCTGAGCTGCCTGCTGTTTGTTTATCCTACTCTTCTCAAGGAACCTGCACTTCGTGCTTATTTTCTGTAAATAAACAAGATTACACCAAATGATATACCTGACTTCTAGTTTTCATCTTAAGAGGAACAACTTGCCAGGATGTATTGGCTAACTGCTTCAGCAAAGTGGGTAATAGTATGAATTTGTAGTGTAAATTTAGAAGAGGTGACAAAGTTGATTTGAAAGATAGAATACAGTGGATGATACCCATAAATCAGTGCTCTACGTTCACATGGCTTTTAAAAACAGCCCATCTCTAGTTAGCTATTTAATATTTCTCAACAATATAAATTTACTTTTAAAAAAATATCTAGAGCCCCACTTGAGATCAAGCTTCCTATCCTAAAGAAATTGTAAATAGGGAGAAGAGTACTGTTCCTGTATGACAAAAGGGGCAATTTTCAAATAAGTATATGAAAAAAAATACTCATGGGGCTTTGAACTAATATGATTTAAAGTTGCCTAAAGGTACTGTCACATTTGTCTTGTATCTTTCACATGTCCAAATATTTAATACATCATCATGGAGAATTTTAAAAGGAAAACAGTCAAATGCAAACTTGTTAGGATTGTGGCAAGGTGACTTGCATTTCATCAAGCAAAATCACCTTTGTGTACTTGCAGGAAGAAAATAAGTCTCGTTTGTCCTTCAGCAGTAAGTGTGCTAGAGTCTGAATAACAGTAACCAACCTGACTTTAGAAGGTGCTAATGTCTTCTGTTGACATGGGTCGGGTAATGCCTGAACTTGCTGTTTTGTCACAGTGAGTACTGACTGAAAATTGGAATATTTGTTGAGAATTTTAGGCATTTTGAACAAAAAAAGTGACACTTCAGAATATTTAATTCAAGTGTTGCTTTTCAATGAATCAAAAAACTATTGTTCTCCTATGAAATACTGTATTTCTGAAGAGGTATTTTAAGCAATCAGATTTCTAAGAATGAATGGCTCAATCAAATTGTCATTTTTCTAAAACACAGTTTCATCACAAAATTACATACTCTCATACAATAATGATCTCCAAGCAATGGTAATTTCCGGTTAACCAGAAGAAAAAATAAGTGACACTATGATAATTTAAAGTCTCCTATAAACAATCTATTTAGTAGAAGACAATCCCAAAGACACATCCCCCTTTCACTTGATTTCATTGTTGTCCCTTTGAATTGCGAATTGACAATTATGTCAAGTAATTATTTGCCCATTCCCACTAAAAACAAATGGAGGTCCTTGTGACTGCCCTACACAAGTGAGTTGTCCAGCTCTGCTCTAGCTCATTTTTAAGATCTATAGCTATGAATGTAGATAGGCAAAAATGCTAGCTTTGTGATTTATCACAGAGGCAAGCAAGGAGCTATGAAAGGGAAACATTCACTGCAAAGGCAACAGAACCTTTCAGATCATTAATGTTAAATGGCAGCTTTGTCTGAGCGAGGAAGAAAAAAGGGTGAACACATCTTTCAGGACTTGTCTTTTTTGATAAGCAGTAATCAAAAATCTCAAGATGTGTAGATAATATTTTGCCTTGCTGACTATTTTTTGTTGGTTTTAATTTTTATTAAAAAAACCCATGTTATATCTATAACCTTACAGCTCCTCTCATCTTAAGCAGGAAGATAACTCCTTTTCTTTAAAATCCCAGATTTCTGTGCTTTGCAATACTGTGCTACACATTTACTGCCAGAAGCAATTAGCAACAATTGAAGAAGTTGCTTCATTCTGACAAGAAATGAATGAGTTGCCATCTACACTTCTCATTAAAAAACTAATCTGAAAAGCCACTGTTGAAATTATTTTGCAGCGTTTTGTCAGCTACCTTTTGTTGTTTTGTTGTGCCTTTTGTGGACCTTGACAGGCTTCAGAGGTAGGCTCATGCAAACCTCATGAAGTTCAAAAAGGTCTGAGAGGAAGGTCTGCACCAGCACAAACACAGGCTGGATGGTGAATGGACAGGGCCATGAATAAGCTCAGAGGGCTGCAGCATCTCTGTTATGAGGACAGGATGAGAGAGCTGGGACTGTTCAGCGGGAGAAGGGAAGGCTCCGGAGAGACCTTAGAGCAGCCTTGCAGTACTTTAAGGGAGCTACAAGAGAGCTGGAGATGGAGAGTTTTACAAGGGCATACAGTGAGAGGACAAGGGAGAATAGCTTGAAACTGAGAGAGGGTAAATTTAGATTGGATATTAGGAAGAATTTTTTTACTCTGAGGGTGGTGAAGCACTGGAACAGGCTGCCCAGAGAAGCTGTGGATGCCCCATCCCTGGCAGTATTCAAGGCCAAGTTGGATGGGTCCCTGAGCAATCTGGTCTAGTGGGAGATGTCCCTGCCCATGGCACGGGGGTTGGAACTAGATGATCTTTAAGGTCCCTTCCAACCCAAACCATTCTATGATTTATTCTGTGATTCTCTGGTCAAGAAACCTAGAGTCACCTGGGCTTAGAGCACTGAAAATCCGCTCTTGAAGTCTGTTCTCTCCTTTGTAGGAGATGTTAAGAGCTCATTTTTATCCTGTGCTACTTGCTCTGTGGCATGTAAGCTGAGCCTCTGAGCTTTCTGTCCAGAGACTGTGAAGGTCAGTGTCTTTTTAAGATTTTAGTTTGGAGACAGAAGAAGATTGCAGATTCTGTCATAGGTGTGTTGGTTACAGTTTCTAATATTTTGACTAATAAAAGTAATTTCATAACATCATGCGATACCTGTTGTTGATAAATGCTATTTCAATAAATTTCAATAATAATATCAATGTTGTTGATAAATGCAATTCTTCAAAGAAAAAAAGATGCCTCATGTCCCTGACATCATATATATATATATATATATATATCAGATTTCTCCAGATATCAGGAATTTTGCTCTTACTGCTTGTTTATTTTTAAAGTTTTTCATAATCTTTTCAGAGCCTCTTTCCAGTGTGGCCAGTTCACACATTTTATCTTGTGAAAAATATAAAGTCCTACTATTTTTAACTTATTAGTAAAAGTCGCAAATTTAATTTCAAAAATTGGAGCTTTGCATATAGCTATAATAGAGACATAACTGGTTAGAGCATATAAGTTTCTATGTAGTAAACAGCAATAGGCTAATAACAGATTCTTCTGATGCTGAATAACCTTCTTGAAAACAGAATATCCTAAGACACTCTACACTGTGCCTGTGAGTGTCTAGGTGAAGGTTATTTTTAAGTTTGTGAAAATTTTTGCCCTATTGAAATGGATTTAATCAGCCAGGGAGATTGGATTAAGCAGCTGTTTACTGAGAATAAAACACAGAACAGAAATATTGTTCAAGTCAAGAAGGAAGGGATGCTTCTTTTGCTTTTTATGTCATAGGATGAGTTTTAAAGACCCCAGAAAAACGGTGTGTATTCATAAATACAAACCACTTCAAGAAGTAATTTTACTGTTGAAAGTGCCTGTTGTTTTCTGTTTTTTACTCCCTCCAGAATTTCTACGTGACTTCAAATTCAGAGGTGAGTGTTTGCACTGAGGATGGATGAAAGGTAGCTGTGAGATGCCCGCACCCCTTGCAGACCCAGAGCATCAGCCAGCCCCACATGTTGGTTCACAGCACTGTCTGCCCTTCTTAACAGTGTCACTAGAACAACCCCTTTGTCCTCGCACAACTTTGCTGAGTGCTACTCATGCTTCAGCTTAGGGACCCAGTCTCTCCTTGCCTGCTGGGGGTTTCCCTTCCTGTTCCTGATAACCACCTGTCAGATGCTGGTGACAACAGGCCTCAGTGCAAGGAAGAGACATCACAGACCTTTGCCTTCTCTGTTTGTATGTTCCCCAGGGATGGTGACAACATGGAGATGGGGAATGAGAGATGTTTGTGATGACACGTCTGGGTGAAACAGTAAATTTTGTGGCTTCTGCAAAAATAAGATAGCTGTGCCTCTGTTTCGTTACAGAATTCATGTTAGCTGTAGCTTGGACTCAGTCTTAAAGTTGCTTTTCTAAGCACTATGTAGGTCTTAGTATATATTTTTAAATATTTCTTAATTATTGTGTATTGTTTTAAAAAAAACCATCAAATATGCAATTTTCAGTTGTTCTGAGTCATTAACCAAATCGCCATTTCTTTTTGTTATCCTAAGCTTGAGATTCTAGCATCTTCTGTGGCCCATTTCTTGGATTAAATATATAACTTTAAATGGTGAGAAAAATGATAAATTTCTCAGGAAATCTTAAGATTTGCTGTACACTTATCCAGAATCAGAACAATTTTTCTTCCTCACAGATGACAGCTCTCATCAATCTTTTGCAGATAGACAAATGAAAATATAAGTTGTGAACCATGCATAGCATTATAGCCACAGGTTGCTGGTAAAAAATTGTTTAAGTTCAGCTAGCTGAAACTTTGTGCCTTCTTCACTAATAGAAGCTTTCTCTCTGCTCCACCTGTGATGCTGGCAAGCCCAAAGGCTAGGATCTAGCATTTGGGTTTGTTTCTCTCACTGCTTTTGCAAGGAGAGTGGTAAAGGATATCTATATGCCATTGTGGTCACAGATGCTGTCAAAAACCATGAGATTTGTACAGAAAAGGCAGCAGCACTTGCTTCAGCCATCTTTGTGATATATTAAGAATCCCCTTTTTCCTGCTCAGAAGTGGCAGACTGGCTTGACCCTTAGTTTCTATATGTCACCACTCATACATTTTAAAATTCATTATAATCTTGTATACGCTTTTCAAAACCACTGATGGCTACATCAAGGTTTGCGTTTCCCAGCAGACACTCTGAAGGATTTTCAGCACACCTGAAAGTTTACCATTTCTTTTGCAAAAGGTGGTGTTCCTTCTTTCTCTCTCTGTCCCAGTGGTTTTTCCCCTCTCTCATTTCCACCTGCCCTCCAGCTGCAGCTGTTGTATCCTGGGACCTGATTTCATTTTGTAATGATTATTTCAGAGCCTCTGTGATCCCTAGTCTCCGGTTCTGCAGACAAAGTTTTCTCTCTTGTGTTGTTTATTTACCCACTCATCTGAACTCCTAGAGAGTAAAAGATGTGGAATAATGCATCATTCAGAAAGAAATGGTCCATGTTCCCATTTTGCACACTGTTACCAAAATATCGTCTATTTTATTAACAACACAAGTAATTCCAGTAGATATTACTGTATCAAAATGCTTGCAGAAATGGACCTAATATATTATTTATTGCCATGTAACTTAGCACTTGTACTTGAATCACAATAGTCCCATGTTTTAATGTCCCTTACCACACACTTTTATACTCCAACGAACACTTTCACTGTGCTATAAACTATAGGTGATATTGGATTTCTCTCTTCTTTATATTTTAAAAAGTAAGCAAAAAGAGCCCAACTAGATTTGGATTTTTTTTCATAAAAGAAATATCTATCTACAGTGTGAAGATACATATATTTATGTTTTTATGTTTATGTATGTATTAATTGTGCTTAATTATATTGTCTCCGCTGAAGTCAATGGAGCTGGTTTGGTTAAATGACAGAAGCCAGCTGTGTATTTGCTCTGTGAATTGCAAAATATCCTATTGGGACTAATATAAAGTACAACAAACTGATGTAATTTGGAACAATGCTTTTCTTGCTGAAGGAGAAAAGCAATCATATGATTAAAATAGCTGGAATAGGACTTATTGCACAAATAAGAAGCCTATATGTCAAAAATATGTGATCAATCAGAGAATCGTTTATGTGGTGTATAGTATAACTGTTTGCTGAGAGATAGAAAAATCTCCTTTGAGAGATTGTTTCTAGCCCAAATTATTCATAATCTGTGGTTTTAGGGAAAGCATATGAAAAACAAAAAATTTAACATTGACAAAAATGCTCTGCCCTGCCACAGTGTAAGGTCAGAGCAGAAACTCATATTGTTGGATAGTGCCTCTGTTACAGAAGTTACAAATGCAACTGCCCCTCTTGGCTCTATAAGGTCCCTGCAGCCTCTGGTTCTTATCTCCACCTACTCTTAGCCTCACAGGTCATCAAAGCATGTTCTTCGACTTCCTTTCCTAGCATTTTGTAAAATGATGTTCAAGTGCGTGTTGCTTATTTACCTTCTCTTTTTATTGACTTTTTTTCTTTTCCTTCTGCATTTAGGAGAGTGCCTTGAAAACCAGTCTCTTGGGGATGTTCCTAGGCTCCCTGGACAGCTATTTCTATGAAATGACTTTGCTACTTTTAGACATAAAGTGTGCTTTTGTTCTCTTTTCCAAATTGCTTCTGGGAGTGCAAGGAAGAAGAGAATAAATTTTTTATTTTCTCTTTGAAATTTTTACTTATGAGTATATTGGTGAAGGTCGTCATCATCTGAGGATGCTGAGGGGGGAACTCAAGAGCTTGATTTTTCCAAGGTATTTCCTCTTGATATGCCCATAATATTTATATTTAATTGGTTGACAGCCTTTTATTTGTGTGGCAACCCAGCCCAGCAGCGAGATCTTGAAATCTCTGGTGAATAGCCGCTATACATGTGCAGGCTGGATGTGAATGTTTGGGCTTGATGATCAACAGTGGGACTGAGCGGTCTTAGAGGTCTTTTCCAACCTTAAGGACTCTATGAAAGACCCATGAAGAAAAAGTCCACTGTGTCATATCTCTTTCCAGTTCAGACCACACACATGGGAAGTGAAAAACATCCAGGATAAGCTGGATGACTGTGCATGCCAGTGTTCTCCCTGGGGATTTACCCAGCTGGGGAGCTTCACAGTTCAACTCTTCTCAAAAAAGACAATTATGTTTTATCAAAAGTCACCAGGAAAAGCATCTGTGTATGAAATGCAAGGCACAGTCGAGACCAGTATTTAAATGTTGGTAGGTACTAGGCATAAAAACATGGCACGTACTCTGGTTTCTAGGTTTGGACTTTCTGAATAAGCATGAGATATTTGGAGTGGCAAATGCTTTTGGAGAAAGTTGTTAGATCTCTATGGAGAAAATAATCTGCTCCTTCTGAGACCCACTTAAGGAAAAGGTGGCAGGGTTAGTGTTACTGGATATCTGTCAGAGATGAGTAAAACCTTCTTTGGCTTTTGTGTAAAAGAAAATATTTGGGTATAGATTTACATCATTGTTGTGGTTTAGGAACAGCATTCTACAATTTAGTGTTCTCAATGGAAACCATCCTGCCCCTTCCCCTCCACACCCTCCAACTGGAGGCACAAAAGGGAAAGATCACAGGTTGAGATAAGAGCAATTTGCTGTAAACAGCAAGGAGATAAGAAAACGAACAGTAACCACAAAAATATTAATAACAGAACATTTAAGAAGAAGAAACTATTTACACAAAAAGCCGCTGGCAATAAACAAATGCCAGATCATTCAGTCAGCCATGTTTTCTTGACCTGAAGTAACCCCTTCTCCACAGAAAAGAGAGAGAGTCTCTTTCCCCTGCCTTGGGCAATGAGGTGGTATAGAACAACATCAGGGTCCTGGCCATGGCCCCTCATGGCTATTATGAAAAAAGTAACCTGGACAGAAGCAGGATATTAATTCTTCGTGAGAACTGTTTTAAAATTATATATGAATTACAACTTTCAAACTAGAACATGTGTCTTCAGAATTTTTATTCCTCCATTTTTGCAGAGAGCTGTATTGCTCACGTGCTCTTCTACTAACAATAAGTTTTCTGTGTAAATAAGCAGAGCCCCAAAAAGCCAGTTTGCTGCAGCAGGAGGTAAGAACAGCAAACCAAATGTTATTGCAACATTGCAGTGGAAATTCTATGCCTCAAGTAATATAAGATATTCATGCACAAAATGTCTAAAAAAGCCTATTTTTATGAAGGCAATGTCAAGTTGTATAATTTTATAAAGTGTTTTTTACAAAGCTGAGCTGTTTTCTTTGCATGTTGTTAAAGCATTAAAGTGTGAGCTTTCTATGGGAAATAACAATGGACAAGAATGGACAAATAAACATTTACTAGGGTTTTTTAATTGGTGGTAAATTTCTAAAACATAAAATCAGTTTCACCTTTATTATTTTATTTCTACATGTACGTCATGGTGGTAATGTCTAATTAAACTATAGTATGGTTATCACTTTTTGCATTGTGAAGTAGTAAAAAAAATGTTAGAAACAGATTTCTGTTTGACAGATGCTCTATCCTTTGCAGTTCAAAGTGTGAAACTCACACATCAGGGACAAAATGTATGCAAAAATCAATAACCTGAACTTCTGCTGTGGTTTAAATAAAATAGAAAATCATGCCTTTCCCAGGAGGCAGAGGAGAAAAATAATTTGGTAATGAGTAATGAGAATGCTGCTTACTATATATTTGCTTTTTTATTTCCATAAATAAATAGAAGAATTTTGCATACAACAATCAGAATAAAGAAACCCATTTGTTTCTTGTGAATTGTGTATTTCTAATAGCTTATTTAAAACAAAATAAGGTAACATAGGTTGAAAGCTACACCTCTTCTGAGCTCCTTGATCCGACTGATACTTGGAAGACTAGCAAGAAAGCAAGGTTTGTATCCTCTTCAGCAAGTGCCATCATGCTTTTTGCTCTAAGAGGGGACAGTCTTATGTGTGCTGCTTTCTACAAGTAAGAGCTAGAAAAGCCATCAAATAAGTAAAATGTAAAATATGGAATGTTTAATCAATGTTTGATGAGGTAGATGGAGAAAAAGGAAGATTTCAATAACTACTAAAATCCAAAATCTAGGGGTCAGGCCATTGCTTTCTCTAAATAGTGCCTCTCACCAGTAATAGCTCCTAAACTTGGATTGAAGAAACTGTGCCTTAGCTTCATTTAAATTACAATATACAGGCTCTTAATATGACCCAAAGCAAAACAAAATTTGGCTCATGCCCTTTGGAAATATCTACTGGTAAAAAAAGCAATCCAAAATATTTTAATTGGTTGAGGTATTTTAGGAGGAATTAACACCTTGGGTAAATTAGAGCAATCCCTGGAGGGATCCCCAAGTAGGCAAACTGGAGGAAAAATTGACATTGATTATTGTTTTAAAGGAGATTTTATAGAATAAGAGAAAGACTTAAATCCAAACACATTTCTGTCGGAACACAGGATGGATCTGAATCACAAAATGCAAATGTTGTGGGACCTCCATCCCAAAATCTGATGCTGGCCTGTGGAATTTTGAGCTAACAAAACCTGTAGAGCAAGCAGTACCCACCTGGGGAAAATACCCATGATATAAAAGGCCAAATGAGGATCAATACCATTAATAGATCACTTTCCTCAGAGCTATTTCCAGGCCATGTATTTGAAGCAGATTAATAGAAAAGTCTAGATTGTTTCAGTAAGCAATTTGGATGGAGCTTTATTCACCTCGAACAGAAAGACAAAAGACCTGACACAATTCACAGGCTGTGATCCAGATTCTGTTCAATGCAGAAATTTAAAAGAATAGGAGATGCAAAGAGAGACCTCTCAAGCAGGGAGGGAACAAGTAATGTGAGGACTACGACATTTTATTTTCCTGCTAAACTGCTTTAAAAAACTGTCATTTGGTTCTTGCAAACAGGGACTCCAGCTGTGTATAGCAACTTGGTATGTACTCAAAATTTTACATGAATGGAATACACGACTGACAATCTGACCTGTGTTATTTTCTAGTCATTCAAGTTCTGGCTGCAGGCATGTGAAGGCAAAGGTTTTAACTGGAAATAGTTTGAAAATATGGGAGAAAGCTTCTAGAAATTGTGTTCCAGAAAATACATGCTTGGTTTTGCAGTTCTTTGTGTCAGTCCTATCAAAAAAATTTTTTCACTCTGAGATTTTCTTCTTTTAATTGCAATTTCTACCCCTGCTCAGAAGTGGAAGCTAAATGCTTTTATCTCAATTTAGGTAGTATTTAATACACCTATGAAAACACAGATATTTGTATATATGAGCTCTTTATGGATCTCTGTGTACTTTAAAAGTATTTAAAATTTGGTGACAAGTATTTAATGATTTTTAAACAAAATAACCTTGATTATACATTACAATAAATGATAGTGTTTTTCCTAAATAACTACCTTTTCTCTTTTATGAAGTATTTTAGTTATGCAGTTTAAAGGTAAAATGCTAAAAGGGCAGTTTACAGAATGAAATATAAATGTCTGTTAAAATCCAGTTTGAAATTTTATGTAACTGGAGTTTATTAGCATTGAAGGAAATTTGGCACCTAGCGTATGGTCCCAAGTGCCAAATTCTTCTATTCTGACTGTAACATATCAGGTGGGCCAGAGCAATAGAGGCTGCCCTGTAAGACAGTGGATGACTTCAGTAGGATACCAGGAGCTGAGCAAGTACTAAGTGTTCTAAGGAGAAATAGAGCAAACACCATCCTAAGAAAAAAAAAAAAGAAACTTCTAAAGATATCTGACACAGGAAACCAAGAGAAAACAAAAAGTTTTTTATGTATACCAATACATTTGAAACCAATGTCAAACATTCAAGACCAGAAATTTCCAATTTGAGATCAAATTATAACACAAATCAGGAGTCCCAAAAGGAGAAAAGGATTCTCAGAAAGAAATTTTTTTTTGTACATAAAAAAAAAAAAATGCAGATTTGGCAGGCTGAGGAAGGCAACCAAGACAGGCCATATGTTTTGAGGGGAGGGAACAAGAAACGTTAATACACTGGATAAGTAAGTCTTAAAACTCCTATGAGCGTACAGAAATGGAACAAGATCAAACACTCAAAGGAAAGTCTAAATAATGAATTGGAATTTCCTCAGAAGAAACAGGATGAAAAATTGTGCAGGATAAAGAAAAAAAATCAGATTTAGGCAGTATCTGGTTTTTAGACAAACTATATTTGGAAGAAGCAAAATCATCTTCTAGAAAAGCCTATGGAGGATGAGTGAATGCATCTAAAATTAAGTTAATGGTGCAGTTTTGGACAACAAATAAAAGGAGGGCTCTGTGAGAAATTTATTCAAAGAATTATGTGTGAGAACTGGAACATCAGCTTAAATAGTAGTGAAATCTTTATAGTTTATAAAGTAAACGCTGGTGCACAAGCTTGTGTGCTAGCAGCAACAAAAGCTTTGGAGCAAAGTTAGTTGTGTTAAAATAAGAAACTTTTGAAGAAGAGAGCAAGAGAGAATAATTCCCAGTATAAATGTGTATGAAGGAAGGTTAAAAAAAAGCAAGCCAAGTTGTATCAAAAGGTTCTTTTGATGAAATAAGAGTAACATACTTTTGTCAATTATTTTTGCTATCTAGAAGTAGCATCAGTAGAAAACCAGGTCTTTTGGATGTCAAATTTTACTGCTTACTAAATGGGACATATTAAATATTGTTATGATAGTTAAAAGACCACATTTAGTGATTATGAGATTAAATGGTTTTCTGAGGAATAAGATATTAATATTTTACTTCAAGTCCAGGGTGTCCAAGCTCAATAGTGTTAAGGATACTGCTGTAGAAAGTGACAGGAAAATGCTTTAAAAAGATGAAAAAAATCGGATTCCAATTTAGTATTTCTGAATTTCAGGGCAACATTCTTTAAATTTGATCTGTCACCAACTGAAACAGGGTTTGACAGAAAACTTAGAGCCAGACACTTTGATTGTACAACCTCTTCTTTTAACTTAGAGGTAAGTTAGAAAAAGACAAAAATGAAACAGAAAGTGTACTTGGGAAATAGAAAATACCGTGCAGCCTGTACATCTGTGGGACAACATACATGCCAGACAAACATGAGCAAACAGCAGACATGATCTTCAGTGAACTTGTTCCAATGAGGCTGCTATTAAACATACAGGAGGGACTGGAGACAATTCCTCCTCTTCAGGAGGAAACTGAAGGAGTAAGAGGTAAATTCTGAGAATATAAGTGTAGAAACAGAAGCAGCTGCAGAGAATTTGGTAAAAGAAGTATGGCAGTATTTGAAGAGCTGAAGATGGGAAGAGCTCTAGAGGATCCTTCAGGAGACCAGAGGAAGGATACAAAAGGACTTCTTGCAGCAGATGGTTGTCAAAGAATCTCTTCTATATGAGCATCAAGAAGAAGCAGTTAATACAGAATTTATCTTGAATGCAGCTTTGAATATGTCCCTTGAGAAGAAGAAAGGAATACTGATACTTGGGGCTATCTGCAACCACATGTCAAGTGTCATGTTGTCAATGGCATTCATGGCTGAGCCAACAGAAAATGAAACAATGGAATAAGCACCCTGTTAAAGGGTGCAGGGAAGACTCCATGGCTAGAAAAGCTTAAGGGGAGATTATGAAACACACGTCAGGAAAGAGGTTGACGTAGTAGGTGTCACTGGCAGGTGACCTTGCCCAGGACGGGGATGTTGGAACTCGAAGACCTTTAAGGTCCCTTCTAACCCAAACCATTCTATGATTCTAAGTGTATGTGGGTCTGGAGATACTTTTTTCATAACCTTTAATCTTGCACATCTTCTCCAGGAGTAGTTTGGAGTGTTAGAAGGGGTGGGATCATGCTATTGCTTAGAAATTAGAACGTAACCAGAGCCTTTTCAAAATAACAAAGGTACTCTGAAAACCAGTGTTCACTGAATGTCATCAGGTATTTTATTAAGATGGCACAGTTCAGAAAAGTCTTGCTGTGCACAGCTCTATGTATACTCAAAGGGTGGAATTCATATCCTACTAGCTCACGCTCCAGGGAAGAAAGACAAAAAAGTGAATAAGAAAACATGGTTTTATTCCTGTTTTACAAAAGGGCACAGAGAGGTAAATCACTTGTGATCATACAAAAAGCTTGTAATAACTTGAAGTCGTGTAAGGACTAATTCAGTACCTTCTGTCACAGCATCCTTTCTTTCTTTAGGAGTGTTGCATGATTGTGTGACGTAAAAAATTAAGATGTATTTTCTAAGGTCTCCACAAGGATATGCTGTCTTTCCCACATGAATAAGAGAGTCTTTTGTTTAGCAGTTTGGGATGGTGTTCAATGCAATCCTGCAGCTGGTTAAAACTGGCTACTATTGGTTGCAGATCCAGATGATCTAAAACTAAGCCCACCAGAGGCCATTTGATCTTCCTCCACATTTTGGGAATAGATGCTGTGGGTGACTAGACTGAGCAAAAGGAATGGATAATTCAGCAGTCAGTTAGTCATTGTCATTGTGTGTGCCTGCATATGTTGCATTTGGTTGACAGACTGCAAACCACATTAGGAGCAGTAATGAGAGGAGCAAGATAGGAATTGAGAATTTTTCTTTTTGAGACATGTTACCTATGATGTTTTCTAAAGCTGAATTTTGAATAGTAAGATGATGGATAGTGAATCACTTAAAAACAAATCTCGTTTGGGTCTTTAGCTTGTAAAATAGGATCTCATTTAACAGAACTCCTTGTTAACTCGTTAAGGAAATGCAAGACTGGGGGATGAAAATAGTTTTGCATATTTTCAGAAGGCAAGATGATGCATTGAGTTGTCTCACAAGCAGGTGTATTTATTCCATTGATTCTTTCAAAAGCATTCTGTGGATTTTATGACTTCTACTTTTCTCCCTTCACTTCCTTCAATCTGTAATTAATCTCAGGGAATGTTTGCCATGCATCACTGTCATTTGGTACTCTGTGAGACTGCTTCAGAAGCCTGGCTCTTGAAGACACAAAAGAATATTTTTTTCAACATATATTGGGTACATGAAACAACAGGAAGACTATTCCTGACTCTTTGTGCAGTGTCTACAACCTCATGGATTAAAGGCAAGAAATGAGGACGTAAAAGTGCACAATGGAAGAGAGAAGTGGGGACAGGGAATGGAGAAAGTATTTCTTTAAAGAAAATAACCCTGTCCTCTCTATACTGTTGTATTTGGACATGTATATGAATAGACACACTTTTAAATATAAAACTCTTACTAAAGTGAGAGATGAAAAATATTTGGTTCTGATTTTTGGATATATTACTGGGTGAATTTTGCAGCAAACTCAGTTAAAAATTGTATTAGATATATGCTGTCAAAGAGTTGGATTATTCTAACAGTGGATAAATAAATTTCAGTACAGATAACTAAGAAATTTAAGGAATCAGAAAGCTGTGGTGCTCATTAAAAAGAAACCTTGTTCTTTCCAAGGTTAGGAATGAAATAGATGAAGACTTCAAGGAATTATTACTTTAGTAAGGAATCATTTAATGAGAATGTATGTCACAACATGTTGGATAGGAAGTTGCAATGAAGTGACATTTGCTTGGATTTGAAAAGGAAGGAAAAACATTGATTAAGGAGCATATGAAATACTTATTTATGAGTATTTTTCTAATGCATTCTGCTTGTTGTAAGTCTGTATGAGGTGGTTCTGCACTGTGAACACACATGGACTCGGTAAAATGGGCTTTGCAGACCAGCCTTACCAAGGCAGAAAGATGTTCTTGTTTGTGCTTCAAAAAATCATAGGGAGGCATTGATTGATTTTTGTTTTGATTATTTTTAAGATGCGCTTTCAGAGAGTAAGAAAAGACCACCCTGGAGGAAAAAAGGCAATGTACATCCATCTGAAACAGAAACAGTGAATAGCCCAAACTTTCAAAACTCTGAAACTCAAAGTTTATTCTCTTTTAGTGCAGATTTTTGTTCCCTCAGCAAGGCAGACACCTCTGTTCTGACTTTGCAGCATAGTTTCTTTATTCCCCCTGCCATCCTAGTAGTCACACTGAATTCATCTCTCTTGAACCTTTCTGATTAGAGTTGTATTTTGAATTCTAAATAAACTCTTAACAGGGTTTTGTAAGGAAGTATTCATTCCCTCCATCCTTGCTAGAATGACTTTGTCTGGTAAATATTAGCTGTTTCTTTAATGACCCCATCAGATTATTGTCTTGTTTTTCCAAACTGTCTTTGCATCCTTTCATACTTTCTGGCGATGTCTTCCAGGTCTGCAACACATGCACATTTCATTTTTAGCTTTAGAAGTATTTTTCTTGCATAAAGAAAAGCTGACAACAGCTTTTTCTAAGACCTGAGATGTTCTCCTAACAGTGCCCCTCTACTGTGAAAGTTCCGTATTTACCACACTGTCAACTCATCTCCCCCTAACTTCCTAACCCATCTTTCAGTTTCCTAATTCCTAATTTCTTTACTCCAGGAGTTCCCCGAATGCCTTACTGTAATTCAGGCAAATTGGATCTAACATATTTCACTTGTCTACAGAAAGCCAGTATCTTCTCAAAGAAAAGTATCATCTGTGCCTGGCGTGGGCTGCCTTCTTTCTGTTCCCCATACACATTGCTGCAACACTTACTCTTTTAGGCTTGTCAGTGGTCCTTGAATTCTTCTGAAAGGTAATTGCAACCTTTGTTGAGAGCTCCATCTAAGAAAAATCGTCAGGATTATGTAAAAATGGAATTGAAATATTGAGCAGGAAAGCCAAAGAAATGGCTGCACTTCTCCTAATACATTTTAATGTCTCCTTAACTAACAACCTCTGAAGAAACATCGGCATTCAGGCTGTGTTGATATTCATGCTAGTGCCATGTAGTGATTACAATACGCATATTTAGCTGAGGAGCACAAGATATTATAACAACAATCTCCATTAATAGGAAATGAAGCTTCGTGAGTTTTCTATATTTTGCAGTATTTATTTTGGTTTATTTTTGGAGCAATGTGAAAGGACAGGATCATTTTAGTTTCTTAAAAAAGAGCAAGGGTTTGATTATTTTTGATCATTTCAGATAATGATTTTTAGCTGTAAGAGAACTGAAGTGTTGGCCAGTCAAAGGCTTTTCAGAATAAAATGTCCAGCACTAGAATTTGCCACTTTGAAGCAGGTCAATTTAATTAAATAATTATGGCCCTAATAGATATGCAGATGTGTAGAAATTGTGACACCAGAGTTTTATGTTTTCCTAAATCTTGCACTGAAATGTTTATTAATTTTGCACCATAAGCTTTGAAAATACATTCAGTAAAACTGGATAAATGATATACTGAATATCATTTCTTAGGGTACTGCAGAAGCCTTTTTCTTGGTCTTGAAAAAAACTTCTTTATTTATTTTGTCAATACTAAGGCTGTCAAGATGAACGGAGGAAAAAAAACAAACACAAAACCTGAGGGTATTCTGTTTCCTCTGTCTAAACACACATAGTAACAGAAACAAGTGCAAAGCATTAATAAATCTAATCCAAAAATCATTAGTCATCTGTGGTCACTGCCTGGAAAGAATTACATAGGAAAAAATCTATCTCAGTGACATGAGTGGCAAGTCCCTCCAGAAGCTGTGTAACAACAATGGGAGTGTGTCAACAGACATTAACAGATTAAAGATGTAAGCTCCCACCTTACATCTACCATCTGCATGGGTTTGGATGTTTTCTTTGGTTTTTTGAACTCGATATATGCTCTACCTATTAATTCTTTATAGATCTCAGAAGACAGTGTCTCTCTTAAACTCCATTGTTTCTAGATTTTGGGCTTCTGACAGAAACAGTGCAAGAACAAACAGTATTCAAAAGATCTCATTTTGCCACCAGCTAAATTCACCAAGTGTCAAAGCAAGTGATTTATTTATTTATAAAGCCAAAAGCAACTCGATTTTCAAATCACTAAGATTCATATTAGGGTGGGGAGGTGGGGAAGGCTGAAGTCTAAGTTACCTGCTTGGTTATTTTATTTAGCTTGGTTCCCCTGTTAAATGTGACCCTGTGGCAGTTTATGGCCCCCACACGGTATACACTTTGAGTGATGAATAGACCCATTTGGTCATAGTTTCAGGGAATGTTTCTTGAGAGTTTTACACTGCTAAAAGCTTTACTGCTGCTATCAGTGGGAGAAGATACAAACTTTCAAATAAATCTGCTCAATATTTACCTGCTTATTGTCTCCATTTATGCCTACACTTTCTATGCAATTTCAAACAAAAATGTAATGAAAAAAACCCAGAAAAATTGCTCCTAGTTAGCTTCTCATAACTAAATGGTAATTTAGGAGTTCCTTCAGTTCGAGTAGCTCAGATTTGGAATTTTTTTTTCATTTATTTTCCCGTCTGGATTTTTTTGTTTTTTCCTAAAATTGAAAATAATCTATGGAATGAAAAACTTTTCATGTTTTTATTGGATTTTTCACTTTTCACATGGGCTCAAGCCAATGCCTTTCAAAGTTTTTGTGAAAAGCCACAGAGGCAAGATACTAATTTGGTGGGTGACATACCTTAAAAGTAGTAGGCTCAGGTGTAAAATGAGCAAGGCTTAAACCTTGGTTGTAATTTTTACAGATAATATGCTATCTACAAAATGTTAAGTTTGGGGTCAGTTGGCTATTTTGGTGCTCTTTTTCTTGCAGTTTTGATAAGCAAGCACATCCTGCAAGCAGTCAGTTTGGGACAAAGAAGTTAGCTAAAAGCCCCATGTTTCCACAACAAGTTTTTTTCACAGGAACATTTTTTCCAAGGGATATTTTTTTTTTAAATCACATCCAAGTGTTCTAATAGTGATACAGGCACCCCAAATTTGAGATACTTGCAGATCTTGGTCACTATCTTTGCATTCATGGAATAAGATTCTTTGATTTTGGAACACCCTGAAATGTGGACCAAAAAAAGGTAAAACTTCAAAGTTTTATTAGAAATTTTTATTTGGTTGGTTGGTTGGTGTGTGTGTGTAGTTTTCACATCATAATGTGAAATGTTTGAGAAATCACTTCAGTACTTCACAGAACTATAACAAACCAGCCTTTCTGACATTTTCATTTTATTCATCTAAGGCAGATCCAAATATAATATCCAGTGTTCAACCTGCCACATTTTAATAAAGGATCGCACAGGACTGTGAGTTCATAAAATCGTAACTACTTTATGTTATTGTTAATGCAGTTTCTTCTGGAACATGTGCAATGTGTTGATATTCTGTAGTTAATAGGCTGTTCTTGCAGAATCCAATGTATAGTGAAATAAATAAGTCATTATGGAATGGAAAAGCAGTGTTTTAGGGATTCAACTGACTCTGGTCTGTCATCCAAGAAGAAAAAGGACAATTACATTCAGTTTTTTGTGTCAGGCTTGGAGCTGCTGTGAGGGAGAGGTCCCCCATAAGCCTATTTGCTTCTTGGTTGAAACTTTGTATGCTGATGTCCTGCATCAGGAGGGGATGAATGCCCTCAAGGAATGCAATCCATGGGCAAAGCTGAAAATGGCAACTTTGTGTAAGCCCTTGTAAGGCAGCAAAGAGAGTGGGGTGGCACAAGCCAGAAGAGAATGCCCTAGTTCCCTGCTGGCAGTGTACACTGAGCTGCACCAAGGTGGAGCATGCTGGTGATGCCCATGCAGCCTGCTGGCACTCACGCTGCCCTCTGTGTCCTGGTGTCCTGCAGACAGAACCATAACTTGAAGTCACTGACTTCTTTCTCTTCTTTTTCTTTCCACTGACTTTTTCATTTTAGAAACTGCTGAAAACCTGCAGTGGTCTTTTCATCAGCATCCCCCAGGCACGTGGGAACACAGATTAAAAGCAGAACGTTCCATTACTCCAGGAGCTCACTACACTGCCAGGAGTCAGACTGACTCCAGGAGTCAGACTGACTTCAATTCCTCAAGGTTAAACTATCATGAGAAGTAACTGCAGTACAGACCCCTTGCTCCTTTGTCACTGTGCCTTGTGGTGACCTGATGAGATCATTTGACCAGATTAAATGGAGTTTGAGAGACATTCCAGTCCTTAGGCAACCCTAAAGTAAATTCTGTAAAGCTTAAGTACTAGGGAATCTGCTGCAAATAAAAATTCAGGGTCAGATTTCTCGACAGACCAAATTTTCCCAGATGGAGTAGTCTATTGCCATGTTTATAACCTTTTGGTTGAACTTTTCCAGGTTTCTGCACCCAACAACCTAATTTTTTGGCAAGTATTTCACAGTAAAAAAACTGCTACTTTTCATTGTTGGGCAAAAGTGGGGGGAAAAAGTGTTCCACACATCTCTTCTGAATTGATTCAGGCACTCTCTGAAAAGCAAATGATAGTCTTACTTTCAAAAAAACTCTGCACAGGAGCAGTCTTTGCCCTCCTTGTTAGGCGTTCTAAGAGAATTAAAGCCCAAAATGAGCAAAATGCTTACAACCCAGTTGGGAGAAGAAAAACAACCTTAGGAAAGAAAGCCAGCTACGATAATCTGCATCTTCTTATACTTGTCTGGAACACTCATGCAATAGCTTTGTGGGACAAGCTCAGAAAAATCAATACTCCAAATGAAATATCATTGGAAAACTCTTCTCATTTCAGCTCTGGTCTCAGTGAGGAGCTGTAATGTATCTATGAATAATGTTTAGCTTCAATCTCTTTTACAGCCGTTCCAAACAGATGAGCAATTTTTGAAAAGCTACTGTTGAAGATGCACTTTTGCCTCTTCATCAAAAACGTGTAAAAATGAAATATATTGCAGTATTTATTGCAATGTATTACAAACATTCATGGTGATCGAGTACAGATGCTTCTTCTTCTCTGTGGCACTGACCTTCAAAAGTGATGATGTGAAAAGCCCTAGATTTTATGACAGCTTAACTCAGAATACATTACAGCTTCTATATTAATATGTATTTGTTCAGCTGTAAACTTGGAATATGAAAAAAACCTCTGTACCTTGTACTACACTATAAAGTTTAAGTATGAAGAGAAAGAGGTTCAAGGAGCTATAGCTAGGATTTAACAGTATTTCTGTGAAATGAATATCCCTTTTTGTCTTTCCCTACTGCACAAATCATTCTTTCTGGGTGTTTCATGAATTCTGCATTTGTTAAGTGAATCTAATTACCAACAATGTAAAGGCCACAATAGCAATACATAGATGTGTATGACACAGCCATGTAGATAAACCGGTCACTTAATAGTTAAGTTTGAAAGGAGGATTCCAAGACAAAACATGCATGAACAACAGCTGTGATATATGGGCTCTCTGTGTCTGTAACAAGCTTTGTGATCCAGTTCTGTCAGCTTGAGCCAAGCAAACAGCTCTGACACTGCTCACTGAAGAAAATGTTCTGTCCCCGTAACAGCGGTGAAAACCTCAAGAGAATTACAGCAGTGATTCCTCTCTGTAGTCCTCAATGGCCTCACCCCTTCAGGGTGCTGGCTGACTCCATCTGTTGCTGGCCCTAGACTTCGAAGCACTATTTCCACAGTCAAGGGCTCCAGAACCAGGCACTACTCTAACAAATGAATGACACTAGTGGTTACTATCTTAGGCACGCAGAGCTCTCCAGACAGCTTTGGCGGTCCCCTGGATAAGTAAAGGAAGACACAACAACCATTCCTGAAAAAAGGTGAACATCTTTTTTGGAAACCATCCCTTAAGGTTATCAGCTTTGATGTTGCAACTGGCAGCATTTTGCTGGCAGGAGGAGAGAAAAAAATGAAGCAAAATGGATGACCAGAAATGAGTTTCATGGCATCATTCAGGGAGGGCATGGTTCAGCCTCGAACTACATAGTTTTAATTACATTTGGATTCTTTTTGTTGCTTAACCTACATGTCTCCTTTGTGTACACAGCGTTGTTTTACTCCCATGTGTTGCATGTCCACCTATCCTGTCAGGTTTGAATTATGGCTTTTCTTCCATGGGCAGTGAGAGAGCTCTGGCTGATATAGTGCCCTCACCTCTGCAGGTGAGGTGTGATTGATAGCCGGCCCATGAGCAGTGCTGCCTTTGTGAGACATTGGTTCTGCTTCTGGACAATAGTTGTGCCAAATAGGAAAAGAGCACCCAAATCCATGCACTCCAGTCACAGAAACAACACAGACAGGATTATAGAGGTGTGTCTGAATGGCAGGTGGAGAGAGACCTGGAGAGGGGGGTATTTACTATTCATGCTGTATGTAGCTGACTGGAAATAGTGAACAGCAATGCAACTGTGCAGCAAGTCCAGAGGGGAGGCTGGGGATCTGTAGGATTTGAGATCCATCATTTGGATCTGTAGTGGTTTGGTTCAAAATACCCATTACTTACTTATTTTCCTTCTGTGAGACAAGAATTAGGAGAAAGCAAAGCAGGCACAAAACTTAAACCTTAAAAGAATAAAGAAGTTTATTAATAGAACTAAAAGGCAGGGAAAAAAAAGTTAGACTAAACCTTCAGAACACTTCTCCTCCCCCCACCTTCTTCCCTCCTCCCACCAACAACGTAAAAACACAACCCTCAAGATTTTCAGTCAGTTACCATCTCTATAATAACCCTTCTCAGTCCACTTAGGGAGAGAAGTCTCTCTTGCTCATGCTATGGAGACATCTCCACACGAAAACAGTTAAACAGTTCTCTTGTGACTCAGTGTCACAGCAAGGCAGCCGCCCGGGATGGTTTCTCCTTGCCTGTGAAAGTCCCTTCCCTCAACTTGCAGCTTTCCCCACAACTGCTC
>VXAD01009453.1:339845-456086 GCA_013399195.1 Dicrurus megarhynchus
GGCTGCTCCCTGCCCGGAGCAGCTGAGGGAACCTGGCCCAGCCGAAACAGGGCTGGGAACAGAGCAGGGCTGGGGCCGGAGCAGCTGAGGTCGGAGCAGGGCTGGGGGGGGGCCGCTCCAGGGCGGTCTCCTGGCCAGCCTGCCAAGCTGAGCAGGGCCTGGCCCTGCTGGGCCGTGCCCTGTGCTCCCCCCCAGGTACCTGTCCAAAAGCCGGAAGTAAGAGAGCTTTCCAGGCTTTGCTCATTCTTTAAATGTGGGTCTCAGAGGCGTATCAAGCTTCTTAAGTGGCTTATTGAAGTTGTCAATATTCAAACTAGCCAGTTGATTGGTTCTGTCAGGTCTAGAGGGAGCTGTAAGCACCTCTTTGCAAAAAGATCACTTCCGAGGCTGATGGAGTCTTCCTTAAAAACTCAAACTATGCTAACCCATGACAGGATCATACTGGGTTGTGTCTTGAGCAGATATAAGCACTTGCTGCTTGAATATGGCACGGTCACAGATGCAAAGGACATGGGATAATTTGTAAATTGCAACATCCTATCATGGAAGACATGTCAGGGGTTCTACAAAAGAATCTGGAGACTTCTGAGATGCAGATGTGACTGTTGAACACACTTTTGGGCACTACTATCAATTTAGAAATACTATCTGTTGGCTCAGGGCTAGTCTTTGGGAATGGGTGGCCTTAGCTGTCTCTCTTTTCTTTACAGGAGGTTTTCAGTACATCCCCATTCCTCTGGTGTAATAGAAGTTGATCTGCCTTTATGAGTTGTGTCTATGGCAATAAATTGGAGCTTTCATATTATTCTGCTGTCTTGAACCAGTTCTGATATTTCTAGTGTACAGTCACTTTTGTGGCATTTCTACATGCTGTTCCAATGTATCCCATATGGACATAAGTTCATCTTGTGTTCAAAACATTCACTTGGGAGTACTATGGTTATGGGCAGTGTGCTGCTGAGCAAACCAGCTTGGAATCTATTACCTTCCACTCACTGCTGTTTAACTAGATTTCCTGGCTTCTAATTGCCTAAAAACGTGGTTGAGTTTACTTGCAACTCCTTACACGTGATCATTAGATATGCCTTCAGATACTTGCAGCACTCTTAGAGAAAGAGTATTGAAGTCAGCTCAGTTCTTTGGCATTGAATGTGTCTCTTAATAAGAAGTTATTAGGAGGGATGAAGGTGAAGATGACTCATAAAATGAAATACTTTACTCACATTTTAGTATATACAAGGCATACACGTTTTGAAGGAAACCAATCCCTGTGAGAAGTAATAAGTAAACTATACATAGTGTCCTTCTCAGTTCAGTCTTAATAGCAACTTTAACAGTATTGTAAGTCACATTAATACCTTCTGCAATGAAATGTATTTGATGTTTTCTATATAACACAACACAATGAGAGGACTTAAAACTCTTACATCTTTCAAACCTGCCTCCTTTCCCCAATGGGATTCTGAAATTTGGACTATGAGCAAGAGCCAGATCCAAAAGAAAAGTACTTTGGTGCCTAACATTCAAGAACAGTTTAATTTAGTTTTCCCAGTCCAAAAGCAAACAACCCACACTACTTTATTTAATTAATCATATGACTGTCCATTTCCCTGATCTCTCAGACAAAAGTACATATACAACTTATTACACACCTAATGGAAGTTACTTCCTCCCAGCCGAGGCACAACAACAGCTCTTTTTCTATTACAATGTGCAATAAACCCTGAAAAGTTTTCAAGTGAACTTGATTAGTCTGCAGAATAGAAGGTCATACTAACCATCAGGTACTTTCTGTTGAGGAAACAATTTCCAGCTGAAGAAGGCAGTAACCTCTTACATTAAGCTAACATAATCACAAGCAGTCACCTATTTATAGAAGTAGCTATTTAGGCTCCTAATAATATGTTCTGTATGTGCCCAATCATACCAGACTCTTGGCTGGACTAAGCTGAACTCAGCAGTTTGGTGTCTTCATATGTCCAACTTTGGTGTGCATCCCTAAAATATTAATTGAAATCCTATTAAGAAGCCTTCTTGCAAGGGTCTTCAATACTGAGACGGATATTGCAATCTATATTCCAAAATATTAAAGAAAATAATTTATCAATACCTTTTTTTAATGCCAGCGAAAAGTTTTGGCTGATGTGCTGAGCTAGGGAACAGGAAAAGGATAATTACCTACTATCTACTGCAGAGAAAGTCTCAAAGAGTTGATTACAACCCCTTTTAGAGGACTTTGAAGTTTATAGCATAGTAAAGAAAGCCTTGCTGTACAGTCTGAAATAATGCTGGAGTATCATGGTCCAAGATTTAGGCAACGGAAAATGAAAGAGGATAGCACCTGTCAAGTGGATACTGGTTTCAGAATTCCTGTGGAAATTGCTTAAGGGAGAAGGGGCTGAAACTGCTGAAGGAGTCATGTATTTTCTAGACCTGGAACAATGTGTTCATTAACCTTTGGCAGTGAAACTGTAAACAGTAAAACAGTAAGTAGGGGGCAGGCACCCTGTCACTGTGCCTGCTGTGTGTGATGGACTACAGGCTATGCCATTCCCCCTCAGGGAAACAAGGCCTGGGAACATTTCTCCTTCTGCAAGCATAGCATTTAGCCAAAGGCTAGGGAGTCTCAGTCCAGACAGAGACAGCTGGGACAGAACTAGCAGAAATGACACGTGAGCCCAGCTTTCCTAAATGACACAGAGAAAAGACAAAAAAATGATCCAAGATTTTTGTGGAGACCAAAGAGCAGAATCCCTGCATAAAACAAAGCAGAAAAGGCCCAACAAGGGGACCCAGAAGGACCTTCATAGAAATGCAAGTAGAAAGTGCTTATAGGTAAAGTTTCTTATAGAGTCACAGAAAAAGGTGTAGGAAAGGTGACAAATCTGTGTACCCAAGGAGCAAATCATAATAAAAATTATTTATTGGAGCTGAAGGGTCAGTGGGGTACAGTGGGATAAAGAGCAAAGAGCTTGGAAGAGCACAGGATTGCTGGGTGGAAAGGAGGGAGTAAGCAGTCTCTTCTCAGAGGAGCTTTGAGCCAAATGGTTTTACACAGTGTTTGCAGCAACTGAGAAAGCTATGAGTGGACTGAAATGAGCCCTGCAGAAAGGACCTGCCTGCAGGAGCAAGTCCCTAAGAGCATTGGCCATTACTAGCTTTCTCAAGGCAATCTTCTATGTGTTTAAACCATTCCTGATGTTTATTGCCAAGTTCCCCAGAAAGAAGAGACATCAGCTGATCTGTTGACAGGCCCCTGAAACTTCTAACAACCCTTAGTTGCCCTTACCAGGCTTCACATCGGACCACAACCTACACCTGCCCATTGGCCGTGCGGCTTCTATTTAAGTCAGGCTGGGGAATTCAGTCCTTACAGCTATGCTGTAAGTGTACATACACCCAGGTCTATTTTCTGCTGCCCTAGTTTACTACCTGGGTCTTCTGCAGGTACTCTGGAGTCACACTGTACGTAGCATTGTCTCTGGGCTTTTATTGAGGTCTGAATCTGCAGTGGCTAGCTTTGCTAGTATGCTCAGCCCACCACAGGCTGTGGTGCCTGTGTGCCACAGATATACCTCTTCATATGGAAGCAGAGAAAGCTGTACTAGTCTGAAGATGGAAGTTGCAAGTAGTGCCTATACAGCTGTGCTGGGCATCCAAGGACAAAAGCTGCAGATTTGCACTTCAATACCTTGCCACCTTCTACGCTTCACAGAACACACTGTATAAGAGAATACTGCAGAGCTTTGGACAGGGCGCCCTGTTACCTAATGGTAAGTGCACATAAGGGTGGGGGAGATAACTTTTGTATTAGCCTTGGTGACCACGTGGTACAAAGCCTGGTCCTTTTAAAAAGAAAATGCTTTCATCCTAAAGTTAATATAAAGGCTTAAAGTATGAGAGCACTGAGAGAAAACAAGAAACTTGCAGTTGCTCTTAAAATTCAATAGTGCCATATAATCTCAATAAACAGGAGCACAATAGCAGAGCCAGTCTTTCAGAAAATGCATGGTGTGCTGATAGTCAAAGTCATCTCACCATGGTTTAAAAGTTGCCCCTCCATTCAGCTGCTGTAATAACTCTGGGAGACAAGGGTGAGCAATGTGACTCAGATTATAGTGTAAAGGTTTAAATTCATTGGTGACGTGATTCCAGATTATGCAGGGTTTGGAAAAAAATGGCAGCCTGGAGTTGTGGGTGGTTTTCTGCAGGTGTATTTCCCAGCTAGCTTGTCACACCTGCCCCTTGCAAGTGTGTCTGGATGAACAGTCTGTGATGCTGCATTGCTGTCCTGGATTTCCCTCTAGCGTGGGTGAAGGCAAGAAGGGGTTAAGTTTTCTGGAAGTATTCCTCCTCTGGGAGTTCAGGTGCTGCTGAACTGCCAGCTGCTGCAGTGTTTGCTCCCCGATGCAGAACCCTCTTGGTGCTAACTCTATACTTCCCTCTTTTGCCCTCTGACAGCTTGAGGAGCCACAGCAGCCTGCGCTTAATAGAGCAACAAGGGAAATTTCAGTACTGTTTTGTGACTGTAACTAAGGCAGTTCAGGGTCCTTTCCCTGACAGTCCTTTCCTACATCGCAGAGGGGGAAAAATATTCCCTATAAATATATGGTAAATGATTTGATGAACTCCCACACAATATGCAGGAACTCTGTTGTCATTAAATATAAGACTACGATGAGTGTAAAGATGACTGTGGCAATTCGTGCCGTCAGAATGCTGCTCTGTTCTTACCAGAATTACAGTTATTAAGCCTAAATACATGTGAGATGTCTTGTCATATTCCATCACTGGACTGTGATGACTCTGGAGAATAGCACTGGGCACATAATGTTGAAGGGTAGTGTCATGCTTACAGACTGATCCCACTAGTAGCACCTTTCACTGCAGTTGGCACTCAGTACATTCCATATTTCCATTTTTCTTATCTTCTCCTTGGGGGTTATGGTAATTCTGCTTCATCCAATTCCCTGTGTCTAAGGTGAGACAGGCAGCTGCAACTCTGCTGGTCTTGGTGTTCATCTGTCCTTACACCTGTTTCCAGGGGACCCATTAAAAGCTAATAAAATTTTCCTGACTACAGACTTGTTAAAAGAACAGAGAAAGCTCAAGATGTCTGAATGCAGGGTCTTTCTGGGCGCAGTCACTGCCCTCTTTCTTCCTTGGAGTTGCTTTCCATGCAGGCTGTCAGCTGTGGACACTTGCTGTCTTGCTGCCATTTATTGCATCCCACCTGGCCACTCAGCTCTTTGTCATTTAATGTCTCCAACTTTGACAAGATTAGACTCTTTTATGGGTGTGGTGGATTTTTCAGGGCAAAATTATGACTACATGTATGTCCATATGATCAACTTTCACTGAATCTTTTGAAGGAGTCCTTTCCAGTTTCTAGGTTTGAATGCTTTAGGAGTGTACAGTTGGAAAACAAGCTCCACAAGACAATATTCTAAAATCTGGCATAACCTGATGCACTTCCAGAGATTAGTTTTATGTCTTGGGTCTACCACTAAATTCAGGTGATCTCTGTAAGAACGCCCATAAATCTTTTAATCCTAAATCCCAAACGAATCCTATTAAGCATAATGGAAAGTTCAAAAAGAGCACAGCAGGAAAATATTAAGCAAGGCAGCATCCAGTCTGAATTATTATGAATTCTGGTTAATCTCACTTACCCTTCTCACTTGAATTTGTCACATTTGTAAACATAGCCTTTGTAGACTTTAGTCAGTTTTAATTTAAAGCCAATGGCAGTAAAGTACATTTCATACATTTTTAAAGATGTTCCTTAAAGAAATTGATTTTGCTTAATGACCTTTTTTTATTTCTTATGATAATGTAGCAAATATGAATATCTGGTTTAGAAAAAGCCATTGTAGGGGGTGGACTGAAAGAATAGTATGTCTTCAAAATGACCTATTTTCAGAAATCACTTGGCAATTTGTCAGAAGGAGAGATTTAACTAACCGAGACCCAATTTTAAAATAACTATGTAAATGAAATTATTTCAATCTCTTTTGAAGACAGGGAAAGCAAACTTCAGAGCATGCTACAAGGATCTGATGTCCTCCCAACCACCTAAAATAAATTACCTTTAGTGTCTATGGTAAAATCATGTAAATCAGCACAGTTTGTACAGCAATCAATCAACAGTACCCTATTGCCAAGTGAAGTGGCATATTTCTGCTACTGATGCATGGCTGATTGGAGAAAGGCTTTAAAGCAAGGAGCAAGATTAGGATCAGTTGAGACAACTGTTACCTACTTTGACTCTGAAAGTAAGTTAAAGTCTTTTTTAGGACTGCAGGATCTTGATAGCCTGTACTGTCCTCGGATAAAGGGGAGCTTTTCATCTGGGCTTCAGAGTGACCAAGAGTTCCCTGCAATGTCTTCCCCTCCTCTGCTCATATGAGACATAGATGACTGGTTTCAGGTGCTATCTCTTTGAAAGACTATGCTGAACACTAGTCTAAAATGAGATCATTCTCTAAGAGTAGCAAAGGTTGGGACTGTTCAGAGAAACAGGCTTGATATCATATTGTAGACCTTGGAATATGGGAGATAACAGCTGCATATGTGTATCCCGTGAAATACGTCAGCTATTATATGGGTATATGGAGGAGGAGAAAATTGGCTTAGAGCACCTAGAGTAATTTTTCTCAAAAGCAAATTTTAAAAAATATAGGATGATAAAAAATTTGCAGCCAGTAAAACATCGTACTTCATAAAATTTCACTCATTCGTACCTGAGCATCAGTCTGTGCAGCAAAACCACAAGTTTGTACATGCAGGACATAGCATAGCACACTTGTAAGGGATGATTAGGAGTCAGTGATCCTCAAACCTGTTATCATCACATGGTTGGTTGCCATCAGAACTGGCTTCAAGATCCGACAATTGTCTTATATTTTCATCTCTGATGCTTTTGTACAAAATGTCTTTACATGAAGTGGAAGTTTCAGGGTATGGCAGGAGACATGCACATGGCTTTTTCCACTGATTAAAGCACTTTGGCTGAAGATTTTTCAATTCTCAAAAGGGAGGATAGAAAGGAGGAAAAAAATCCAAACCAACAAGCACAAAACCTTGCCCCTTTCTGGTAGGGAGCAAGATAAACCAGAAGCAACAGGCAGGGCAGTTTTTTCTAGCTGCTGTCCTCTCATGTGGCACTGATAACACAGTTCTAAGTATTGCTGAACAGTGTTTGAACAGCATCAAGGCCTTCTCCTTACTCTGCCCTGTTCCCACCCTGCCCAGTGAAGAGCCTGGGAGTGGGCAAGACGCTGGGAGGGTATGCTACCAGGCAGATGTCCCAAACCGACCAAAAAGCTTCTTCATGATGTGTCACATCATGCTCAGCAGTAAAATTGAGAGGAGGGTAGGTTAGGGAATTTTTCTCATGGTCTGAGTGAGCATTAGTTCCTCCACGGGAGGAGGTGAGTGAGTACTGTCACGTCTTATGTTGTTCCTTTGTTCTTTCATGTCTTGTTTGCTCATTAAACTATTCTTATCTTGACCCATATGTTTTCTCTTTGTTTTCTTCTGCAGTCGCACTGGGCGTGAGGGAGGGAATAAAGTTAGAGTGGCGTGGTGATTAGCTGACCACTGGAGTTAACCCCCAATAGCTTACCTTGTTTCCTATGCCTTTTAGACTCTTCTTAAACATGTTTTCTCTTTGTTTTTAAATTAATAGCTTAATCTAGATAGAGTTTAGGGTGTTTATAAAATACCTGGCTAACTGAAATTTCATCTGCACATCTGTGGCAGTTTGAAACAAAGATGACTCTTTAGGCCTGCAGCCCCAATACTTTCCTTTAGATCCCTCAGAGTATAAAACATAATTTTATTTTACTACATAGGCTGATGTAGGAACTAGATATTTTAGCGATCAGTAAAGAAGAAGCAACTTCTTGTGAGTGTGATTAGGTGAGGTTGTAGAAAGAAGGGAAGACTCAGTCCCTGGATCAGCTTGTAACTGGCTCTTCTGTTTGGAGTTTGGGGGTTTTTTAATCTGGAAGAGAGTAACTGACACTGAACAGTACATTGCAATGTGGTTAGTAATGACTCTCATAAGTATTGCTTTTACTTTCCTAATCTGCTGCAGCTGCTACAAAGTAGATTTAGGTTTTCTGTTATACCTTAATGGACAGCAGATTTTGAAAGAGGCATACTTTTAAATATTAAACAATATTATTTTATAAATCTCTGCATAACCTCATCTTTACTTTGAATAGGATTTTTGAGTGGTCCAGTGCTCTCAGTATGAAAATATTAGGGCCACAAATCTCCTGTGATTCCTTTTAAGAGTGAAAAACACAGTGTGGCTTATGTGCAGTAACTCCTGCAGGAGTCTGTGTAAAGCTCATCTATTCAGCATGAAGTCATGCAGGACTTGCAAACTTTCCAGGAGTACATGAAGGGTTTGCTTCTGTTAAAAAGTACTATGAAACTTCTAGTGTTTGACAGAATTATTGAACATGTTGAAGTCCTGTGGAGTATGAGGCTCTACCACAGGTTCTAGGCATGCCAGATGGGATTGGAGAAATGGCTCTGACTAATCCTTTTCTCAGCTACATCCCATTCACTGCTTTATTTCTGAGCCTACTGGTACCCACAAACTGTAGCATCTTGGTTTAAAGGAAAATAAATAAAACTAGATCAGCTCTTTAGAAATTTTGCTGTAACCTTCGTAAGTACTCAATAGCAGTAGTTTGAGTTGCCATGTAATGAAACCTATTCTGTAGTCAAACCTGAGCAATGGCAAATAAACAATAAAGGCAGTCTACAGTCATGAAGCTAATCAGATATTTTGCACTGTCCCAAGAAGAAATAGTTAAAAGAAAAATGGTGAGCATTAGTACTCATAAAGTACAGAGTCATTGTGCATGTAGGTGAAAGCCTTTGAAAATAAGTTTCAGAAGCCAGAGCTGCTGTTCTTGGTACCCACAGACAATCTGAGTAGCTTCAATATGTAACTAGCTAGATTTAAGACCAGACAGTTGTAAAACAGTAAAAGGAAGGTATTTTGGACCTATTTATTCTTATTTATGCATTATACTTATAAATTTGTAATGGAAATAGAGGAGGTCAGACGTTATATTGCCATGAGATGACACTAAACAAATAAAATAGCTGGAGATTGGCAATTAGTGTGTGAGAACAGTTATTGGAGAAACAATTAGATATAAAGCATGCTATGGCAGATCCTCCATTCTAAAATGTCTTGCTTAATTGCTTTGTCTCGAATATTGAAAACTCTGCTGATGCTATTTTTGAGCAAAAAAAAAATCTGATAAACAGGATTTATACACCCTCATGCAGATTTGCTTTTGAATGTTGTGAATGAACAGCAGAAAGGATTGCACCTAATTTTTCTGTGTTCAAGGAGATACTGCTCAAGAAAAAGTACAGACTAGCTTAAATGACAGGTTCCTTTTTAGCATGAAAATTCAAAACCTAATTCTGGTGTTCTAGTAAATACATTTTTGAATGTGTAAAATAGGTGATTCCTAATTGGGGATGAAAATAAAGTAATAGAGCCCAACACTGTTTTGATCAGTTATAGCTGATGTGGTTTGCTGTATTCTCTCTGTGAAGTGTTTGCAATATGCTTTAGTCATGTTGAAGTATTACAGTTTCGACCTGTTTCGATTTCTTATTCCATTGTAACATCTTATTTTAAAGCCCAGATTCTGCAGGGTAACAAGATTAGTCTTCTGCACTGCAAGAGTGATTGAAGACAAACCTGGGATAGTGTTAAAGTGCTTTCTAGTTATGTCTTGGACAGCATTGCAAGCTGGAAGTATTTCTCTATAAGAGTAGGGCTACAATGCCATGACATTGCTTCAGAGTTAGTGCAGGTATCTCTACAGAGTACAGCACTATGCTGTGTTGACAGATTTATTCACAGCTTTAAACACACTTCATCTGAACTTGCCCATGCCTCTTTTTATGTTCCCTTGCAAACTAATCTGTAATGCTCAGAGGAGCAGGAGGCAAAAGTGCCAGCACTTGTGGCCAGACTATTTCTGGAAGTAGATGCAAACAGCAGCCTTACTGTGGTGAGAGTAACACAGCTGTGCTGCATGGTTTTGATACCTGCAGTGGCAATGGGACCTGTGAGTGCATGAAAGCCATCACACACCCGCTAGTACCAGCACTACGTACAGTGCCCTGTGTATACCTGGCTGCTACACTCAAAGCCCCCTTGACTGAGATTACGGACCTACAAGTTGTTTGAGAGTTGTTTGCCTCACGCCTTGTGTAGGTGCAGAGCAGAGGGAGCTTCACAGAAGTAACTTAACATAGTCTGTTTGATGGTTTTTTTCTTCAGTTATTCAACTTGATCATGGATCAGCACAGCTCTGTATTAAATTGTTTTCGGGTTTTTTGCCAGGTTCTTGATTACAAGCAGCCTTTGGGATGACTCTTGAACAGTCATTCATCACAATATAACAGCTTCTTACTAGAGAGGTGATGAACATGACGTAGTGGTTAATCTCTTCATATCTGGTAGGCAGTTCTCCTAGTCCCCTTGCTGGGGTGCACTGGGGAAAATGAGATTTATGCCCATGTCACTTTTATGTAATTAGAACTCAAATCTTTAGGATCTTTGGCCAATGCACATTGCAGTGAGGCTGCTGCAGCTTCTGTCTGAAAGGCTCTGGTAGAGTGGGCTTGCCTAGAATTTCCTGACAGGCATAATTATGTATAATGTCACTCGTGCTGTTTACAGAACATAGCATGGGGTGATAGTTATTGCTTTTGAGAAGTGTGCAATCTTTTCTGAAGTCATTTTTAAATATGATTCATGTGGAAAATTGGCATTTGCAGGCTTTGTACCTAGACTTCTTATCCCTAGGAGCCTTTCATTTGGTTGTGTTTTAGAAGTACATATTTTTAGGCAGTAATAGGAAAGTATGGTGAAGGGAAAAGAAACAGAAACAAGTTCGTTTCTGAGGAAAAACAGTGGGCCCAGGGAATGTTGTTTTTCTGTATCTGAATCATTGTACCTTTACACTGATGGCTCTACTGCTTCCTCTGGCTACTTCCATTTAGCACAGAGGGGAATTCCAGCCTCTCAGTGTCTTTAATTTCTCTTGTGACACTGCTGACAGCCTGATCACACTTGTGTGAATGCTTTGCTATCAGTTCTCTTGTCTTTTTTGTCTTTCATCTTTCCATGCTCAGAAAAGACATTGCATAAAATATATTGAAATTCATAGGAGTCTTCTAGTGCAGATTTAGGGTCGGTAAGGATTTTTCCTGAGGCCAGATCTGTGAGTCCACTGCTTATGGGTCTATGACATGAGATCAGAACATCCTCATATGAATCTCTCTCAGAAGGCCTAAACTAAAAAAAGAACTTCTTGTTATTTCAATAAAACTTTACATTTTCCAGAATAAAAACATGCTCTTCAGCATTATCTGATGCTTCACAAAAACTCCCATCTCAAACCCCATCCATATTTCATTCCTTTAAGTAGTTCTGGGTATTTTATCCAATATGATGTCCATAGCATTTGGCTAAAACAATCTAAATACACTTGGAAACTTGTGTAATAAAAGCCAAAATGAGATCATATAAATGAATAATAAAAAGTATAAATTCAAGACAGGACCACATCTATAGATATTGTGCAGTTCAGCACTCTCTTAAAAGCAATGTCTTAGAGTCTTTAACCCAGAACCCCATCAGGCTGTGTCCTAAATATTTTCAGTAAAGGAGATTCCACTTATCAGGTAAGCCTGTTCCCAGGTGTAACTAGATTCAGTGAAAAACTTTCTTCAGAACTGCCTCTGTGGCAAAATATAATACTGGCTTCCAAAATCTGTGAGTGAACAGGTTTTGCACACTCATTTTCTCAGACTTCATCGATTCATATTGCTTTACATGTGTCTTGGGGTGACTTTTGGTGTATCCCCTATCACTACTCTATGCCCAGAAATTAACTTTGTGCCTTTCTGTGCCTTTAAACTGAGCCTGAGAGGGGGGAGAGGAAAAAACCAAGCGAACTTTTCAAAACAATTGTTCAAGGACACAGATACAGACTCCTTGGCTTTTGCAGCGGCGAGAGCAGAGGAAGCACCTTGCTTGCTTTACAGCCAGCTTTTGGCTCCTTTTCTCTGGAGAGAGACAGAGAGCTGAACTTTGTTTCCTGGGACTTTGGTTTTTCTTTTTCTCTCTTCTGGACTGTTTCAACAACATCAGAACACATCGGGAGAATTTTTCTCCGAGGCCCGGAGGTGGGCCCACGGCCTCGCCGACCCAGCCCCGAGGAAGAGAGAGACCACACCTACAGAAGGACTCTGAAATCTTCCCAGGTTTCTCTCCATAGTGAGAGATTTCATTATTTAGCATTATTATCCTTTTCCTGTGTGTTTGTTAAATAAATAGTTTTTATCTCTTTCACTTTCCTTCGAGGAAAACTTCTTTTTTTCCCCAAACCTGGTGGGGGAGGGGTGGCTGTAACCTGCCTTTCTCACAGAGGATATTTCCTCCAAATTTGTCCAAACCGGCACAACATGAAATACAAAATGCATGTTGTAAATGTTATAGCCAAGATAACTAATGTTACAGAGAGGACAAGGGATGCCAGATGTTTAGTCAAAACTTACTGTTGTGGTTCTTGATATAGACCAAGATGTTTTGGCTCTTGATATTTGAACCAAGATTTCCTATATTTTAGGAGGCAGCAGTTGTTAGAGGATGATCCTTTGCTTAAGGATCCCACCTGCTTGCACCTTCAGGAATCTTGGACAATGAGGAGTAACCTTCCCTGATTTTTCCCTTGTCTATTAGGAATATGTTCATCAGGGTTTACCATGAAAAGGAATGGCATAAGAGGTGCTGCAGCCTTGTTGCTGTGCTCCTGCTATTGTGATTCAGGAACTCCTGCTGATGACACATCTCTGCTGTGGCCTTACCAGAGTACAGGTCTTCTGGTCTTCATACTAACTAACAATTATCAGTGTTACTCCTGAGAGCAGTATCTCAGGAATTGTCTTCTCTTTGTCCAAACAGACTATTCTTTTAACTTTGTCATGCTGTTTCTTCAGGAACTTGTAAACACACTTGCTCTGCTATTCATATTACATTTGTACAAATCTTAATATTTCCATGGAAAATACCTACAATTCAAACTTGCCCCCAGGTATATGCCTTGAACTTTTTACACACCCACGTTTCTTTGACTCATACATGTATCCATTAATAAGAACGTTCAGCAGTGGAAGACAGTAGTGCCAATGATTTACTGCCACTCCTTCTTGTTTGAAAGTGTCCGCAAACCTCAGGAAAAAAATATTCAAATATCCTTGTTTATTTTAGAGGAAATCAATTACACATGACTTGAGGGGAAAGTGTTCTAATTCATATCTGTGGTTACTCTCTATTTTGGAGGAGACATTTCCTCTCCACTCAGCTATTTCTAACATAAGAAGCTATGGTAGAATTAGTCATGCTAAGATACTTTTGTTTAACATCCTTTATCCCATGGTTCTTTGAAAGTGCTGCTTTTTCTGTCACTTTGACATATCACTACTTTCAAAAATTTGCCTAAGCACAGTAATTATTTCAAACTCCTCTTCTGACAATTGATTAGAACAGGTTCTGAGGACAAAACAATGTTTTTAATTAGGTTGAACAGTAGTTTCAATCCACAATGCTTGAAAATAGGAAATGCTACTTGCTGTTATTAAACCAAGGAACTCTTCATCAAAATCATCAAAAATTATAGAAACATAGGAGGTAGGTCACTGTTTTCCTTGAAGAACAGACTAAGCATGAAGACTATATTCTTATGGCTCTTCTCAGAAAAAGTACTATGTGGCCTTTCAGCACTGCTAAATAAGAGATAAGATTACTGTTTTTCATGCTGGGAAATAGAATTTTTTTTTTTTTTTAAGAGAAAACACTATTATCAAGCCAGTTACATAAATCTACTGAAGTATGACACTGAATAAAATCTTTTTTAGCTAGTTTATACAAAAGTCCATATTCTGCTGAAAATTATTGTTCTCACCCAGACCAACCTTCCATGGAAGCCAGTGGATGTTTGTTGGATAACTACTTTAATATGTAGGCTGGGGTATTCTGAATTGAAGTGTAAAGACACTTCAGATCTAACACTAGTTAGCAAACTAAATGGATTTTAAATATCCTCATTGGTGAGGGAGGAAACTGAATGCATGAATGCTTCTCTAATAAATCATTGTGTGTCATCTCTCTTCTGTAACAACCTTGTGAAAATTCCAGCTGTAAAATACCTGCTTGCACGGCTTGGTCAGCACTATATACATGCTGAAGTGTTTTCCCTTGCTTCTACTGTTTCTGATTCAGGTTGGAATCCTTGACCTTCTACATGTGTCAAATCTGCATTGCTGAGACACTGAATTACTTTCTCCCTGTTTTTAAGACTCTGAAAAAAGGGCATAAGTGAAGTTCAGATTTTTCTGTGCCTTGCCTAAAGAAATCCTCAGGTTCTTCTTTAAATTAGCAAGTTAATGCAGAAGGAAGAGTCCTGGTTCCAGCTAGGACAGGGTTAATTTTTGCAGTAGGCAGGAGGGGGCATGGCTAGGACCTGGAGGTTATCCTACAGCACCTCACACCATTTTCTGGGGACAGGGAAAGGGGTCTCTTCTTGGTTGGGGCAGCATGGCTGTGGTCATGTATTCCCAGTTTTCCACATGGTGAGCATTCACGTGTAAATCATTTGCCTCTCTTGTGCCCTCTGTTATTAATATTATCGCTGTTACTGTTTGTTTTCTTATTTCATTGCTGTTTACAGTAAATTGTTATCTCAACCTGTGATCTTTACTTTTGTGCTTCCAATTCTCCTCTCCAGCCTGCTGCAGCGGGGAGAAGGAGAGGAAGCGGGGAACGAGTGACCAGCGCAGGGTTTGGGGTGTTTCAATGGGAACACTAAATTGGGGAATAACATTCCTAAACCATGACAGGAAGGAATCCAGCATTTTTCTGGGCTGAATGCCTCTCTGTTCATCCCTCAGTGTGAATTACAGCTATCTGAGTCTGCACAGCCTGCTTCATCTCCTCTCTGATTAAATTGATGCTGCTTCAAAGCCACTTTACCTTCATACCTAATAAGGGGAGTGAATTCATCCTGAACCTCTGTTTTTGGAGAAGAGTTCCAGCTGCCCATAATATGTCAGTGTAGATGGCACTGTTGACTAGCAAGTCAACAGAAATTTAAGAGCTAATTATTCCTGCAGGACTTTAGCCTCAAAAATTCAATCTGGAATCTCCTGGCACACAAGAAGCTTCTAGTAAAAGCCTTAAAAGGGAGCAGCAGCATCTCCTTCCTCCTCACACTTCCCACCTCCCACCATACTGCCTATAGATTTTGACATGGGTTTTGTTTGGTTACTGGACTTTTTTCCCCATGTTTTTCCAAGGCTTCTGTGTCTGACTTGGCTTCTACAGGAAAGTAAAGAATGTTCTGCTCAGACAAATGCGATCAGGAGTCTCCTGAAGACCAACATTATAAAACTGGGGAAGGCTGGGCAACCCAGCCTTGTTCTAACCTCATCTCTGCTGCAGGTATATTTCATATAAGGAGCACATGAGTTCCTAGGGGTTCCATCTGCAGCTCATTATCTTTTCTCTCCCTTCCCCCTCAGCACAAGGTTTGAGGACCATGATATTGACCTGAATTTATGACTGCTCATGTCCATCTACTGATGAGAAAACTGACAAGTGTTATCTTGGAGCATAGTTATAATAAATCTTAACTTGAGTGACTACCACAGTACTTGACTTGCTTCTGTTTATTGGAGGCTTGCAAGCAGACCCTCTCAGCTCTCCCATTAGCTGCACTCCCGGCTGTCTGGAGCCACGTGATATCCTTGTATACCTTTGTATAATCAAGGTGGTGTGGCATTTACTATTTTTATTTTGTCAACAAACTAAGACCAACCTTCACCTCTTCTCTGTATATCCTGGGTCTCCATTGTGTATTCTGTTCTTGTTCAGTCCCTGTGGATAAAACAACTGCAGCAGGCACAGAAAAGGTGAGATTTCCTCTTATCTAAACTGTTCGCATGCATTAGTTAAAAGCTACCTGACCTCTGAGGTACCTCACTAGTAAATACTTTTCCTTCACACCTCTTATTACCTCTTCACTGTTTCCTATTTTTGAGCTAATTTGCTATCCTAAAGCTATTATTTTAACCTGTGTACCGTAACTCTCTGCCTTATTCAATTATCTTCAGTGTGGAATCTTATTACTCTTTGAAAATATAAGTGTATGAAACACTGCAGTTCCCTTACTCCTGCTGCAGCAATATTATGTCTTAAGAATGAAAGCAAGTTAGTTTAAGCAGGACTCCTAAGGGTCCACAATGGATATTTTGAATCAAATTATTCACATGCAGGTCTTCATTAAATGTCCTTCATATCATTTCTTCACCTATCCCCCTTTTCCCTTAACTATGCTAACCAGGCTGTAATTTGTTTGCCGTAATACATCTTGAGGCTTTTTTTGTTCAATAGCAGTTGTAGGTTTTCTATTTTCCAGTCCTCCGGAGTATGTCCTGTGAAGAGAAAATGAAGCTCTGTCTCCTTTGTCCTCTGGAAAGTTTGGAGCAAAATAACTGTTTAACAAATCTGCCATCTTCATCCTTGTTGCCAGTTCCCTACTATCACTTTTTAGTGGACCAATTTTCTCTTTTATGATCTGTCAAGTGAAAATATATGTGAAAAGTCCTTTATGTTAGTTGAACATTGCCTGGCAATTTGGATGTTTGGTTTCCTTGTTTTACACCTTTAACCAGAAAGAAACATGCTGCCATTTACCGTGGTAACAGAAGTTAATAACTATTGAATTCATCAGGCATTTTACAGATTGCTACTTGAATGAAAGTTCTTTATCATAACCCCTGCTATAACAAAGTGCTGATGCATTTCCCACCTTTCTCATCAAAAAGCTCTGTTCTCTACAAGACTGATATAAACAGATGATCTTCTGGGGGCCCTTTCCTGCCTTTGTAACATTTGAAGGGCTTTAGAGGGAATGGGTAGCACTCTATCGGAGATTATGGAAGCTTGAAAAAATAGATAATACCAATTACTGTCTGTATCTGTCAAACTGAATAGAGAAATCAATTTACATTTAATAACACAATTCCTTCAACAGCTATGAGAATCAGTATAGACCCCAGCTTAGCTGCTTCATCACATGTTTAGCTGGAGCTCTTTTATGGGAAAGTAATGGTACTTCTGAGATCACCACATGTTAAATCCCACTGAATTTACCACGAGGGAAAGCTTATTTCATCTAGCTCATACCTGTGTTATGAATGTTCTAAAATCGGGAAACTGGAAATCTCTCTTTTATTTGCAGTTTCCATATAAAATGGAAGATGGTTGCTTAAACTTAATAAGCATAAAATAATCAGGCTTATCTTCTGTGTTCTTTGGTAGAATAAAGTTATGAAAGAAGCTCACTTTCAAAACCTTGACAAACATGGAACAGATTATTACGCATTTTGTAGAGGGGGTTTGTCCTCTTTAGGATGATACTTTAAAGCTTGTTTTGCTCTGTCTTATTTCAGAAATTTTAGAGGATCTGTAACACTGTCCCTACTGGCAAAGTGGGGAAAAGAAATCTGCCATTCATACATAGGACATATAAACACTAGATCCTCAATCAGAGATTCTTTGGAAATTTCTTCAGGTTTTGCATCTGTCCTTCTGATGCAGAATCACAGAATCTCCTGAGTTGGGAGGGACCCACAAGTACTGAGTCCAGCTCCTGGCTCTGCACGGGACACTCCAAGAGTGACACCATCTGCCTGAGAGCGCTGTCCAAACGCTTCTTGAACTCTGTCAGGCTTGGGGATGTGACCACTTATCTGGGGAGCCTGTTCCAGTGCCCAAACACCCTCTGGGGGAAGAACCTTTTTCTAATGTCCAACCTAAACCTCCCCTGACAAAACTTCAGGCCTCAAGTCCTGTCACCGGTCTCCACAGAGCAGAGATCAGTGCTTGCCTTTCCTTTTCCCCTCACAAGGAAGTCGTAACTGCAATGAGGTCTCCCCTCAGTCTCTTCTTCTCCAGGCAGAACAGATCAAGTGACCTCAGCTGCTCCTCATACGGCTTCCCCTTAAGGCCCTTCACCATCTTCATTTCCCTCCAACAAGTCCACTTCCTGATAGGTACTAATCTCAAAATCCCAAATCTTGCTAAAAATAGGACTTAGACTATTCTGTGCAAGTGTTAATCCAAAGAAAAGATGATGTTTTTCTGTCAGAACAATTTTGTCAAAGAATGCTGATTTTCGGTAATATTAAAAACATCCTTAATAGCTTTGTCAAGATGATTAATAACAAAACCAGGTTTCTTAGGTATGGAAAAATAGTTTTATTCTGACTTCTGTACAAAGTTATAATGCAGCATAATAATGCTAAATACAAAAATGTCTCAAATGATTAATGGTTCGCAGGGCTAAATGTATCCTCATAAGACTTGCAGAGGGCTGCCACCCAAGGGGACCTCAAAAGGGTAGGGGAGTGGATTGGCAGAAACCTTGTAAGTCTAGTAAAACCACCTGACTGGGAGGGAATAAATCCATATGTACAGCAGTACAGGTGTTTGTGCAGATGGATCTGGAGAAGTAGCTGAATGCTCTTGTGGCAGTCAAAGTTGATCATGTAGAAGGCTGCGTTGGCCAGGATGTAGCTGCTGGGTTGAGGGAAGGGACTGCTCCCTATTCTCCAGCACATGTGTGTTGAAAGTACTATGCCTGGTTTTGCCTCTTCTGAGTAGTAGAGACTAACAAAGTGGAGCCAATCCAGTGGATAGCAGCCAGGAGGGTAAAGGGGCTGGAGGATGTAACATACTGAGAAGACTGAAGGCTCTGTGACTGTTTATCCTGGAGAAGAGAAGGCATTTGAGGGGATCTTCTGTTACCTGTAAGAGTCCTGTTAGAGAAGATGGAAGTCAGGGTCTTCTCTGAGGTGCAGAAGACATTGAAAGGACAATGGTCAGTTATTGTAAATTGCTACAAGGAAATCATGGGTTATAAAGCAAAACTTTCACTGAGACAGTGGTCAAACACTGGAACAAGTCATCTGGAGAGGCTTTGGAACTCTTAAGAACTTGACTGGGCAAGGCCCTAGTAGCCTCACTTGACTCTGAAGTCAGTCTTACTTTGAGCATAAAGTGGGATTAGATGGCACTTGAAAGTTCTTTTCAATCTAAATTACTCTGTGAAAAACTGTGGTAAAGTTCGATACAGAATTAGATCAAAATGTTGGTAATATGGATTTTTTTTGTTTTTCCAGAATGGGAAGAAGCATTCATAATTCTACAAGCAAAGAAAATTGCTGCAAAACTGTTCCCATCAAAACTGTAGTAAGGTTGCTCCTGATTCAATTTTAAAATTTTCACAAGTATAAATGAGTTTAAATATGATACTTCTACCTCTCTTTTGTAGTTCAAGCAAATAGAGTGTTATCATATACCAGTGATAAATGTGCATCTTCCTCGTGTTTCAACCCATGGCATGCTAAACGAAAAGCAGTAACATGAGTTCTGCAGCTGAACTCCTATTTGTTAATCATGTTTCCTAGGGCAGTGCTCCCAAACCACAAGAGATGGCAACCCAGCTGTCCTAAGTGCTCTACCAGCATATTGTATTGTTTTATATTACAGAAAATGGAATTTTTCTAAATCGCTTGACATCTGGGGTTTTATAATACAAAAAGTAAAGGATTTTTTTTTCTCCCAAGTAGTGGGTTTGAATGGCCAATGAGTATTTTTCTAGTTTATTCAAAAGCAGACTCATTTGTGTGCGTGTTCCTTAAAATCTCAGTGTTCATTTTAAATCCTTGTGTATTCATAAAAATATTAATAACTGCATGTTGGAATTAGGAATCTGCATGCAATGGTTTGTATTTTTTGGGTTATGTAATTTAAAAGGTATTATTCTTGGACCCTGTTTGAAAGCTTAATACAATTTATATCACAGATAATGTGCAGCAACCAACTGCACATAGTGCTTTAAAAGTTGTGCTAGTTCTACAAGTTAATTTAGAAGGTTGCATCTTGTATTGCAGCACTTGGTTTTAATAGAGAAGGTTGAAAGTATTTACAAGACCAAGATTATTTACTGAAGCAATTTGAGAATACTTTTAATGAAGTACAGATAAGAGGATTCTTCATACTGCTTGGAGAATCCATAAATAGGGAAAAATATTATGAATCAATCCCTTGGTTCTCTGAAAGATCAGAATATAAGCAAAGATCAGCCCTGCTTTATTTTCCTTTTAGACCAATGTTCTCTCCAGGATGCAGGTATGCTCTACAGGAACACACCCAAGTATTAGTTGTGTAGCTGGCAAAGGAGACAGGACCCTTGATAGTTGTTTAAGGAAATCCAAGTGAATTTTAATTCATTTTACAAAGAAAATGTTCTATTAGCTGTTACTTACTAATCTTGCTAATGTAGAAGCCAATGTTAAAAAAAACCCAACAAATAACTTCAAGAAAAGAAATACAGTTGGTGTTGAAAGTGCTGGTAAAATATGGAATAAGAAAGATTATACTTTTGCATCTTAGTTGTGATGGAAGTCCTTGCCAAGGACTGTTTCAGTGACATGCAAGAAACAGAGGGAAGACTTCAGAGAGCCTGACCTGGAATTGGGGGAGGAATTATAAAGTGTGTGTTTCATAAAAATGAACAAAGTCATAGAAAGTAACTGTGAGATCAGCAGAGTCACGGGAGAGACAGTAGACAGGAACTAAAAATGAGTTATTAAATCATACCCACTGTGTGATATGGGGAACGATATGTGTAAGCCAGAAGAGACTGAGATATTAAACAGGGAAATCAAGGAGTGGAAGCAGGTAAGAGCCATCTTAGAAACTGGAACAAGTGGGAGCGAGAGAAGGGAAAGTGAGCAGATGAGAAATATTTGTTTCAGGAGAAAGTGTTATAGAAGAAAAATAGGAAAGGGAAGCAAATGAGGGTAAAGACAAAAATAATTTTGTCAGTTTTTTATGTAGGGAGGGAAATTAACAGATAAATGAACCAGAAATTCAAAAAACAGCATCCAGGATTCAGTTAATTTAAACAAATTGCAGATGTTTGCTCAGAAAGATGTTCTTTATAATGGAGTAAATCAGCATATTTATGGGATTTCCTCAAACACTGCAGCATACCACAAATAAAGGAAGTTTATTTTGGAACAGAGGGTGTTGCCAAAAACCTGAACTGGTGCTCCTTTATCATCAGCAAATGCCGAAGTCTGGGGAGATTGAACAGTTCTCTCTTCAAAAGAGAGCACTGAAAGCAGATGCCAGCTCATCAATGCAGCTGAGCTGAAGTCAGCAGGGTTGGATAGAAGAGTGGGGGGATATAAAGAGGGGCTTGCTGGATAGTGGTGGAAGGAGGTGGTCAACGAGAGAATTTGGCAGCAGAGAAGACCAACAGATGAACTTTGGAAAATTTACAAAAGCAGCCACAGTGAAGTTTTTTTGAGCCACTGAATGGCAGGAGATAAATTCTTTTCCTTCTTATGTGACCCTCCATTTTACTGCTGGTTTTACTGTTGCCTGTACATACTACACTGGTTACAAGCTGTACAAGAGCTGCACTGCTCACATCATTAGAAAATTTATTCACAAACAAAACTAGCTCAAAGCCATTTGTTCTCTTGCCAGTACCAGCTTCTGCTTTCAAGTAGCTCTGGCTTAGATACCTCTCATTCTCTTCTGTAAAGCTGAATATCTGTATCCCTAGTAGATGCTTTTGCTCCCTCTCACCGTCTCCAGTGCAGCTGACCCAAACTATATATTCCATAAAGTCTTTCTGATGCCTTTTCCAGAGTGCTAGGAGCTGCTTCTGGTGGTGGCTGCCTTTTCCACAGCTGCCTGATTGATGGTTTATTCTCATCATAAGGTTAAACCACATACCCTGTCTGAAGAAGGGCACAAGACTGCATGAAGATGACAAAACAAGGACACAGCGACCTGAGATGGTAGGCTTATCATCAAGGAGAATATAAAGTCCTATCAAATCTTATTCTAGAGGTGCTGCTCTTTAGTGCAGTGTTGTTCTGATTAACTTGATGACAAAAAAGCCCTGCACCATGAGTCTTGATACAGAGGCCTCCAAGACTAGTAGGGTGCTTTGTCTGGAAGAGCCTGGTATGTGGTGAACACATAGACCTTCTTAGCACTGGTCTGAAAATGGCCACATCCAGCCTGGGCATCTGCTGATCTGGACACAAACACAGGAAGGCTTGGCCTCCTGCTTGCTTGCAACTGGAGGTGTCACTGAGGTATATGCACTGCTCTCCCATTAGACCAGAGTAACACAGTCAAAGCCACCTGGGATATGTTTATGCTTACTGGCATAAAATTTCTTAGACACCTAGGCAGCTGGAGGCTGTTTTCCTTCTAGGATTTGTCTTCTGCTTCAGATTTATACAGGAAAAAAGAGTTAGCAAAAAACCACAGAACTGTATTTCTAGCTCTAGTCTATTTTTTTTAGCATTTAAAGTAATTTTCAAGTGTACATATATTCTGATACAAATTACATTCTTCAATTTGTTTAAGTTCAGATCCCCTTCACTGATTTTTCAAATTGTTTAGCTAGCAGCACTATACAGTCTGTGTGTAAGCAATGGCAGCTTTTTGGTCCAGGAACTCCCTTAGCAAAGGAAAAATTTGGATGGAACTTTCCAGTCACTGAGATCTTGCATCCATTTATTCTCCTCATGGCACAGAATTGTTCTCTCTCAGCTGCGTGTGGAAAGGCAATTGAAACACACTGAGCACTGAGGAATCTAAAAAAGATGTCCCGTTAAAAATGATGACAGAAGAGCCTGCCCTAAAGTTTTATGTTGGGACAAGATTTTAGGAGTTCAGTTATTGGCAGGTGCTGTGTGTTCAACAAGCAGATGGGATCAATAAAGCCTTTTAAATATATACCTCCCTTACTTTTACAACTGTATTTCTAGATTCAGGGGATTGTGTGTGTGTGTGTGTGTGTGTGTGTGTAGATATGTATATTCAAGTGCCAACAACAATGTTGAATTTGTTGCTACCAGTTTGATTCGGAAAAGGTACTATTTGGACACTAGAGAAGTGAACTTTTTAAAACTATATAAATCCTCGAACCTATATAAAAGTTTAGACAGGCAGTAACCCCTGGCAAAACACTTGACACACTTATTGCTTGTATTGTAATAAATCCAGTTCAGGAGTTGCAAATACATATTTTCCCAAATCAGCTGTTTATGCCAAGGCTTGCACCATCACCCATAAGTGAAATAGCTGTGGGCTTCTGTGCCTTGAAGAGGCTGCTCACCTGGGACCCAAGAGAGAGGGAGCATCATTAGGATAGGGAAGAATATGAAGGAAATGAAAAGAGGATTAAATAAAACAAGGTGAGAGAAAAGACAATAGGGTGTGTGTTAGACTGAGGAGTCAAAAAAAAAAAATATCCAGGGAGGTGAAAAGAAAGCAAGTGTTATCAGAATTGGGGAATAAACAATCAGTGGTGGTAGAGTGGGTGTGACAGTATGTTTGCATTCAGGCTGGGTAGTGGTTTGGACCCTAGGAGCTAATGGGAAATGAATGTCTGTCCCAGGGGAATTTATCAGATACTTATTTTTCTTCCTGTGTTGGGATGATAATTCAAACACAACCTTTCAGTGTCATGAAAAGCTTTCTTTTGAACATGACAGTGAATCAGGTTGAAGCAAGGTATTCATACAGATGATAACCTGTGGTGGGCTGCATTGCTGTGGTCTCATTTGAACTACAGCTGAGACATGCTCTCTGTCCTGGCTGATATGCCAAAGTTCCAACAGGCCTGCGTGGCTACTTGAGAGAGGACCTCAGTGCATCTCAGGAAACGTGGTCTGGGCTCCTGTGTCTATACTGGGATCCATAAAAATGCGTGCAGGTCAGCACATCTTAATGAAATGTAGGAAGCTGCATATATACCATGAAAATACACATCTTTATAGCTGGGCATGCTGGATTTACTGGTTTGTGTTTGGGAATTTGCAGACATGCTTTATCTGAATTTTCCTTTGCACTCTAGCATAGATTTTTGTGTTTGCTGTTGTACTTATTCTTCCCTGACTATTAATGCTATTTATCTTTTTTATTTCTCTGTACCTTCACACCCTTCTGCTTCTTGTGCTGAGTCTAATTTGTGCTTTCTCTCCCATGTTTTCCCTCATAATCCCTTTTTTCTGGATTCCAGTGTTCTCCTTCACAATCTGTCTTCTCAGCACAGTCCACCTCTGGTTTCTTTCCCTCCCATCTGTGTGCCAAGGCATTCCAATACAGAAGGCCTTATACAAGAAAAATAGTAAACAATAGGGACTGTCTACCTTACAATTTATTCTTCTTAATGTTTGATATGTCTGTCTATGTGGGAATTTGGTGCGCTGTGAGTTCACATACTAATTTACAGTAAATTTATGGCACAGTGAATAAGCCTTAGGCTCCTAAACATCCTGGTAGTTTTTACAATGTTATGCATAGTGCTTTCCAGTTTATAGGCTTGCAGTTTAAAAATGCACATGTAGTCAAATGTATTTTTAGTTTTGGAATATTCAGATTTTTAAGCTTGGTGAAAATAGAGTGTTTCTCTTTTTTCTTTTTTTATTAAAGATTTTTTTTTAATGAAAATTGTCTTGAAGATCGATGCAAATATGCATGTTGAATGTTTCCATCCTTTTATGAAATTAGTTGTAATTCTGAGCACCAGCTCAGTATTCTTCAACTAGTTGAAAATGTGTGATGCAGGGCTAGAAGATGCTTAAATCTACAGGAGATAAGTTGCTCCTAAAAAAAAACCAAATATGGGGTATGGAATGATACTCAGACATGCACAGCTTCCCACTTGCAGTGTAATGTTCTGTGCCCACTACAGAAATCTGCATTAAGGTAACTTTCGTGGAACAGCCTTCTTCCACCTCTGCCTGTGGGACTGAACTTCTGTGGCAAACAGAATCCCAAAGTTGGAGCTAGGCTTTGTACTTCAAAGCTAAGATCAATGTCTAAAATTGAGACTGGTGACTTGTCTCAGACCTTCAGTTCTGTAGGATAAAATGTTATTAGATGACACTTTATCTCTTGCAAAGGGCATCAGCAAAAATAGGAATAGGGCCGTACATGTTCTTCATCCTTAACATAAACTGGTCCTTCTTCCCTGCTGTCTGCTTTGGTCTCTTCATGTTGCCCCCATCTAAACATATATCTTGCCTCCTTGATCTTCTTTTTGGTACATAGTTACAGTCATAATATTAAGTATGCAGTCCCTGGTCCATCACTGCCTTTAAGCTCTTCATAATTGCACGTATTCAAATTGTCTATGATTCAGACTCTATTGCTCTATTTTTTTGCCTTTATAAAGGTTTTTTGTCACTATGCAATTGTGCTTGGCAAACATGCTTTCCTCCTGGATTTGTAACATGGTTTAGTCATGGTTAGCAAATTATAATATCAGTGAGACTTTGAGTAATTTAAATCTCAGTAAACTCAATACCAATGTTCATGTGTTAATATTTGTTTTCTTCCCAATGTTTGTCTAAACATTCTTTTTTTTTTCTTTAGTTGTCAATGAGTTCATTTTTCTCTTCATTTCTTAAAAATGAGGATTTACTCTCATGGGCCTGAATCTCCAGGACAGCATTTTTTAAATGTTTATTCACGTAGTTATTTTCATTATGTGGTTGGAAAAGAGACACTGTGATCTGCCTGGTTATGTCAATAAATTTGGATCAATGTCTTCTAACCAAGGGCTTAAAATGAGACTCTGAGCTCTTAAAGCCTTGGGCACTTTGTGAAATTCAAGTGCTAGTATGCTTGATGAAATCTTAAAAGAGAAGGTAAAAATAAGTTCTATTTGTTAAGTGTTTTAGTGTTTGCCAGTTTCACACCACTATTAGGATGATCAGTTACTTATTCCACAGTAAACCTTTGAGTTAACTCTTATTTAAATATAGAAAGATATATAAAGTAGGCCATTTAACTATAATAAAATATTATATAAATGTAGTATACTTACTATAAAATGCATAATTCTGGTTATTTATATTAGGTGACACCCAGAACTTCAAAAGCAACTTACTTCTGAATATCAAACCATGTATTTATGGGCCTAAATATCCATAAAAAATCAACTACAACTTACATTAGCTTACAGGACTTAGTTGTTAGCACACACACGTTGTAAGTTCAGTGATAGGATGGACATTTCCTTATGTTTTATCTGTGTTTAGGACCAAATCTTAAAAATAACAAAATTCATCCTGTCAGGGGCCCTGAGGTCATCCTGTCCAACTTCCCACTCTAAACCATGATCAGTACTGATTTCAGATTGGCTTTGTCAGGCCTTTGTGCAGCTAGGCCTTAGAAACCTCCAAGGTGTGTCAACCTTCAGCTACCTTTCAATGATTTTTTTTCTTTTATGTAGATAAAACCTCCTCTGTTTCAATTCAGGATCATAGTATCCTGGTGTCCCACAGTGCACCTCCGTAAAGATCTTGGCTCTCCCATCTTAATCCCCCTTCAAAGAGCAGAAGACTGCTGTCAGGTTTCCCCAGAAAAGCCTCACTTCCTCGGCTTCTGTTCACAAGGCATGTGAGCCTCCCGACTAGACTGTCTTTACAGTCAGCTCTTGCCTCAGTTTTTCAATGTCTCTCTGGTACTGGGAAGCACACATGGATCGAGAATTTCTGAAAGACATTCCAGACTTGATCAATTTTCACTATAGTAGCTCTTTTTCTCAAACCCACTCTCCAGGCAGAGTCCTGGGAGATTCAGTTGTAGACTGATACAAAGAGAAGAGGTTGAGTACTTCAGCTTTAAATATATCTGCTGTCACAAAATCACCTGCCCATTGAGCAAGAGGTCCCTGTCTTCTTTCTTTATTTTGCCATTAGTATAGAGGTAGAAAAGCTTCTTGTTGCCCTTGTTCCTCTGGTTTCAATTGCAGCTGAGCTTCAGCTTTTCTAATACCATCCCAGGAGATTACTCTATATTTCTTTGCTTCCTGCCTTAATTCCAGTTCCTGTATATGGTTAGTCTGTGCTGGAGCTCAGTCTCCTCCTATGTTTGCCACTTTTTCAGATGGACCACTCTTTATGTTGTGTCGAGGTTGACCTAAAAGTCTAGCCAGTTCACTCGAGGTCATTTTTCCTAATGACCTGTCTTTCACAAGATCCTATCTACCAGCATTCTTCACAAATAATTTCACCCTTAAATTAATCTGTGGACATTTTAAGCCTGATTATTAGTAGCCTGTCTTGTCTGATTTCCCTTGAGACTATTTGGGTTGATTTCTTCTTTCCCCAAATTGCTTCTTTTTCTCTTCAGTGTATGACATTATCTGTTAAGTGTACATTAGGTTTTACAAACCTAGTCACTTCTTCCATCAACTCAGGGAACAGGGTTTCTCCAAGGGTTTTTATTTTGCCTTTTTCCTTTTTTTTCTTTTATGGATTAATAATGGAAGATGGCAAGCGCTTTTTTGTAATCTCTCTTTCTCTTGTAATATCTGTCTTTCTCTGCAGAAACTCATTGCAGTCAGAGTTGAAGATTCAGGGAGAGAAAAATCTATCTCTAAAAAAAGAAAAACTAATCTAACCCAACTGATTATAAAGCTTATTTGTCATACTTTAAAAAAAAAGAAAAAAGAAAAGATCCCTTTTTGTGAAGGATTATAAAGGTAATGCTACAAGAAATAAATTAGCTCTGGCAATATGGATGTTCTACTCTAGCCTGCTGTTAGTTCGCAATATTTCAGCATGATGATTTTCTTATGTGCTTTTTGTTTATACAAATTGTTGACTTCTTCCCTCCCCGCTTGGTGCCTGCTGAGCATATGCAACACAAGTTTTGAAAATTTATGCTTCGTTTGGAACTGTCTTTAATCTCCGGTTTTAATCGATTTCATGCTAGCTGCAGCACAACTGAGGGAACACAAGAGAAATTAGTGAGAGACAAGTTGGTCAAGACAGTTGGATAAAGGGTGACTTCATGAGACCTTTTTGAAACTTCTTTGGAGGGCTTACTCCAGGTTTTATTCTACATGCTCTTCCACACTTTCACAGTTAACTGAACAAGATTTTTTTGTTCATGAGATAATATTCAAATAATGAATTTTTCTTGCACTTACAGTAAGAAAGAGTGTTGAAGCTGCTCAGACAGACGTCACATGTAATCCCTCTTCCATCAAAGCAGAGCTGGACAGCCATTTTGTTAAACATTAATAGCTGCATTAGTCCTCTTCCAACAGCCTCACTATTAGGAAACTACACTATCCTTTAATATAAATAACATCTTTTTGTAAAAAAAAATGCCAGATTAGAAATGCAAAGTCAACAGTAAAAACATATGTTCAGCCCAAACTGCTTTGATGATTGGCAATGACAACAAGCATATTGCCTTCCTGGAAATAAATGATAAACTCCTAAAATGCAGACTGTGGTATCTGAAAAACCTTCATGTAAGAAAACAACACAGCAGGATAAATGCCTTCCAAAGTTTTCTATTGATACCACTGTTTAGTTGTGCCTGTCCAATTTTGTTCTGTAAATAGGCTTGATTCTGTCATTAGAATGAGCTGTTTCAAAGTGAATATATTACCAGCTGTCTTGCGAATAACACATTTATAGGTGTGTCTGAGCCTTAGTTATATTGATTTCAACCTACCATGCCTGTACATATATTTGAATTTGCATCAGAGACATGAACCACGTGGCACCAACAGCAATCCTGCTGCCTGGCCACCAATTTCCTTAAGGAAAGCAAAGTATAAAAGCTGTATCCCCTAGGGTGCCAGCTCTTTATGTGCTTGCTGACTACAGCTGCCCTACACCTAGACCTCTGTGGTGCAGGGAACAGACTGCACGGCAGACAAACAGGTGTCTAGTGAGCCCAAAGCATTACAGGCCCTAAACTCTAATGGAGTTACTCAAAATTTGATGTTACTGAACTGTTTAGATGCACCTGCAAAATGTGTTGCATTACAATGAAGAAAGAGCTTGGGGGGTTTCCATCCAGTGCTGTTTTTCTTTTTAATCAGTTAACTGAGACCACTATGCCCTACTGGCAGTTGCAGATGTCTGCTTTTCAGGCCAGAGCTCTGTTGTGCTCTCCCTACCTAAAAGCATCATGCTCCTGAGCTCTGCTTCTTCAGGGATGAGCAGAAAACCTATGTTCTCTAGCAAACCTTTTGGCAACTGACACTAATAAGGACCAGTGGGAAATGTGTTCCCTTACAGAAAAATCCCCTAGTGTGAGGATTTGGATGTTCTTTTGGAAGCAGAGCCAGGTAGCCTGCAGAACTCTTGCCTGCTGTTACACACGCCTTCAGAGTTCATGACCCATGTTAGGTTTTGGCAGAGTAAACCAGTTTCATATACATCTACATCTTTTTTGAATAAAAAGTGTTGATCAAATGTTAAATTCATCTAATTTATTATAATGCTACTAAGGTAGATAAAGATAGAACAATACAGTGATCAAATTGCAATCTATTGTTTTTAATTTGCTCACAGCATCAAGTTTTAATTCTTTGCCAAGGGAAGCAACATTATACTGGTAAAATGCTTGTTCCTGTCACAGTTAGCAAAAGAGCTTTTCCAAAGCCTTAATCCAGGCTGAAGATTGGATTGTACAGTAAATCATGACACTTTATCAAAAGAGACTTTGTGGAAGGGAGACTTTAACAAACACACACAAGAATGTGTTGACTAATAAGATGGAGTAACAAAAGGTAAAGTTGTCATTTCAATGAAACAAGACTAAAAATAGTTTGAAGCACTTCCGTCTGATTACTCAAGATCTTTAGGTAGTTGTTGGCAGGCCTTCAAGCCCTGAGTCAGCACCTCTCTTCTTGCTAATGATTCTAAATTTTCTTCTTCTGTGCAGAAAGACTAGGGCAGGGAAAGACAGAGCTTTTTGGATGTTGTACAGCAGCATAGTTTGAATAGCAGGATAGTGGAAGCCCATTTTCTTTCTTCTATTTTGCTTCGTTCTTGTGGGAATTGCTTCTCATATTCTCCAGTTCATGAGCAGATGTAGCTTCTGGGCTAACTGGATGAGTCCAAGAGTCCAGAATAGTCATTGCAGTCAAATTCTTGGAGAACTGTTAATGTCAATCTGAGAAGCCTCATCACTGAACAAACCTCAATTTTGGCAAATAGACTACAGGTAAGAGGATTTTTAAAATATGAGTGTGGTGTGTCTGATGCAGGCTGGATGCCAGGTGCCCACCAAACCCCTCTATCACTCTCCCTTTTCAGCTGGCCAGGGGAGAGAAAATAAAATGAAAAACTCTTGGCTCAAGATAAGGACAGGGATAGATCACTTAGCAATTGCTGCCGTGGGCAAAACAGACTTGATGAAATTAATTTATTGCCAGTCAAATCAGAGTAGTGTAATGAGAAAATAAAAACAAATCTTAAAATACCTTCCCATTACCTCTCCCTTCCTCATGTTTTCATCTTCACTCCCAATTTCTCTATCTACTCACTCTCCCAAGCAGCTCAGGGGGATAAGGACAGGGCATTGTGGTCAGTTGTCTGTGTTGCTCCTCACAGTCTTCCCCTGCTCCAGTGTGGGCTCCCTCTCACAGGAGACAGTTCTCCCCAAATTTCTCCAATGTGAGTCCTTCCCACAGAAATTGTTCTTCAATTTCTCCAGCGTGGGTCCCTTCCATGGGGTGCAGTTCCTTAGGAACAGATTTCTCTAGCATGGGTCCCCCACAGGTCCACATGCCCCGCCAGCAAGCCTGCTCTAGCATAGGCTTTACATGGGCTTACAGCCTCCTTCAGGCATCCATCTGCTCCAGTGGGGGGTCCTCCATGGGCTGCAGGTAGATCTCTGCTCTATTGCAGACCTCCCTGAGCTGCCTGGCTCTCCATGATCTTCACCACAGACTGCAGGATAATCTATGCTCTGGCACCTGGAGCACTTTCTGCCCCTCTTTCCTCACTGACCTTGCTGTCCACAGGGCTGTCTCTCTTACCTGTTCTCAGTCCTCTCTTCTCTGGCTGTGAGTGCTCTTGCACGACTTTTTTCCCTGCATAAATATTTTAGCCAGAAGTGCTGCCACTGTTGCTGATGGTCAGAGGCAGATCCCTTTTGGAACCATCTGGCACTGGCTGTACTGGACACAGGGGGAAGCTTTTGGCAGCTTCTCACAAAAAATGCCCCTGTAACCTCCCTGCTACCAAAACCATGCCATGGAAACCCAATGCAATAAGAAAGATCAAAGATATCAGGGATATATTGTCAAGAAGGCTATTTATTACATCCTGTCCTGTCTGGATGAGATAATGGATGAGACAGCCACAATCAGCAAAAATTTGTGTTTGATATTAAATGCCTAATTGTCTAATCTATTTGTAGTTATCTTCAAGAGATTTTCTGAATAATTCAACCTTTCTTAAAATTCTTAAGGCTATTCTAGTAGGGTACTAATATGAAACTTTAAGCATTGACAGAAAAACATGACCTTGTAGGTTGTGGCAATGTCTGCCTTGAACTGCCTTTGTATGAAATAAACTCTCCTTTGAATTCCTTTTCCTAGAACTGGCTTCAGATTCAAGTCAAAGTGAGACTTCTCATCAACCTGACTTTCTTAAAAGTGGCTCAGTTCTGCAATCCATAGCTCACAAATCAAATTTAATCTTCAGAATGGAAATGTTATACTTCTATAAGACTTTGTGTGAGTAATGCCATTGAGTGATACTCAGAATAGCGTTTTGAAAAGTCATTAAATAATTTCATCTAAATTATTTACTGAGTGGAAAATATGATGGGTAACAAATGTATGTCCTTGGAAAAGAAAGGAGTACAACATCTGGAGTGCAGTTTGTAATCCCAAAAGTACGATTGTCTCATGCTGCAATTGAGGGCTAGTGAAGGTGAAAAGCAGAGGAAAATCAGACATGTAGTGCAGTCAGCAGATCAGTCAGTAGATGTGATGCCTGCAAAGAAACTCAGTCTGAAATCTTTTCACTGCCTGTCTGAGAAGCAAATACACACATGGCACAGAGAGTTTGCAAGAAGGGGATGTGGTGAAAGACAGAAAAGGCTTGAGAAATAGCTTTGCATTAAACAAACCGTGAAAGTTTTGTGTTCTGCTTCAGTCTGGTCACACAGCTTGTGGTGTATTTGCAGTGAGTACTCTGGCCTCTCACCTGCAAGCAGCTCTGCCATGGACTGCTGAACTGCTGTGGCACACTAATACATTTGCTAGCTGCATGGTTCTTTCTGTGCAGCTCTATAGCTGACAGACAGTTTCAAAAAAACCTGGTTGCAATTACTGCCTTTCCTGCAGATTTGATAAGTATGTAGAATAGAGGAATTCTCACATAAGTCCTCTATTCCTTAAAGAGTCCTCTTTGCAAAGTGCACAATTCTTTCTCTCTGTATACAAACAGCTTGCTGGCAAACATTTTTATTTTTTGGTATCAATTATGAAAACATCCATTAATACTGCCACAATAAAACAAGTGCATACAGGCTATTTATTGTTCAATTTTCACCTCTGAATAGATCGTAATAAAGCAGATTTGAAGGAGGAAAGCTCACTAATAGGTAAAATGTGACAAAAATCCACTGTGTGATGGAATAACAACTTGTAAATACCCAAGGTCAATCTTTTGTATTGCTTTAGAAAATACATGGTTCCAGGGTGTCTTGTTCTTCCATCACTTTCTTGGCAACTTGAAATGGGGCATATGCCAGGAAGATGGCCTGAACCATACCAGCTGGAAAAAGCAAATGCCGGGTGTTTGAACCACATGGAATCCTGAACTCCCATAAAAAGGCACATGTTTGCAGCTGTTCTGGGCAGTATATAGCAAACTAAATAAGCCTGTGTCCATTTATGCCTCAAAATGTTGTTAACTAGCTTTAGTGAGGTAATTCATTGCCTGTGGAGTATTTATGTTTTAATTCTGGGTAGCTATCTTACACAAATAATGCTTGTTTTACAAATTAAGTATTTTTAAAAAATGTTAGTTTGTATATATTTCTCTGTACAGGTAAACACATACATATAGTGAGAGATAGAGGCACACAATACCAAATGCTATTAGAAAGAATTCCTTGAATGAAATTGAGTAAATTTCAAATATTGAAACTGCTGGAATTTGCCTTGACTCAGAGTTTTTAAGTCTTCTGAGATGTCAAGATTTCTCACTGGTAATATTAAACCAGTATTATTTATGTATATATGTATTTTCAGATTGATTTATTCTACAGCTGCAGTGAATTGTATTTGCAAATTACGAAGTGTATGTGTGCAGTTTGGAGTAACATAAAATCAAAATCAGCTTGGTTCCAGTTATGATGGTTTGAGTTGGTCCTCAGTGTTCTATTTTCAAAACCAAATTTCACTGCAGATATTCACTTATGAATATCCACTCATGAGACCAATGTGTTGAATCTACTTTTTTATTTAATTTGGTTTTAAAAAGCCCGAAACACACCCTGACATAATCTTGAGCTCACTAGACTTAAATTTGCTCTTATTTGAAGGGGGTGAAAACACCTTTTGTATCCAATGCTACTTTCCCATGTATGGGGAGTCAGTGTTGATGCAAGGAAAAACAGTGGGGAAAAAGCAATACAGAGAGAGAAAGGGTAGATGGAAACAAGGTGTGGGGGGTTGGGGTTTTTTTAGTTTTTTGTTTAATTGTGGGGATACCTCCTTCACACAAATCTTGGAAATCAGGACTTACTGTCTCCATTGGTCCGTGGAACTGTTCACCCACACAATTATCAGGATTGCAGCCTTGAATTGTGTGCCTTAATAACAAAGGTGTAAATGTGTTTTAAAAAAGAAAGGGACAAGTGGACCACTGTAGTAATGCAAGATTATTCAGACCGAAATCCTGCTACAGTTCTGCATGGTTGAAGAATTCTTTGTTGCTCTGGATGTAATCCCTCCCCCTTCCTTTTTCTTACGAGTAAAACATATGAAGTAATGGAAACAGCATGATTTGGGAAGCATGCTTATAAGACAGGGTGGGAGAAAAAAATTTGCTGTAAGAGAGGTTAGTACAGGCCAGCTAAGGGTCTTCCTTAGCTGTGCTGTGTGTTTTTCTGCAGAAGGGTTTTTAATTCCACTGTGACTTTAGTTACGAGCTTTGAAAATGCCTAACTTGTTTAAGCACAGTACAGAAGGCAACAGGGAATCATTACAATGACTCATAAGGCATAGGATACCAATATTGAAATAAAAATGAGTTGTTCCAATTTCTATGTTTCAAGCAGTAATTCTGCAACATCTAGGACTGCTTTATGAAGCACAATCTTTTTCTTTAATAAGAAGATAATTGAAAACTAGTTAGCTCGGCTTGAGAGAACAAACAGTGTTTCTCCTGGTGGGCTGGGGATCACAAACATTTTTTTGACAAGGATTTAGAGAAAGCTCTGGCTGAATGAGGTCATATAACAGAAGCTGGTCTTCCTAACCCCAAACATATATATCTGATGTGATGATTCTACGCTTTGGGAGGTGTCAGCAAAAAAAACCTCTTGGGTTCTTTTTGTTACTGCTTTGGCAGCAACTAGTGCCTTGAGACACTAGGAAAGAAAAAGTGAGCCTGACAGGATAGGAATGAATTGCCTCCATGACAGAAAGAAACTGCTGTGTGTAAGGAGGTAATACACCAACTGCAGGAGGGTGAAGATAAATAAGAATGTATATGAGGACAATATCTTTTCTATATTGAGTGTCTAAGGGCATTAGTCTTCCTTATAATTTTTTCTCTTGTCTCCTACTTTCTTCCTGCCATGAAGTACACTTTTTTCAAGTTTGCATGTTTGTTGTTTAAGTAAGTTTTATTATGGATATATTCATTGTACTATGTCTTTTTCACCATTTTGTGTATAAACCCCATATTGAAACATCTCTCTTAATCCCGCAACATTTTTCGATGCCCCTGAGAGGTTTTTTTAAATGGATGACATGGACATAAATCCTTCACTTATGCAACCTACCAGAGGCCTCAGAAAGCCTGAGCTGCTTTAAACCCCACAGAAAGCAATATTATATGTCTAGGGTTGACCTGAAAGGATCTCTTATCACCCTGTACTTGTGGGCTTGGATTTTAATGCCTTGGATTGAAAGTTCATTTTGTGATACCACGTGGTTTCTTTAGCTCGGCAGGTGATGTATAGAAAAAGGCAAAACATTGATGTCATTGAGGTCTGTTGGTATTTGAAGGAGTCAAGTTTTTAGCGGGGAATCATGTGTTCAAGTCATTAACAATGACTATGGTTACAATTATTTCTGTGCTTTTTGGTGCATTTGTGGTAATTTTGATTTTCCTCATTAGCTTGTTCTTCGCCATGGCTTCTGCTTTGACACTCCTAAACCTTAAGTCTAAAAACCAGATTAATTTCGCATTAGCAATTTACCTTCGACTTGTGAATAAAATTATTTCATTGCTTTGTCATTCAGCCAGAAAATAAGAAAATGGAGATGAGAGTAGATAGAACAAAAACCTTCAAGCACAGGGTCATATTTTTAAGATGGTAATTTACAGAAATAGAAGACAAATGTGAAATATGGGGTAAAAGAAAGATAAAATCTGATGTAGGGAAGTGATAGCCTAGAAAAAAAGTGAAAATATCTTTGCTCCTATTTTCCTGATCTCTGTAGTTACATGTCTTAAAAGCAACTTGTCTAAGACTCCTTGGACTGTTTGCTGGCAACAGATTTCATAAAAACATGAGCAGAAAATGGAATTAAAGGTTGATTTTTGCCATTGTGTAGAGAAAAACAAACCTCAGTTGTCAATAAGACCAGATATTTCTCACTGCTACAGCTATCATTTTCATTTTTTTTCAATGGAAAAAATATGACATGGAAAGAATCTTTTTTGGCTTTCTACGCTGTTGATCAAAATGAAGGAGTGGTGTTAGAGAAGGAAGGAAGAGCAGAACAAATAGGTTCTATACAGGTGTGCATGCTCTCAGTGGCTCTGTCACTCACATTTCTTCAATCTGATCTGAAGAAAATAAACCCATTAAACTCTCAGTGGAAAGATAACTTTTCTGATCCTTAGGTGAACAGCAAATACATACCTCCCAGGGAAGATGGACGGTATCTTACAGCAAGGGCAGCAAACTTGCACAAATCAGAAACCCAACATGGTTCCTCACTGGACTTCAGAGGCGTTTCTCTGACATCTATTCCCAAGCCGGAAATTATTCAGACACTAAATGTGCAGAAGAAAATGAGCTTATCATATTTTGAAGTCTTTTGGGTCTCTCTTCTCCTCTCCATCAGGAATCAGTGATGTCCTACCATATTTCACCTATGCCTGCCTAATTAACAGGTACCTTTCTTTTCAGGATAGGCCTATCATCACTCTATGTCAATGCCTTCCTTTCTTTCTTTCTCTCTCTTTCTTTCTTTCTTTCTTTCTTATGTTTTTTTTCTCCTTTTCATCTACTTTTTTTTTGATAGGGAGATTAGCTTTATGGTTTAGTATTAATACCAGTTCAGATGAGTGGGAATTAGCACACATTATCAGGAATGACTGGCTTCACTCAGATACCATTGCACTGGTTGGCATACTCATTGCAACCTGAAAATTACCTTCACTTGTATAACTGTGTCCATCAAAATCATAGCATCTAAGCTAATAACTTAACAAAAACCTACAGAACAGATAAGTCTTACATTCTCTTCACCCCTCAGCGAAACAGCCGCAATAAACAACTTCTACTGCTAAATGTGCCACTTAAGATCTTTGTACATTTTCCTTGTTCCCTCTCTGGCTGTGCTTTTCTTGTCTTTTTCTGTTCAAATTCTGTCAACACTGAAGAAAAAGAACGTCTCAATCTGAACCGCCAAAGCTGTGGAAGGGCATTGAAGCAGGACCTCATCACCTATGAACTGGCAGTGAGGGATGTACACTGCATACCTAATAGCACCTGCAGAGCATCAGATTGATCACCTCCATGGCAAGTGCTGTAAAAACATGTTATAAAGGGAGATAGTCCCTTCCCCACAGAAGGTTCAGCTGAAAGTCTCTCCTGTCTACCTTTTGTTCACTTTCCTATGCCCACTCCAATTACTACTACTGCTCTTGTTCCTATTCCCTGTTGACTTTCCACTCTTCTCAGTCTCCTTATGAAAAGGAAATGATCCTTTCAGACAACTTTGTTCTACTTCTTGATCCATTTCAAATGCCTCAGTATGGAGCTATTATGTTTTGTTCAGGCATCACCATGGCAGATCTCAGCTGGAGTAGGGAGAGCATAGTGTGGGGAAATCTCTCTGTGGGATCTGGTGTAGTTTGTCACCCTCTGAAAGTTAAAAATAAGTAAATGAGGAACAAAGAATTAATGTGTGATGGTGTAATGAGCTAAAAAACTAATCAAGAAACAGGACACAGGTTAGACAATCAGGGAAGAGGCTGCATGTAGGCTACACTTAGGCTGTGATTTCAATCATATTGTGATAGCTGTAAGTAAAAACATACAGAAACTCTGTCCATCAGTCATGCAAGATGCAATTGCTGCAGCAATGAAAGCTGACTTTTTTTTTCCTCAGAAAGGACATAATTATTAACGAGTCTTTGATGAGTGCTTTTAGCAATGAAGCCCCTTTTGGCCTCCTTGAGTACAATTGCTCTGAAATTGCAGCTTTGCACCTTGCAAAGACCAGTGAAGGAATGAATTTTTACAAACTTACTCAGTACCTCAGTGGGGAAATTTTGGAGGATAAGACACATGGATATTTTTAGTGGTAAAAAACTTCTAATCAGTTCTTTAATCCCAAAGCTAGCAGCCAAAACCTCCGGCTTTCGGGAAGTGAAAGAAAGAGCTGGAGGCTTGGTTTTTGGCTTACAAATGCTTTTCCATTCAGATTATTGGGGAAAAAGTAGAAAAGTATTTTAAGGACTTGAGCCTTTGCTGGTTTGCCATTTTTATGCTAAATCCTGGGAACTACATTAAAAACATTATAAGTTCACTGACTGCTGGAAATATTGCACACTAACATGTGAGTGAACAAATGCAATATATTGCCTCACATAGTCAAGTTATATTGTCAAGGGCAGTACAGCTTTAATCTGTAGTATTTAGTCTTCATCTCCTTGATCCCTGAGATGGGCCACTGACAATAGTTTCCATGTCAGAGTAAAATCTCTGCTGAGAACAGACTTGGAAGTAGAAGACTGTGATTTAGCATGCAGAATAATCCAGGTGATGGATACACCAGGAATACTTTGCAGGAAGGAACAAGAACACTGAAAAGCTCATGTTGAGGTACTGTGATATTACAGCAACGTACAGAAAGAAAACAGGTACTGGGGCAACAGGGCATTAAAGAGATGCTTCTTTTCTCTCCTTTTGTTAGCCAACTTCGGAACTCTTTAGGATGAAGGTTTTGCAGAATAAGAGTATTCTGATTTGGAAGGACCCGCAAAGGCCATTAAGTCCAGCTCTGTAGTGAATGGCCCATAGAGGGACCGAACCCACAACCTTGGCATCACTAGCACCATGCTCTGACCAACTGACCTAGTCTCTGTATGGTAATATAGCTGTATGCATATTATAACTTGAGAAAAACTGTTTCTCGGAGATGTCTAGTGTGTGTTCAATTTCTCCTTTTTTTTCCTGCATGAAGAAAAGCTGATAAGGAACATTTTTATTCAGGACTAAAAGACACTTGAAGGCTTAAGAAAAATATCAGAATTAAAATTTAATACAAATTTTTCGTACCAAAAAAATAATATACTTTACCTAATTTTTCCATTTCATTGTTCACAGTTAATTTCTCCAGAACTAGAAGCTAGTATGTTCATGAGTAAATTTTTTTTCCCTAATATCACAAGTATTCTTTTGAAGAAGTTGTGTTCCTGTTGCTAGACTCCAAGTCCTCCACATATCCCTGCAGTTCAGGTACCTGTAAATATGGTTTTCTAAGCATGTTTACTGTGTGGAGCTGAATATGTCATCAAGTGTCTCTTTCAGTAAAATGAGGGTTTTGACTGAGGCTGCATTTCCCTCTGTCGTTTGGTGCACTATCATGCCTGTTTTTGTAAGCACAGCATGTACCACTATGGCAGCATCCATTGGGGGAAAAAAAAACCAGAACAAATTGTAACTTCAGTCAATGGTTTGACTGGGTGAAAAAAAAAAAATGGGAACCTTTAGCTTATTGGAAATAAGTTCCTGGGATACCAGTATATCTGTAAAAGAAAATAACCTGACTCACAAAACAAGGATGTTGTATGCTGTATATTGTATATGTTGTATAATGTATATACATATACATTGTTGTGTATGTATATTGGTCTTTTCTAGGTAAAATTATCTCAAAATATCATTCTGAATATCAAATTTTGAAGAGCTGTCAAAAGAAATACACCTAACTTCTGTCTAATTACTTGATATACCACTAGAAATTGGATGAAAGGACTTTTAAAACTATTTCCATTCTGTGTTGCCATGCTAGAAATGAAAATCAGTTTTGGAAGTGATTCTTACCTGCTCTTTGATAAAAGGAAATTAATTGAGACTTAAAACATATTGTCCCAAACTTGGTATTGTGACTTTTGTGCTAAGAAAAGCAGTGTCTTGATGGCAGCATCTTTTACCTATCAAGAGAAAGAATAATTTCTTGACTGCATAGAAATCAAACCTTGAAGAACAGTTGCTGTTAAAAGCCTTACTGGCTTTGGGAACAGCTCCCTAGTAAAGCTTATAGTACTGCTTTAACCTTTAAAAACTGGTTTAAATGTTTTAAAATCAGATTGAGTCAAGTACTTCAGAATATATTTTAGAGAAAAATATTACTTAGGCAAAGGAATGAAAAAGATGCAATTAAGTTAACAGTAAGTCTTCTACCTGGAACTTCTTTTTTTTTATTTTTGGGAACTGTAAGACTGTAGAGGAGTTGAGTTGCTCAGTTCTTATTCCCTCCAGCTCTCATCTAAAATTAGAAATAAAAAGCAGAATATGCCAGTTGATGCTTCTGATAAGGTAGGGAAACATAGAATTTTATGTAAAGACAGAGACAGATTTAAACTTTGAAGGTAGCAGCAATCCTTCTGTTATTAGAGGAGCAACTTGTCTCAGGGCCTTAATTCTGTCGTATTTCTTGCCCTGTACTATCAGTGGGGGAATAGAGAGTCCTTAGCAATAAACTCAGTTCCAGCTATAGCTCTTTCTCGGGGGGAAACCACACTGTGACTTTTCTGACAACGCAGAGTGTAGCAGAGGGCAAGTTTCATGGATACTGCTGCACTATAAATATACTCTATTACTCGGTTGATGGGATACTCTCCCAGTAAGGTAAGACCTAGTCTTGGTGTTTAAATACCACTGTCACTTGAAGAAGATATAAAGGTCTGGATAATGGACATAGCTTAGAAACTAATAGAGCAACATATACAACCAGAAGTCCTTACTTTTTTGTGTATGGAAGATGATATTTTATTAATTGTGAAAACTACTGATTTTGCAGTCTTCTCTAAAGTAAGAAACATGGCCTTAAGCTAAATCAAGAGGTCTTCTGAACATTTTGGCAGTACATTTCCACGGAAACAGCTAGATGCAGTTACTTGGCAAACCCATGCTACCTTAGCAAGAAAACTTATAATCACTCTAATGCTTGGAGGATGAACTGCTGCTGTAAGGCAGACCCCAGAGCACAGAATCACAGAGTACAAGTATTCACTGAATTGAAAGTATTCTCTTTTTCCACTAGCGCTTTTGCATATGTTGTGCTTTTGGGACTAGGTGAAACTGTTTTGTACAAGCAGACTGTGCTTTGTCTTAACTATAATTTTGTATTCTGTTCATGGGAGAGAATATGGGGTAGAGCTGAGGAATCTGTGCAATAGCTTCTTAAGAAATAGAAGCTATGAAAGGACCTACTGTCTACACCTTATTTTCACAGCACCACTCAAAATGCTGAATCATCACTCAGACAGCGTTTTAGTACCCAATAGTCTTCAGCAGCAAATTAACACTGAGAAACTTATTTCTCTGTGTTGACTGAAACTTTTACTGCCAACGCGTACATGCTAATGATCTATGGACTGATATTTGCAAGAAAGTAATCCATGAACAATACTTGATTTCCACTAATCCTGGCCCAAAGTGCTAAGCCACTTTTATTGTCAAGCCTTACGATTAGAGAGTAAGCAAAGTAGCAGGTCAGAAAATGCCTTTTTTTTTTCTCAAAGCGTCAGAGAGACTCGGAAATTGTGAAGGGATATTCTCATAGAAAATATCTACTTCAGCAAAGAGAGCAAATAATGCTGATCCTGAAATATCACAAGGTTACTTTAAAGGAGTTGCACTGGAAATCTGTGTCCTCTTCCACTGGGAGTCCTCTTTGCCAGATTATTTCCCATGAGGTGTTTTCCTCTCTCCTCTTTCCAGTGTCTCAGGGCCAGAGAACATGTTCTACAGAAGAGACTGAGTATAATGAAATAGTTGAACTAAAACTCCTCTGTAGCACAATGACAGCTTATTCAAATCTGCTATGGGTTTGGATGCTCTGTTTTTTGGCAAAGCCTTTGGAAAGCAGACACTTTCATACTTTGCTTCAAAGCATTTCCACAGAACGTTTTCCCTGTCTTTATTAGAAAGTGACAGATATGTTAAATTTGTTATCAGAATTTACTTTATTCAGAACATAATTTACTGTTTGCCTTAAACTTCATTTAAAAATGCTATATTTTCTGGGTTAAATTTCTATTTCATCTTAACTTTATTTCTGGCTTACGTTCCTTAAGCTGATACATTTTTATATATAAAATGTCTATCTGCTTAAATATTCTTATTTATATAGTTGTAAAAAATAACGGCAGATGGAACCCTCTTGCTGTTTGCAAACAGCGTTTGATGACGAATGCACAACATTGTCATCCAAAATTGCTGTTTATAGTGAACTGCAGCCTTTAATAAGAACTTGCTATGTATGTTGAACAGTATCCCGGATTTCTGTAAAATGCTTCAATAAACTTGTCACGCCGATTTCTCTCCCTTCTGGAAAAGACAACTTAATGCCTCCTCTGTGTTCACCTCTGTTTTGGATTTATCAGTGGAGGCATGCATGTGTATATACACGCTAGAAGGTTTTTATGAATTGTGCAGTTATTGTTATTTCCCCTCATACACAGAGCAAAAAGCTCCTTTCAGCCTGACTGAATTTTAATTCTGTTTCAGAGAATAACAGAACAGGAAAGCATCAGCCAGACTCTGAGAGAGCATGTTGTGGGTGTCCTGTATGATCTGTGTGGCTGTGGGTGGCACAGTCTAGCCTTAAGTAACTCTTAGAACAACCTGATTTGTCTCCCATAACCTTGCTTCTGGTGTTTGGAGGATTTTATCAACTGTAAACTCCTTGGGTTAGAGTTTTCCATGCTGTGCATGCGCCTCCAGCTGTTTGTATCCAGCAATTTTTTGAGAAAGCTTCAGACCAACATGGCACAGTTATTTATAAGATGATGATTAGGGGGAAATATGTTTAGTTCACTTGAAAGAATAAATCTGAAAATATTTTTAAGAACCACCAGCAGTGTTCTTCCCTTTTCTCAATCTACCAAACCCTGTGTTTTAGTGCCAGCACTTGAGGTGGTAAATCGTTACCTGCAAATGTTCTCTTTATTTCCAGAAAAAACAACCCACTTTTAGCCATGTCAAAAGCCTCTGAAAAAGACTTTTTGAGCATGATACAAAAAGCTTTTTCATCAGGGCACCAGATTTCTCCAGATATGATGAGCATTCCTTACACCCTGGCCAATTTGATAATATTTGCCTTTATGATCACACTGCTTCAAACTATCCAGTCTTGTGTGACAAATTGTGGTCCAGATATTTGAGCCCTGGTGGGGGTGGGGAGGTAAGGTGGAAGCAACTTTCAAAATTGTGGGTTAAGATGTCACCTCTCCCATGCTTTCCACCCTTTAGCCCGAAGGAGGAAGCGATACAGAGGAGGTGTGAGCTCGAGATGGTGGTGGAGGTAGGTGTGGTATATAAGGGTACTGGGGCAGAGACATGAAGATACTGGGAACTGCAGATGAAGAGAGAAGAGTGGGGAAGTTATAGAGATAAGATTACATTAATTAGATGCTCACTGCATAGGGAAGGGAAGCTAAAGCTGAGGTTTTTTGAGTTACTTTTTTCTAATTTGTTTCTATTTTTCTATTTTTTCTTCTCACTGTAACAATCATTGAAACATGATGGTGTCCTGAACACTTGTTTTACATAACAGCAGCCTATTATTCATCTCCTACTCCAGTGAGAGGCAGTTTCAGCCTCTTGAGAACATCTCTAGAAATTTCCTTTTCTCAGCAACACTTCCTTCATGCCACCTAACAGTTCCTTGGACAATAAGCTGAGCCAGTACTGCACCACTTGGTAGCATATTTTGAGCTCAGCTGCTCTATCCAGGACAGTAGGAAAGAGTATTCTGAACATGAGAGTTGACATGCTGGGCATAGTTTAGCTTCCTTCATAATGTGGGATCAGCTAAGATTTTTTTTCATTTAAATAATTGCAAGTACATTTCTAATTTCATGGCAAAGGTGCTGTTTCCTTTTTCGCTTAAATAAATATATATTTATTTTTTATTATACAGAGAAAGACTGCACTGTACAGATTACTTCCCTACAATAACATCTCTCCCATGCTTTTCCACTAATTTTGTCAGGTTGTTCTTTCTGGTTTTGGAATGAATACAAGTTTGTGTGTGCATTTCTGCCATATTTGGCAGGGGAGATGAGAAGAGGTTGTGGCCTATATGTAGGTGAACAGCTGGATCTCTGCCAGGGGCTAGATGAGAAACTGACCGCGAGTTTATCAGTCAGAATTAAAGGGAAGGCAGGGACAAGTGACTCTCAACAAGGAAGACAGAGTGGATGAGGCCCTCTGCAGACAGACAGGAGCAGACACATTGACAAGCCCTGGTCCTCGTGGGGGATTTCAGCCACCCCAATACCTGTTGGTGGGATAACACAGCAGGGCATAAACAATCCAGGAGATTCCTGGAAGGTGTTGATGATAACTTCCTTCTCCAAGTGGTAGAAGAGCCAACAAGGAGGGGTGCTATGCTGGACTTTATTCTTGACAACAAGGGGCTGGTGGGGAATGTAGTCCTCCAAGGCAGCCTTGGCTGCAGTGACTGTGAAATGATGGAGTTTGAGGTCCTTAGGGCAGCAGGAGGAGGCACAGCAAACTCTCTGCCCTGGTCTTTGGGCAAGAAGGCTTTGGCCTCATTAGGGATTTTCTTAGTAGAGTACCATGGGATAGAGCACTGTAGGAAAGAGGGGCCAAAGAAAGCTGATTGATATTCAAGGATCACCTCTGAGCTCAGGACCAATGCATCCCAAGGAAAAGGAAGTCAGGTAAAAATGTCAGGAGATCTGCTTGGATGAACAAGGAGCTCCTGAACAAGCTCAAACATAGAAAGGAAGCTTACAGAGGGTGGAAGCAAGGACAAGTAGCCTGCGAGGAATACAGAGAGGTTGTCCAAACATCCAGGGATTGGGTTAGAAAAGTTAAAGATTCGATAGAATTAAACCTGCCCAGGGATGTCAAGGGCAAAAAGAAAAGCTTCTAGATGTATGTTGGTGATAAAAAGAAGACTGGGAAAATGAGGGGCCTCTCTGGAGGGAAACAAGAGACCTGGTAACCCAGGATAAGGAGAACCTTGAGGTACTCAGTGACTTTTTTACCCCTGTCTTCACCAGCAAATACTCCAGCCACACTGCCCACAATGCAGAAGGCAGAGGAAGGAACTGGAAGAATGAAAACCCATCTACTGTAGAAGAAGGTCAGATTAGAGAAGATCTAAGGAACCTTGGAAAACCTTTGAAAAGATCTGTGGTGCACAACTATGGGACCTGAAGTGATGCATCTGTGGGTCCTGAGGGAACAGGCAGATTAAGTACCTAAACTACTATCTCTCCTATTTGAGAAGTTGTGTCAGTCAGGAGAAGTTCCTATCAACTGGAAAAGGGAAAACATAACCTCCACTTTTAGAAGAGAAAAAAGGAAGATCAAGGGAACCACAGGCCAGCCAGTTTGTCCTCTGTGACTTACAAGATTATGGAGCAGATCCTCCTGAAATCTGTGCTAAGACATATTGAAAGCAAAGATGTTATTTGTGACAGCCAACATGGCTTCACTAAGGGCAAATCATGCTCAATAAATACGTTGGCCTTCTATGCTGCAGCTACAACATTGGTGGATGAAGTGTGAGAGACTGGAATGTTAATGAGTCAAAACAGCCAGCTATTTGCAAAAGCAGCAGGTGTTTTGCTGATGTGCAAGGTCATAACCCAGGTGCAGAGGAGGTACAGGCCTAGCACTGGAGCTTACAAGGTGGGTTTTGAGCCAGAGAAGGGAGAGGTCTGATACAAAGCAGATCCTGCAAGTGCTTTTTATCATGTCAATGTCCTTCCTTACACAATTGGCTTAGCTGTAAAACTCTCCCCCACCCCAGGAAGGTCACATTCACGCAGAACATTCACATTCACACATAGGCCTGAGGGTATCCATCCTTTCTGATGGAGCATAACTGGCTCAGCATACTGATGTGAGAGGCAGGTCATAAATCACCAAAGATGCCCAAAGTGCCCCCAGACTCATTTCTGGGGCTTTCCACCAGAGGACTGCATGTGATCCAGAGTGTTGCAACAGATCCACAGTGCTGCAAAAGGCAAAGTAAAACTCCCCCCACAGGGGAGGTGCTTGGGCATTCCACCTAAACCTAAATGTGTATTAACCCATTCAACTTTGTGTTTCATGGGCTTTCCCCCACCCCTCATGGAGCAAGACTGTGACCATCACTTTGACAAGACAGCAAAATTGCAACAATCAAGTCTTGTTGCTGGACCCGCAGGTAGTGATATCTTTCTACTCTTATCCTTTTTTCTCTTTCTTTCTTTTCCTTATAGATTTTCTTGTGTTATTTTTATGCTTTTATATTGCTATATATTACTATAGATAATAATAACCAAAATGGTTACATGCCTCCTTTCCATTGCAACCAAATTGTTCTAAAATAATTCTTACCTATATATATTTTTAGGAATACCCATCATTCAGTGTAATTTTGCTCTAATCTGCCTCAAGGGATCTATTAACAAGGACTTGAGTTATCCTCCCCTTCAAGGGTGGGTCATAACGTAGAGGAAGGGCAACAGATGTCATCAGAAACAGAGAGGGACTTTTGACCAAGGCCTATAGTGATTGGTGAAGGGGTAATTGCTTTAAACTAAAATTTGATTTTGATTAGACAGTAGGAAGAAATTCTTCACTCAAGGAACTGGTTACCCAGGGAAGTTGTGGACTTCTGTTTCTGTGTCTGTCCTTGGCAGTGTTCAAGGCTAGGTTGGATGGGACTTTGTGCAACATGGGCTAGTGGAAGGTGTCTCTGTCCATGACAGGGGGTTGGAACTAGCTGATCATCAATGTCCCTTCCAACTCAAACCATTCTATAATTCAATGACTCTTTGTTAGGAACTGTCAGCTTTATTTATTTGCATATGTCATTCTTCTGTCAACTTTTTAAGTTGCTTCTTAGGGCCCCTCTAAGCATTCCTTAGCTGGTTTGGGGTTTTTTTTACCTGGTCTATGCTTGTTCCTTGGTTCTTTATGAAGGAAAGAATTAAACTATCTGTGTTTCCTTCCAGTGCCTGAAGCCAAGCAAAATCTCCTGCTGTCTTGATTCTTTCATGCTGCATTTTTGAGTCTGTAGTGGCTTGCAGTCTGAGCCTGCTTCTGCACCTTTTCATTTAACTTGAGCATTTTCACTGGTCTTATTTGTACTTCTCTGCCTCCTGGGATTTCCAGTGCATGGATATTGCCTAACGCAAAATATATTTTTCTCCGAGGTTTGATTGCTTCTTTTGGCTAGTTCTGTGTGTATTTTTGTTTGTGTGTCCCATTTTCAAGCATGCGTTGCTAGGGAAATGGTGTTCCTATAATCTCTTTCGGCAGCATTCATTATTGTATTTAAACACTGAGCTTAAATAGACAATAAGATTCTATTTTGTCTCCAGATGAAATGGGGAAACTGATCTGGAAACCACAAACCAAATTATTTTGATGTTTACATATTGTACTAAAAATCTGATATCCTGATTTTGTTGCTTCCCAAGCAATTTCTCTGCAAATGTATCTTATGTACAGATTATGTGCAAATAGCCGAAGTGGAAAGACCCATTTTTCTGGAAAATTCTATTAAAAAGATTTTTTTTTTTTAAGTTTACACTTATTATTTATATAAAAGTTGTTCTCTGTTGTATTAGCTTTTCTTTGGAAGTCCTTCTGTATCTAGTACGGGGAAACTTTTCTTTAAGCAGTTCTACCATATATTTTGGTAAAATTCTGTGGAATAAGTCACTAAAGATTTTAATTGACAGATATATATCTGGTTGTTAGCAATGCTACAGCACTCTTGTGAAAAGGCTTTATTGTCTTCCACTTAAGAACACATTCTTCATATTGTGAGTGTTGCCACCTGGCATCAATGTAATCGAAATAATGATAATTTTTTTTCTGTGTGTGTAAAAAATGTGCAAGTTCTTCAAATGAAAAAATATAGTGAATTCACTTCTCTTCATAGCATCATAGAATGGTTTGTATTGGTAGAGACTTTTAAAAGTCCTCTAAGTCCAAACCCCTTGTTGTGGGACACCTTCAACCACATCAGATTGCTCAGAGCTCTGTCCAAGCTGACCTTGAATGTTTCAGGGATGGGACATCTAGAACCTCTCTTGGCAACCTGTTGTGCCCTAGTTAAATTGGAAATGTGGGTTCCGAAGATGCTAAGCAATCATCAAAAACCAACAAAAGGAAGAGTGCAGGTCTTCTGCACGTATATGATGTACGGTATATGACTGTTCTGTCATTCTCCTCCTCTACTTTTGTCCTTCATACCAATATAGTCTGCCACATGTCAGCTTCCTCTAGCCACAGGACATCGTCATTACCACATTACATTTCCTCTAGTTAAGTTCCTTCTCACAACAGAGGAACAGAGAAGGATAAGACAGAAATCTAATCACTTATAAAATGGGCTAGACAACATATTGAAAGGGATTAAATGGCATTATCCCCACATTAATTGGGTGGAGTTAGATTTGAGGATTGAGGCAGCATCTTCTCATCTGGTATCTAGCTCATCTACCTCCCAAATGAGAAATTGTGAAATTACAGCAGCACTAGAATGAGAAAGTGGAACTATGTTGCTAGAGTTACTGCTTCCCAGAACCTGAGGATGTTGAGGTCATCCAACAGAGGGGTCTGGGTAGGACACAAAAAGGCTAACTGGGTCTCCCTTGCAAGCACCTATCTGCCCCACAAGTTCTCTGATGTAAGGGATAGGGCAGTGCCAGAGGATTCAAATACAACCAGTTATTGAAACTACTTTTGGCACAAGTGTTCAGCACATGTTTGCCCAGCAGCTACAGATGCAGCTACAGAAACAGATAGTGCTGAGCCTTTGAGAAGCTTACATGTAAAATGTATTGGTCTGGCTTTTGTTCTGGCAACGTCTAAATGCCACAGCCAGCTGTGCTGTGCTTGAAATGCACCCATGAAGATTACATATAAAACATGTGCAGGCATGCAATGTCCAGGCCAATGCGCTTCCAGGAATTCTGTGGGCAACAGCCCTACTTGAGGCACAGTCCTGTTTTGTCCACTATTTCTAACACCCATCCTCTAAGCTTTCAGATAGCCTAATGTAAACATGTATATGGAACCCAGTGGCTGCATTAGGACTGCAAAGGCACTGTGCACATTTGTATTTCCCGACCTTAGGTGGTTAAATGTACAATCTAGCCCTTAAATTTGATTATTCTTTGTGTAGAGGTATGTGCTATATTCCTCTGCCTACTTCCCTTCAGCACTAGTGCAATGAACAAAACCCAAAAGTCTACTGACCAATTCTTACTAAGAAAAAAAAAAGTAAAAAAGAAATTGAGCATAAATGTTAGGACTTCAGTGGTATCTTTACAGTTAATAAAAATTTTCTGTGCCAAGTGCCTAAGTTTCATGAACTCTAGGTTTCACTCGAGTTCTATAATTTTATATGTTTATAAAAAGATGTGCAGAGATAAAATAGTTTAACTCTTAGTTTGAATTTTAAAATAGCTTGATTTAAAAAAATGTTAGTATCTTGATAATGAGATTAGGGTTTAGGGAGAGACTTGTATGTTTCTGGGTTTGTTGGTTTCTGCTTTTGTTTCTAGGGTGGGGTTTTTGGTTGGTCAGTTGGATTTTTTGTTTTACATTGTTTTGCTAGCTGCTGCTAAATAATAATGTCATTGCTTGGATTTCAAAAAAAAAAGAACAAATTTGTGGTAATTTTAACTATGTATAGTGGGAAAAATTTCACTTGGGGGGCATATGTCTACCATTCAGCTCAATTAGACTTGAACAGACACAGCAATTCATAATTCCTGGAGGGAAAGCAAGCTTCTGTTTCAATAACATGGATTCAAAGGGTTTTATCTCCAGAACAATCTCCCAGAGCATTAAATATTTCATTTAAATCTTAAACCTTGTTCATAATCAACTAAAATCTGTAACAAGGTTTTGCCACTGATTTCTTAGGGTTTCTTTTCTCCTGCAGTGGGTTTTAAATACCTGTTAACAATAAACTGTATCTTCATAGCCCAGTACAATAAATGCATGTGCATCCACAAGTGGTTTTTTGTGCATGTGTGCATAAATGTGGTTTTAATGATTGGACCAAGACTGCATAGGTGAGACCCTATTTTCTAGCTCTTTGACTGTATCACGGCCACATTTACCTTGCATGAGGCAGTATCTCAGCTAAGGTGACTTGGTTTTTCTTAATAAGGATGCCTGTGTCGCTCTCTCCATCAGAAAACATCCCAACAGCCTTCTCAGTGAGAGCTGCCGGGCTCCATGCTGATGTCCAAAGTGATCAGCCTTGACCATTTGTCTGCACTGTCCGAACTGCTCTGCGTCCTGCCTGCCGGAAATCCAGAGACCCACACAATTTCACCAGCAGCTCTAATGAAGGGATGAATTGGGTATAATCTCCTCAGATTTTATCCATTATCCTTTTCGGCCATCACCCAGAGGTCCAGGTGTCTTATATCTCTTGCTACTGAACTTGCAACTCTCCTTTCTCTACCTTGCTGGTTCCTGTGGATTCCTAATCAACATCCATGGAGAGACAATGTTTACTGTTAAGGGTCAAAAAAAATGGATGAGTGATCTGGCTGCAGATAATTCTTCAGAAAATTCCCAGATTGATGATTTGTTTCAAGATCTAGTCCTTTAAAAATTTATTCCTCAATATCCTTCTGTTGTCACAAACCACAGAAAGACTGGAGTCGGCTGGTTTTTCTTGGTAAGAAAAGCTATGCTGGACCTCACCTCATTTTTCATTTTAAATGGCACAGTCATTGGAAGCCCAGGAGAAGCATAAACTCTTTGAGGAGGTGTGCAAAAAAGAATTTATTTTTTTAAGCTAAACTTGGCAGTGACAGTTCAGAAAGGCCTTAAGTTGCCTTGTAAGAACCCATGTCTTCTACAGAAAATGATGACAAGGGACTTGCTTTTTAAAAGGTCAGATCTTTGGGATGAGAGATATGGTATTGTGTGAGATAGAGAGCCGTGACATCCAGGAAGCACTAGGATTAATGCATTCTACATCATGACTCATAATACTCATATTTAGTGTAAATGGTAAATACCTTTTCTCCTCAGAGCTTGTGCCACAATTTGATGTAAGCTTTTCACTTGGGGAATACAGTGACAGTGTGGGAATTGGGAGAGTTTAAAGGCTTCTGACAATTGTCAGTTCGGAAATCAGTGGCAAGAGACATAAAAATAGTGATGTTAAATCCATAGTAATGGATAGCTTGACCTTTTGATCTTGAAATGTTTACATGTATTTTATTGTTTGATATAAACTTACACAATTTTACACATAGACAACAAGAAACTCCTGTGAAATATAACTCTCATGCTGAGAATTCAAAATGCTTTTTTTTTTCCTTAGGAAAACAATAAACAAAGAATATAAGGATATTAAATGTTCCTCTATCTTCTGTTGGTGTTACTCTGCTAAATGATAACCTTAAAAAGATGTGCTTTTGACATGAACATGAATTTCTTGACAAGACAAGAAATGAGATATTTCTGGAGTTTTTTTCAAGCAAATAAAGTGCCAGCTACAGCCTATCTGAATTCTAATGAAAGCATGAATGCATAGAACTATAACCTTTCCTCTACACCAGGATGCCTGAAAACTACAGCCCAAATCTTCAATTAATATTACATGCTTAAGCACAGCTCCATGCACCGCTACAGTCTGCAGAGTTGCCAACTCTCACATAAACTGTGAGTGTCATGACATTTAATATCAACATTAAAACATCAGCTCACTGAGAACCTGGGTTTTCTTAGAAATAAACAATGAGCTTTTTGTTGTAGAGAAGAATTGCGAATTAAGAATCTAAAAGTCACAGCATTCAGGGCACAGACTAAAGATATTTCTGCAGCCATATCAGCTATCTATTTTCTCATCTCTTAACACCAACTTTTGATGAGACTAAATAAAAATAGAGAACTGCTTTGGGGATCCAATTCTTTACTTCTGTGTCCAAAATAAGGCAGGGTTGAATTGGTATTAGTAATCGCTTAATCTTTTTTTCAGATCCATAGAAATTCTCATGCAGTTTCTTTAGTAAGTGCTCATTTTTGTGCAGCTGGTATCACGTATAACCTCCCACCTGAGTTCTGCATTTCAGGGACAACATATATGTGTCCTATTCCTTTGAAATTTGCCCTAAGCCAGAAGGGAGTCCTGATGAAGTCCTAATTAATCCAGATGTTGGAGGAGGTGTGATTGTAGGCTAATTACAAATGCTGTCTGCATATTTGCTGAAAGCTGTCAAAATGACTGAGTTTCTTTATTGTGTTTATTAAATTGTGCTCAACAAGCTCTTCTGCAAATTCTCTCCACTGGTCTGGGCTTTCTCTTCATCTGCTTTCTTTTGCATTCTATTGTCTAGAGAAGTCTTTCATCACATTCTTGTGGGTTATTTAAATTTTTAAAACTCAAGTTCAGTTTTGGATGTTATACTTCTGTAACATTCTTGACATGGTGGGTGATGGGACCTGCAAGCAAAGCTCTCCTCTGTCATGCAAAGATGCTTTCCTATGGCCAGATTGACTTCTGGAATTTATTGTGGATGCACAGCCTTCAAAGGTGTGTGAATGGCCTTCTGAGATTATTCTCTAATTACAAACTACTTGACAAGCTAGTGATTAGGAACTGCTTACTGTAAGATGACTTTTCACTGCTGGAGTAGAAGACATGAATGTAAATGAGAAGTCTGGCAGTATATTTATGATTAGATTCAATGATTGTTCTTTTTTATTTCATCTAGTATTAATAACCTTCTACCACTAATGTAACCTACTGAGAAGAAAATGTAGGCGTAGAGTTTACTTGTTTGATGTGTCATGTTTGTAGTGTTATGGAACTGAGAGCTAGCTCCAGGCTCTTCAGAAATAAGTGATTTATACTAAATAAGTTCTGTCTGTGCCTTGTTATTGAGGGAAATAATACTTTTCATAATTTTAAAAAAAGGTAGGGGGATGGTAGTACCTGGATAAGTACCTGACTAACTACCTGCAGGAAAAATCTGTGTGTAAAACAAGGTTAGCCCTTCCCTTAGCACTACCACATTGCCTTGCATAGCCCACTGCTAGGAATAACAACACAATTCTTGCCCAGTGTAGTTGGCATTTCAGGCGTGTCTTTAGGAATCCCTAATGTTTAATGATCATAACATGCAAAAGGATATTTAGTGCTCTTTGAGACCAGAATGTATGACCCTAATTTGTCAAAGAAGATGCACCTTGATGTTTTTGTTGGATTAGGTTTTAACTTCTTCCCAGTACTTGAAATTAACAATTTGAGACTGCTTACAAATGAAAAGCCACATTTTGACCCAGTTACTCAAACTGGTACAAGGTTGCTCATGTGGCTAATTAGCCTGAAGCTGAGATTGTTGTTTGTGAGCTTGATATAAGACAGCATTTATTAATGAAAAAGTGCAATTTGATCTCACTGGAACTAGTAGTTTAAGTGTCTATCTAAAAAAACACCAGCTTTCTCTGCTGAAGTATGTCTTTAAATCACAATTCTTTGATAGGCTACAAATAGCCCTGAGAATACTGTTTTGGTCATAAGGTCCTTGGTCTATTTTATCTGAATTCTTGATCAAGATACCAAAACTGGTAAAGAAACTGCCCCAGGAGCTCCTTCAGATTAATAATGAATCTACTTTATTCTGGGAAGCAAAACTGCAAGGAGTGCAGAAGTTGAATTTCCATACAGGGCAGACTAAATCTGTGAAGTTCAGTCATTTATACTCCCCTATTATCTGGTATTTAAGCCATGATTTAATGAGCTCTCTTTAACTGGGACCACAGCAATCCTCATGATGAAGTTCTCTGATGCCCCTTGGAAAAGAATTCTTGTATTCTCTTGAATAAGTCGGAATGAAAGAAATCTGCATATCCTTTGTTTTTTGAAGTCTTGTAACACTTTCATTTACAAAAATAACCCCCCCCAAAAAACCCGCAAATTAAAATTCTTGTGAAGTAATTTAATGTGCAGACTGCATAGATAATCTAAATAATGATAACAATTAATCTGTGTGTCCAACATATCATTCTTATATAGAGCAGCCAGAGTTTGAAAAGGAACACTCATGTGCTCAGGCTTGGTGAAACTGTTTTTTTTCCAGGTTTATTTAAAATTACGGATAGACAGTGAATGATGAAGGGAAAAAATATGCTTAAATGTAGAATTTATACCAAACTTTGTTTAAATGTAGAATTATGCAGTGTCTATAATTTTTTAGGGTAAGAGGGGAATAGGGAGTAATTTTACTATTTTTGTTAAAATAATATAAGCTACATATTTTAATAGATAAATACTAAAAGTTATTGTATATGTATTTACTGGGAAATGGAAAAAAATCTGGGGATTCCTTGGATATAGGGTAAGAAAAATTAATGTTTTTCTTCCTGTTTGATTGGCGGGGAGGAGGTTAAAGGCATATGGTAAGTGGAAGAACCTATGAGGAGAGTAATGTAATGAATAGTTCTTCTTTAATAGACAGTTCAGGTACCCCTTTGGGTGTTTGTTTCTTGGTTCTTGCTCAAGCAGTTCAAATTGTTTTAATTAGTTCCCATCTTTTTTCCTGTGTTTTGTGTACACAGGCAAAACTAATGAAAAAACTCTGTAGAAAGAGTGAAGGACTCAGTTTGGATGGAGGCACGAATTTTCTCTTTTTCCCTTCAGGGATAAACAGAGTGATGCCTCCAATTTTGTAATATTTATGTAAATTTTTAAAACGATACTATTCACGTTTCCTGAGACTATCCCAGCCTACTTCCTTCAGCCACGCCAACTCTGTAATTAGTACGCTTACAAAGTTGCTTCCAAACTTTACTGCTAAGAGCAATCAGATCTCTCTTGACTTTTTTTTTTTAACTGAACTAAAAACTAGAGACAACTGACTTTCTTAAAAAGAAACAGAAAGGATCAGCCTTCTTATGTATCTATCTCTCTACATACCAATGAAAGTGAGGACATGTGTATGTCTGAGAGAAACCTGTTTTCTTGGAAAGCAGAGATTATATCCATATCTGCAGGGTAAGAAATTTCTATCTTCAGAGAGGAATGGACAGTGTTTTGTAAAGGATCTTTTACTGCAGATAGGAAGTACCTCAGTAGTGAGGGGGGATGGGGCCTTAGGTAACTCCCTAGGGTCAGATGTTAACCATGGAGCATAGGGTGACAAGCCTGCACCTTATGAAGGTCAGAGAACAGGGAGGGTGAAGGGGGCTGTTTTGTGGTGGTTAAAAACAGCCTTCCTAAGTAAACAGATATCCCACGAAGCTTCCCAGCAGCAGAAGAACAGAATCACGGCCCAGGGGCTCTGCAAGTTTTCGTGTTGCAAATTAACTTTGTACCATGTGCAAAGCAACTTCCCAAACATATCCTGTGGGTTAGAGCCACCTTTAATGATCTCCCAGGTCTGCTGCTGCCTCTAACAAAATGAGAGTCACTCTTTCTGGGGAGAAAATTCAACAGCACATGGTGAGGGGTGCACCTTGGCAAAGGGCAAAATGCCCAGGCAGCTGCTTGCTCTCTCACCCTTCCTCAGTGACAAAAGAGATTTGGCTTGTGGAAATTTAATTTTATTGCCACATAAAGTAGTTTTGGGTATTGTGAAATAGAAAGACGGGTAATAAAACACCACCCTTCCTCCCTTCACCCTCCCCTCATCCAGTCTCAGCTCTGGGACCGCTGGAACCGGCTGTGTTCAGCATGGGGCAGCTCATCCTCTCCTCCCACAGAGAGCCCTGCAGCCACCTGCCAGAAGGTGGGCACCTGCACCCGACAGACACGTACAGCAGAGAAAAATGCATTAATGGGAATTCCCAAATCAAATGTGATAAGCAGTTATGCCAGAAATTGTGCACTGCATAGCAGCATAAACTGTGTTAAAATAAATCCCTGGAAGTTACAAGAAGGTAACATTAACATTTCATGGCCTTTCCTGAGTTGTCCCAGAGACTGACTGAGAAAAGCACATGAAGTGTTCCCTCATTAAAAAAAAAAATAGTCACTAAAGATTGGCCTTATGTGATATGGCCAATGAAATATTTTGAAAAATATTGCTTGATATACCTAATAAGTTAAACAAAAACACTTCTCTTGAAATTAAAAAAGGAAGCTTTTCCGACTACCTGAAATCCAAAGTGATTCAGAATGCTTATTAATGTAAAGCACAGACTTAATAAACTGTTGAGAGGAAAAAAGGCACATAGTAAAGAAAATTAGCTAGAAGAACCTTTACAAAAAGGGCAATGGAACTGATAAAAAGATTCTGGCTTATCTCCTCAGGAGAGCTCATCTGAAAGCCATTTGTCAAATAAGAACTAAAAAGGGATGTGATAAGGGATCCTAGATCTATTAAATCTGTCCTTTGGGATTTCTATACCTATTGTGTCATATCACCTCCCAATACCAAGTGAATAAAATCATATTTTAAAATGTGAAACTACCGTTTATATCAGAAATTGCAATTACATTAGAGGAGGCAGTCTCAAATGGAGACTGAAAATACTGAAGTTTTAATAAAACTTTCAGGAAGTTTGCTAAATTTTAGAAACAGGAAGGCCTTTGAAAAGCCTGTGGAAGTGACAGCATCTGACCCATTGGTTTGTTTTCAAAGCCACAGCTGAAGTCTTCAAGGTGGATGCAAAACACCACTGGCACTGCTTGCCATTGCAATACTGTTTCATTGAAAGAAAAATGCATGTTTGGAATGGATGAATTTTGAAAACCCTGAACCCACACTAAATCGTATTTACTTACTTGCATAATTTTAACTTTTATGACATTATTATTCTAGGACTGTAAATATGTTATGCAGTGTCTCACTGCCGAAAAACAAAATGTTTTTTAGCTATTGTGTGTCTACATATATACATATATATGTGTATGTATATACATATATATTAAGCCCTATCTCACAAAAAAGTTTGCAGTTCATGCAAGGGTGGTGTTCCAGAAATCATGCAAGAAGCCCCGAAGGAAAATTTAAAAAATTTGTTCACTTGTCAGATTGAAGGTTCTAGTTTCCAATCAGCTGTTGTATATGGATATAAATGTATATATAGCTGGGTCTCTTACTGTCAGATTTCCTTTTAGGAGATATTAAAATATACACTGCCTACAGGAATGAAGATTAATGTGCAGTATGTTACTAAAAATGAGCCAGCCTACATCATAAGGGTGGAAGATCCAGACAACCTGTTATCTATGATGAATGGAGTCTGCCTATGCTGCTCACAGGGTACTTGTTTTGTCATCGTAACTCATGAAAGGACTTTGACTATGTTGAGTGGCTATTTTTACTGTTCTGAGCTATTTTGAATGATATGAATTCTGCCTGACCTTAGAGCACAGAAAAAAAACTGCTTTGTATTTTTTCTGAGAAATAACATTGTGTGTCAAGACAGATTGCAGAAAACTTCAGCTCATTTTGTGGTTTATTCATAAATACTGTGACCTTCAGAAAAATCACTTGATCTACCCTCTAACTCTACTGCCCATTTTATAAATAGTAATTCTCAATTTTAAGAGCATTTTTGAGAACACAATCTATCAGTAGTTTCAAAAAGGATGAGATACAATGATGATAAGGGACAGAAAAATGGCAAAGTAAGTATTGTTTAACTTCCTGTTCTTCTTGCTGGGTCATTTTCTGTAGCTATAGAGGTGCTACTTGGAATATTCAACAAGAATACCTTAGTGCAAGGAAGTCATGTGGGTTTGGCATAGGAATTACCAGGCCAGTGTCTGCAGTCTGTGATTTGACAGAAGATTGGACTAGATTATCCTAAATGCCCTTCACTTCAAAATTTAGTTGATGTTAGCAGTCTCAGCTGAAAACTGAACAAAGGTCTGTTAATATGTGAGATGAGACTATATTCCACACAGCTTTTCCTACTTTGTGTATTGTCTCCCGTTGTCCTGACCATTGCCTGGTAGAGAACAGAAAAGGAAGAACAAGACAAGTCAAGACAGACAGAATCATAGAACACCTTGAGCTGGAAGGAACTCACAAGGATCATTGAGTCCAGCTCCTTGCCCTGCACAAAACAGCCCCAAGAGTCACACCATGTGCTCAAGAGTATTGTCCAAATTCTTCTTCAATTCTTTCAGGCTTAGTGTTGTGACCAATTTCCTGGGGAGCCTATTCCAGTGCCCAACCACCCTCTGGGGGAAGAACCTTTCCTTATATCCAAACTAAAGCTCCACTAACACAATTTCAGGCAATTCCCTCAGGTCCTGTCACTGGTCACCAGAGAGAAGAGATCAGTGCCCACCCCTCCTCTTCTACTCACAAGGAAGTTGTAGACTGAGATGAGGTCTCCCCTCAGTGTTCTCTTCTCCAGGCTGAACAAGACAAGTGACCTCAGCAACTCCCTTTTATGGCTTCCACTCCAGGCCCTTCACCATCTTTATTGGCCTCCTTTGGATACTCTCTAATAGCTTTATATCCTTCTTATCTTGCGGCACCCAAAACTTCCCCCAGCACTTGAGGTGACGCTGCCCCAGTGCAGAGCAGAGCAGGACAATCCCCTCCCTTGCCTGGCTGCCAATTCTGTGCCTGCTGCCCCCCAGGATACCCTTAGCCCTCCTGGCTGCCAGGGCACTGCTGACTCATTCAACATTGTCATCAACCAGGACCCTCAGGTCCCTTTCCTCGGGGCCACTCTCGCGCCTCTTGTTCCCCACTCTGTCCACACATCCAGGGTTGCCCCATCCCAGGTACAGAATCTGGCACTTGACCTTGTTAAGCTTCATATGGTTGGTGGTTGCCCAGTCCTCTGATTTGTCCAGGTCTCTCTTCACGGCCTGTATGCCTTCAAGGGAGTCAACAGCTCCACCCAATTTTGCATCATCTGCGAACTTGCTTAGTATACCTTTGAGACCCAAGTCATTTATGCAGATGTTGAAGGGCACAGGGCTGAGGATGGAGCCCTGCAGAACCCCACTAGTAACAACAGAGAACAACTAGACAACAGGTTGTCTGATGTCACCCCATTCACTATAACCCTTTGTGCCCGACCCATGAGCCAGTTGCTCATGCACTGCATGATGTGTTTATCCAGCTGTGTACTGGACATTTTTTCCAGCAGGATCCCGTGAGACAAGGTATGAAAAGCTTTACTGAAATCCAAAAAGATTACATTAACTGGCTTTGCTGTATCAGCCAGCTGGGTTACCTTTTCATAAAAAAAATATGTGACAAGCAGGACTTTCCTCTCATGAAGCCATGCTAGCTGTGATCAGTGACTGCATTACTCTTCAGGTGTATTACAGTACCTTCCAGAATAATCTTCTCCATAATTTTACAGTCACTAAAGTGAGACTGACAGACCCATAGTATCCAAGCTCATCCTTATTACCCTCCATGAAATCTGGGACAGCATTAATCAGCTTCCAGCCAACTGGGACCTCTCCGGATCCCCAAAACTGTTCAAAAATCATTAAGGAAGGCCTTGGATTGACCTCAGCTAGCTCTGTGAGTATTCTTGAACGTATCCCATCAGGCCCGATAGGCTTATAGGGATTCAGCTGGAGCAGCAGATCCAGCACAAGTTCAGGGTCGACCGGGAGTTGATCATTCTCATAGGCAAGCTCAGGGCACTGGGACCTCCTTAGGCAATCATCAATGTTGAAGGCAGAGGCAAAAAAAACATTAAACATCTCTGCCTTGTCTGTGTCCCTTTTTATGAGGTGACCATCTTATTCCTGTATGGGACAGATGACAATAGATTCTTTACAGGACTTTTTAAAGCCCTGGCAAAAACGTATAAAAAAAGTGTCACTAATTACACACAAGAAAGACTGTAATTGGATTCCCAGGCTTTAAACAATAGTATTGGATAGCTAACTTAACTACATGTCATCAAACTTCCCTTGTGCTAAAACAGGTGGAATATTGGAGGCTTAGCCTTAAGGTATTGTATTTGTTGTTAATGCTAAATTTACCATTCCAACATCTTTTCTTAATTAGGAAGCCTAAAGGATTTGTACCTTCTAGAAAGAAAAGAATACTACAACAATTCCTGTCTTGCATTTAAAATTCTAGCTTCAAAAAATCTGAAATGGTGGAGAAATTAGATTAGTAGGAAAAGGCATAAACTTCTACAATTAGAAATAGTTTAGAATAAGTCTTATTTCTGGATAATTGGAGAGAAGCATGACAACGTATCAAAATGTCCATCAAATGTACAGAAACAGCACACTGAATTATAAGGGGAAAAAAGGAAATGTTTTTTGTTTCAAATTGAAGGAGGAAATAAGTAACAGAAGCTATTAGCACATGCAATTCTGTAAGCTGAATTCATCAAGCTTGATATAAACCGAACAAGCTTTTTGAAAGTATTTCATCATTTTGGTCAAGATTGAGATTTTCACAACTAGCACAGCTTTACCATGGAATTTTCCCATCTGTGTAAAAATATTTAGTTTTCTATTCTTGGAGGTAAAGGAAAGGTAAACTCCCTCAAAAGGGGTGGGGGTTTTTTTGTAAAATGTAAAAATGTGAATTCTTGCTTCTCTCCCATTTTCTTTTCACTGGGAAAAAATAAGTGAGGAAAAAGGAAGAATCTCATCTAGTTCAAAACAGATTTTTCCCTGAAAGTATAAAGCAAAACAATAAATATTTTGTTTCATCTTACATTTTTAATAGAAAACACACTCTTTTTTTTTTTTTTTGCTTTTTTTTTTCTTTTTGCTTGCAATGATAGATTCTATTCTATTTAGTGAAGGCTGTGGTTCACAAATCAGGAGCCAGAGGAGGTGCTATAACAGAGATGTCGTGAAATGGGAAACGGGCGAGAGCAGATCATTGCTATTTCCTGAAAGCATAGAATTACTGGTAGTTCCAATTACTGGAACAATTATTCATGTAAGAAATATTACGTTCTTTCCAGGAACCTATATTTAGAATACAGAATACTGAAATGTCAGATGCAAAACCTATTAAGAGCCAAACAGCTTCTTAAAATATTTTTTCCAATACAGATCTGCAGTATTTTAAGGATCAACTTTCTCTTGTAAAAGGTCAGACTCCTGAGATACACCTTTTCAACTGATATAAACAGATTTAATTCCACCAGCATCACCGAATTTAATCAACTGACATTTGGTTTTTTCTCAACCCCATAAAGCGAAGTTTGCACAGGAGGAGACCAGGACGACTGGTTCTGTTTGAGGGAATCAAAGCCCTCAAAACTCGTGTTAAATGGGGCTTTGGGGCTTAGACCTCTTTCATATGACTAGATTTGATCAATAGTAAGTGCCCACTTTGTAGTCCATGGCAAGGAGTGAAGGAGACTTCGAGATTTATCTTTTCCTAAAGGACATTAAAGAACTTTAAAAACTGAAAGTGTCCTTCTTACACTGGAGGGCAGATGATTCTAAAGATGAGCAGAGCACAAATTATATTTCACATAAAGACACACAGAAAAAATGTTATACTTATTAAATAAATATGTAGTTTACTAAATTGTTTTTAGTAGGGGTTTATATCTGTTTCTCCAGGGTCTGAAACCGATTTTTTTTAGGATTACTACATTGTTGTTAGGAAACTTTCTATCTTTGAAAGTTACTTTACACAGTGTCTAAATGGTTGAAATAATATGTTGGCTATGTTAATAAATATGATCATTAATAACATGTTATTACATATATGAGAGTTAAATGTGCACAAAAGTTTTTCTTACATTTACAGATGTAAGAGAAATTATTCAGGGTTTTAGCCCAAGTATTGTCTGTGCTGTTAATAGAAAAAAAGCCTTGGCTGCCATAGCCAGGTAAAATCCAGCAGAATAGTGGTGGTGTAGGGGACTAATCTATGCTTTTTGTAGCAGATGAAATCTTAGATCTTGGTATGCAGCTTGGAAGAATTTTGCATTACATAGATGCTTCTAATTTTTTACATATTTAATTTTCTGAATGATATGTGCTCAAGCCCCAGAGTCCCTATGACCTTTATAACCACAGTTTATTTTTTACGCCTGATGACCGGATGAGCATCAGGTTGTTTTTACTTTTATTCCATTAAAAAAAAAATCTTCAGTGCAAGTAGTAAGAACTTAATAGCAGAAGGGAGAAACAGAGATTTGCTTATTTTTAATATAGCATTTGTGGTATTTCTTGAAATTGTTTCTGCTGATACAAATTTAAAGGAAAAATTCAAGATGGTGCTAATATTACATCAAAGAGTATTCTTTTTAATTGGTCTGTGAGCATTTTGGTCTTCAGAATTATGTGCTTCTTACTGAGGGGACCATGCCTGTGCACTCTAACTGTACAGAAAGCCCTTATAACACCATATAAACTATACTAATGTATGTTGAGTTTTTGAAACCACATAATAATTTAGTGGCTCAGTAATTCTGATTGCTTTTGCTGCACCCTCATAATCCTTCCAAGGATCAGACACCTGCGGCAATGACCTATTATTTTTATGGCACAGTTGATCCATTTTCAGTTCTGTGCACAATTCTGGAGCCCTACTCATTAATCGGCTGTATATAAAGGCTAAATACAAACAGTGTTTGCAAAGTACCCTCTCATTTACAGCTGCTTCTGTAAATTATTTCTATTTATGTTAATTACTGCATATTTAAATTTAGAAAAACAGTCAATATAAAAAGCACCGGTGTTTTCCATTTTAGGTTAAAACTGTGGAGGCTTATTTGGATGCAGAATTTCTGATCAAGCTAAGATGAAAAATAAGCTGCATAACCCAGAAAAATTAAGTTTGTTGAAAAAAGTAAGCTCAGTTCTTTCATCTAGTCTGAGAGAGACAATTAATTAATTTGGGGCTGTTACAGGTACAATGAAGATACAAGACCACTGCATTGGAATTTGACAAAACTAGGAGTGGTGCGTTAAAAGTCAAAGCAAGATTCTGCTAAATACAGGTTTTTGTCTGCATTTTTTTCTCCTTTTTCACACTTTTCCTCCTCATTTGTAGATCATTATATTTCTGTAATAGCTTAGCAGCCGGGAGAGACAGAGGTAATGACAGTCCCTAAGTAGAATTAGCTGGAGAAAGAGCTGCAATTGCTTTTGGATTGCTGATTACTGGAGGAGTTTGCCCTCTCAGGTTTTTTTGCCTTTTATTATTAAGTCTTCCATATGTGAATGTAGCAAATAAAGGTGAGAAGTAGAAGTACCACCCTTTGAAGAATACGGCAGAACATCCAAAGGGCAATCCAGCTCTGCCTATTAAGTAGAGTCCCAAGCCAGTCATCCTTGAATTACTATTTTCTGTGGACAAATCTAAGCTAAGCTGGCCATTTATTTTTAATAAATACAGACAAATTAGAATTATTTGGGTCTGTTCATACCTGTGTAAGATTACCTCACTGTAGCTATGTACTTTACGGCTGAGGAAGAGCCTAGAGCTTCTTCTCTTTTAGTATCACTGTTCTTTTATAGTGGGGTCCCATTGAGAGGACATATCCATCTGATCTGGCTGAGCTGGAGTTAATTTTCCCCACAGCAGCCCTCACAGTGCTTTGCTTTGCACTGGTAGCTGGAAAGATGGTAACTCCCCAGTGTTTTGGCTGCTGCTGAGCAGTGTACACACAACATCAGCACTGTCTCTCCAATGATCTGCCCCCCACACCAGTTGGCCAGAGATTGACAAAATCTTGGGAGGGGACATAGGGAGATGACTGAAACTGACCGAAAGGATATTCTGTATTTTACTGCTCAGCAATAAAAGCTAAGAGAATGGGGAAGGGCCAATTTTAATACAATGTTTGTCTCACGGAGCAACTGCTAAGTGTACTGAAGCCCTACTTCCCAGGAAGTAGCTGGACATCCCTGCTGATGAGAACTAGAGAATAAATATTTTGTTTTCCTTTTCTTCTGCAAATGACCTTTACTTTTGCTTTATAAAACTGTCTTTATCTTGACCTACAAGGTTTTTTTTTTTTCTTTTTTATTTTCTCTTGGCCCTGTCCTGCTGAGGAGGGGAGTGAGAGAGCAGCTTGGTGGGTACCTGTCATCCAGCCAAGGTCAACCCACCACAGAGATGTCAATAAAGTAGCTATAGTTTGATACCATTCAGCAGGAAATTCTTGTAGCTTTGCTGAGCTCTTCATCTCATTAATATTTCTCTGGGCCCTTCACTCTGAAGGGAGGGTTGTGAACCTGCATGATTTCTCAAGAAAAGCCTTACCTGGTCCTGAGATTGGCACCAAAAAGGTGGTATATACTCCACCTTTGTGATACCACTGATAGTCCACTGGCCTTTCCCAAACTCCCTCCACTTACTTCTATTCAAAATAAGGTATTGCTTACTCAACTGTTCCAAATCTGGATGTTTACAATATGGCTGGTCCATCTTTTTCTTCCTTGGAGGAATACATCATGTGGAAAAATGGATATTAAGCTTTTGTAAGTAAAATGCTACAAGTAGGTATATTTAATATGGAGTGCTTGTTCCTGTGTCATAAAAACGAGACAACTCGCTTTTGCTGTGCAAAAAAAGCAAAAACATTTATTAACAACAAAAGCCGAAATTAAAATTCTTAAAAATAAAAAGGTAAAAATAAAATAAGTCTGGGCACGGGAATAGAACACCCAGGGAGCCGCACGGCTGCCCAAAGCGCGGAGCTGTATGGTGCTGAGGTGATCCTTAGGGATTAAGGTTCAAAAGAGAAATCCTAATAGCTCTCAGTTCGAGAGTAAGAGGCCAACCACTCAGCACCAGGTTTCTCCGCTGCTAACCCGCCCGAGAGCAAGGGCGAAAAAGCAAGGCATCTCCTCCTGGAGGTCCTTATAAGGGGTGTTGGCTCCTCCCCTGACCGCCCCTGTCCGGCCTCCATGGTCCAGCGGGAGTGGTGGTATTATCCCATGAGGTAATCTTCCCCGGCCAATCAGTTCCTGTGTCTAGGGGATGATGTTATTCCTGGCTCAAAGGCGGGAAAGTCCCTCATTAAAATTCTGGTTGCCATGGAGCCCAGTTACAGGGGTGGCAGTGAGGAGCTATTTTTAGAAAGTGGCAGTTGGGAAGCCCAGTGGAGCTGACTTAACTTTGGATTTTACACAATTAAATTATTGAATAAAACATAAGTTATACAGTTTATAATAGTCTTTGCTTCCTTATACAATCACATACTTAAGTATATATAAAACCTTTCAACTTCTAACACTCACAAACTCCTAAAACAGCATATATCATATATAACTTTTCAGAACTTCATAAAACACTAAAAATCTTACAAATGGGGAGAATGGCCACTCCAAAGGGGTGCTCGGGATCAGCGTCTGGCGTATGGAGTGGCCTTAGTGAACAAAATATTTAAACCTTTAAGAAGGGAAAACTGGTCACTCCAGAGGAATGCTTGGGATCAGCTTGTGATAGCCTGGAGTTACCTTTTGTTGCTTTTAACATTTAGATTAACATTAAGTAACAACAATAACTTTATTTTAATAACTTTGGTAATTGGAGTTGGTATGTTGATGAACAAATGAATGCAAAAAGCTAGTTTTAACATGTCAGATATGACACTTTGCATAAGAAATACCTCACAACATTACATTTTAGATGTGTAGCTCATTCAAACAATTCTAGTTCACTCTATCTCAGCCTCTATTTTTTTTTAATTTTCTGTAGACACATTAATGAATAATAGATCCATTCAAGTACCGTAGGTTTTAAATGTAACCCTCTATAATCTACCCCCTAGATATATTTTGTACAATTGAGCTTAGCCCATCTTAGGAATGTGTGTGGGAGACAGCAATGATCTGAATGCTTTAAAAAAAGTTCACAGCTCCACTCTTAATACTTAGCCTTTATAAGACATGTTTCTCCTGAAAGGTTCTCTGAAAGGTGCTGTACTATAATTAATTCTTTAGTATTATAATTAGTTATTTTAGGGTTAAAAAGCCAGTGGTACATTTTTTAAAAATGTTTTTTAAAAGCATGCAAGCTGTTTAGAAAATCAGAATACCCTCCCCTTCTTTCCTCAGCCTCAAAGGGAAACTGTGGCCAAATTTTCACATGTATTTAGGCCTTTTACAAGACCAGCCTAGCGAAATTTCAAAAGCCAACTTAGGTGTCCCACATATGGTTGAAAATTAGGCTGGGTCCCTGAGGCTATTTTGTACATGCTCAAATAGCTTTGAAAATTCAGACATGGGGCATTTAGTAGTTCAGTTTTCATCGACTTGCAATCAAACCTAAGCTGTTAAGAGCAAAAGATCCTGTTTTCCAAATTGAAGAATTTGAGAAAATAAATCATATGGGTTCTTCTGGAAATTGTATATTATGCATGAAGTGCTACGATGGATGGCAGGGTAGGGATCATGCCAGGGACAGAACTAGCAGTGGCCAGGGGTTGAGAAGGCAGCAGTACCAGGTTGTGATGGCCTCAGGCAGTGGGGGAGGAGATGCTGACACAGCTGTGAGTGACCAGGTTGTGGTCTGGCTGCAATTTTCCTTTGGAGGTACAAAATAAGTGTAGTGGTGGGGAACAGGGCAGCAGTGACGGTGAGGAGGAAGGAAATGCAGGAGGTGGTATCTTGAGGAGGGACTGGTAAGTGGGGTGAGAAGGTGGAGCGTGAAGTGCCAGAAACCTTAGCAGCAAGGCTAATGGGCTGAATAACCTTGTAACAGACCAAGTTTATGAGCAGGTGAAGCCAGGTGATAAACAGATCAATATAAAGAAGAAGAGGGAAAGGGCAAAAGGGAGTGATGGGGACAAACACAATCTGGTATCAAAAAGGAAAGCAGTAAGAAAAGGTGGGAAACAAGGTGGTGAAGGATAGAGTAAAGAAAGAAAGCATGGAGATTAATGCATACAGAAAAGATTCCTCCCCCTTAGTCAGAAGATGCAGTAAAAGGGGAAGATGAGAGAAGCACTGGTGGTAAAAAGGACAGCAGTGGAGCACTGCAGTTGAGGGGTGGGTGGTAAAGGGAGCTGACTGTGTGGAAAGGGCTGGAATTGGCTAAGGGAAGTGGTGGTGGCAGAGGTCAGTGAGGAAAGGGCAGGGGCAGGATGTCAGGTCTACAAGGGGAGGGAAGAGCAGCAGTAACATAGAATTACAGGATCATTAAGGCCAGCTGTTTTGACAGGAGATTGTACTGGGTCTGGATGGGATGGAGTTCAGTTCTCCATATTTCTCAGTCCGTACGGTAGTAGGTTTTGGATTTGTGACTAAACCAGTGTTGGTAACACACCAGTGTTTTTGCTGTTGCTGAGCAGTGTTTGCACAGCATCATGGTTTTACCTGTTTCTCACCTAGCCTTCCTCCACTCCTCACACTCCAGTGGGAAAGAGATTGGAAGGAGACACAGCCAGGATAGTTGACCTAACTGGATGAAGATATATCCATACCGCACAGCATCATTGTTTTACCTGTTTCCCACCTAGCCTTCCTCCACTCCTCACACTCCAGTGGGAAAGAGATTGGAAGGAGACACAGCCAGGATAGTTGACCTAACTGGATGAAGATATATCCATACCACACAGCATCATGTTCAGCAGCAAAACAGGGGGAATAAGGTGGGAAGAGAGTTCTCCAAGGTAACTGTTGCTTAGAGGTTGGCTGGGCATTGGTCAGCATGTGGGAGGTGGTGAGTGATTGTTCTTGCATTGTTGTTTTTTTTCCCCCACCTCTTTCCCTTGCTTATTAAACTGTCTTCACTTATTAACTTCACTCATTAACTACATTAAACTGTCCTTATCTCGAGTTTTCTAGCTTTTGTTCTTCCTGTACTCTCCCCTATCCCACTGGGATGGGAATAAGCAAGAAGTTGTGTGGGAGTTTGCTGCTGGCTGGGGTCAACCCACCATAGAATTGAATATTGCAGCCTGGAAAGGCACTGAAGGCAGGCAGCTAAGGAGTTGGGAGGAGAAAGCGCTATGGGAAGTGGTAAAAGGCCAGCTGCATTACAGCTGCAAGCTTGCAGGCAAGGGGAGTTTTGAGAGCAGTCGGTAAAGAGAATGAGGCTTTCCAGGAAATGAAGTTGCAATCACAGGCAGAAAGTGCTGGTGATATGACAAGAGCAAAGCTGCAGGCTGTGTAGCAATGGGAGAGGTACATGTCTGACAGGCTGGCAAGAGGAGCGGGACAAGCAGGGCAAAAGGTGAGAAAGAACAAGGAAGAAGAGTAAAGGGACAGCAGATGCAGCTTCTGGGCCATGTGGAGAAAGCAGGCAGCATTTGTGGCTACAAGCTGAGGATGAACAAACCTGGAGAGGACACACTGAGTACAGGGTGCGAACGAGGCGCAAAGCAGAGGCAGGGGGCTGGCAACAGCAGGAGACAGCAAACACACTCCTGAACAGAACGCAAACGTGGTCCAGCATGAAAACTGAGCACGGTCAGCAAGTCAGGTATTGAAATGACGTGATGAGTTCAGGAAGAAGCAGAGTAGGGAAATGGTGGTGCACAGCAAGAAAAGTTTGAGTGCAATCCAGAAACGTGGCTTTGAAAAGCCATAGGAAGGACATGTTTACAAGCACAGGAATCAAGCAGTGGCGAGAACAAGCTGGCAAAACAGGCACTGAGAGCCTGTAGCTAAGGGAGATGGCGAAGGCAAGCAGCAAAAGAAGGGGCTTTTTCTGTGTAAAGTTGGCCATGGGCAGCAATACATGCTGGTGACATGGGAATGAGTCAGTGAAGAGAGGTGGGAAGTGCAGGGGTCACAGAGTGGCAGGAGGAAGCAGTAAGTGGAGGGGAAGTTTGGTGATGAAAGTGAGTGGTGACATGCAGTGAGTGAACAAGCATGGTCAGCAGATGGGAAACAGAAGCTGTGAGGGATGTCTGCAAACAGGGAAGCTCCAGACAGGTGGAGATAAAATGAAGCAGCAGGAACAGGCAGGATGGCAAACAGGGCAGTAAGTAATGGCTTGGCAAGCTGATCTGAGAAAGGTCCTGGTCATCTGGGGAGAAGAGTAAGCAGTAAGTGGAACAGTAAACAAAAATAGTGTGGGTAGAGAGCAAACACAGCTTCTGGGAGAAGAGGAGGAGGAAGAGAGGAAAGAGGTAGCAAGCAGGGCTGGCCAGAATGAGTAGTGAATAACAGTAGCAAGACATGGTGGAAAAGAGAGCAGTTAGAAGGGAAAGCAGAGGCAAGCAGAGAGGTGTTCAAGGTGGGTAGCAAAGAGCAGGACAAAGCAATAGGACCATGAGGGAAGGTGACAATGGGACAGGAAAACAGCACATGAAGCAATAAAATGAGATGGTGTGGTGTTGAGGGGAGAGGCACTGAAGGGAATTAGGTAAGGCCACACTAGGAAAAATAGGGCAAGGCAGGCACTGATGAGGCAGTAAGGTAAGCAGCAAGTAAGGTGATGTGGCTGCAAGAGACAATGAGGAAATGATGAACAGGAATAGAGGACAGGAAGAGAGAAGACAGTGGTGGAGGTGTGGGGGTGAGCCCAGCAAGGGTAGGCAGAATTGAAACAGGAGATATCATTAAGAGATGGCAGAAAATGAGATGGCAGCAATGCCAGAGGCTGTGAATGGGATGGGGTGTCACAGATATTGGGGCTTGACTGGCATGGCCAGATGGAGGAAGGGGTCAACAGGAAGTACAAGTGACAAGCCAGTGCATGCCAGTGGTGCACAGGGGAGGAGAGAGGAGATAAGCAGGTAGGCTGAAGTAACAGGCCAGATAACAAGTGAGAAAATGAAGGTGATGAGCAAAATACAACCCTGAGCCTTGCTGTTTGGAATTTATTGTACCTTGAAAATAATTGTATAATATTGCACCTTCTACCTTTTCTGGACTTGCTTCTCTCCACCTGACTCTCTCCTGAAGGGGAAAGGACTGGACTCTTCCCCCTCTCTCTTCTCTGTGGCTTCAGATGGAAGAGGCATTTTTTTCTTAATCATTGTCAGCACAAAACACACAATTCTAAATCTACTGACAGCAATTCTTAGTACTGTCTAGTAACTCTGGGATGGTTATCAACAGAACCAAATCCTTGAGTCTCTTGAATCACAGACAAGCATTTCTCCTTGTCTGTGTTAATGACCTGAGGTACTGACCTTTCAGCTGTTGTCTCTGCCCTTTTGTTAAAGGGTTTTGTTCAGGCATTTGCATGTTACAGCCCAAAAAAACCCTGTGCCAGATTTCTGGATTGAAAAAAAGGTATAATCCAATAAGCAGGGCTCTAGCAGATTGACCGGAAATGGACATTGTCTAAATCTGACTACTATGGTGTGAAAATAGTTAAAAACTGTCTGTGACTGAAGAAGTAGTTGGATCCATTTTTTATTGGCCTAGTTGGTTTCTTAATAGGGGATTAGGAGGAATTTATTGCTTAAGTCAATGCTGTGTTTACTCACACATCAAGTGGGTAGTAAAAAGGATAGATGCAGCATTAGCAAACACCATATCAAGGATTTACAAATAAGGAAAAATGAGAAAAAAAATCATTATCTGCTATTTATGTTTGCACCTGAAGTGACTCTGAAATTTTCAAATTGGTCTCATAGATCAGTTACATTCAATGGCAGATGCATATATTTTATCACAAGAGGCAATTTCAGGATTTGTTTAAAGATGAATCACAGTAAGCAAAGATCAGCTTAACACACAATATTCTAAGGAGGAGCAGTGAGGAAGCTATCCAGTGGAGTTGAGTCTGTCCTTCTAAAGCAGAAGAATTGCATGCTGTTTGCTGTGTGGCATGTTTCAAATGAAACATAGAGGAAAGCAGCCCTACTAAATTTGCCTCAAAACTATGGTCCATCTAAGGAACCCAGATCAAGTTTTCTGTTAGGGGTTTACAATGTTGGCCAAGTTCCTTTCTCTTTTCAATGAGAAAGTGCTGCAGAGCCTATCTACACTGAGTAGAGAAACTGCCTCTGGTGACCATATTCTTAACTTTGCTCCTCCTACACATTTTGGGGAATAATCAGTGCCTAAACATCATTAAAAATGGAATATGGACCAAAGAGTTCTTCATCAGCAGTTCCCTTTTGGTCTCAGTTTGGTGGGAGGCCTGCTTACTACTGTTCACCCATGGAAGGACTGATGGATTCTGGTTGTGCCATGCATATGGTGTGTATAATTAAGCATGGGGGCTGCCTGTAGGGTGAGCAATTATAACACATTTATTTCCTGCATCAAAGAGAACTCACATTTAATTAGTTTTTCCCAAGTGAAACTGATACCATGAGGGACTGTCAGGGAACTAATTTCAGATTGTGTACCACTGCAAGTCAGGTTTCTTTGAAATATTTAAGAAAAAAGTTTATCAAATAAAATGCCAGGTTATTGCTGCATTTATGTCACTCTCTACATAAAAGTAGAAATGGGAAATTAGCTCATTTTCTTCATATTTTGCAAGCTTTACTGTTGATGCACCCCAGTTTTTAAAATCCTAAAAAAGATTATGGCAACTTTGCCCATAAAGATAAAAGTAGTTTGGGGAGGACATCAACACTAATGAAGTCTGGTTTCCTCTGGATTTGCATCCTCCATTTGCATACCTTCACCACTACAATAATAATGTTAGATTTTCATTAAAGTTCTTAACAATCTGTCCCCTCTTCTAGCTGGTATGAGGTATCATCAGTGTTCTCAACTACTGCTGACTCTCGAGGTCATAGGACAACTCAGGTTTTAAGGGACCTCAGGAGGTCTCTAGCCCAAATTCCTACTCAAACACAGTTAAATGTGCCATCAGAACAGTTTGTTCAGAGCTTCTTCCTGCTGGGTCTTGAAAACCAACAAGGATGGAGACTGCTCTGATAGAGGCAGCATCATGCTTGTGATGTAATCTGCTCATCAATGGAGTTCTAATCTGGGTCTGTTTCCTCCACCCAGCCTTTGATTTTTCCCAAAGCTGGTGAGGATGCAGTACCGGGGGCTGGAGGATGTATTTTGCTGTCAAATCATCTAGAAATCAACCAATGGCAAAAGTCCCTTATGGGGGTGAGGGCAAAAAGATGAACAGGTGGGCAAATCCAAACAAGCCACATGCACAAAAGCATCCTATTTCCCAGGTGTCCTATTTCCCAGGCATCCTATTTCCCAGGCTAAAATTACATCTGCAAGCACTGAACCTCTCCACAGAAACTCAGATAGGACCATAAAATTAATTTATATTGACAGTTTCTACATTCCGAAGAAGCATGTAGTTCCCAGTTCCTATTTTAAAAGCAATGTTAAGATAAAGCGATGCTCTTCTGCCTTGCAGAAACTGCAGCTGGACAGAATGAGCTAAGAGTGTTTTAACAGAAAGCACAAAGGAACAGTGTCAGTCACCTCAAGGATCTTTATTATTTCTTAAAGAGCATTATTAGGATCAGTATCTCCATTACTATGTTTCCATCTGGCACCTCAAAAAAAGTTTCTTGAAATAGATGAAATTACGTCACTCTGGATCTTGTCTTACTGAGAAGAAAATATCATGTCAGGTCCATATGTGCTGGTTTTGCTTGGGGTGGCATTAATTTTCTTCACAGGGGCTGGTGTGGGGCTGTGTTTCTGATTTGTGCTGAACACAGGGTTGATAATACAGAGATGTTTTTGTTATTGCTGAGCAGGGCTCACACAGAGCCACGGCCTTTTCTGCTTTTTGTATGGCCACACTGGCCAGGAAGTTGGGGGTGATGGGAGACTGGGAGGAGACACAGCTGGGACAGGTGACCCAAACTGACCAAACTGATATGACATCATGCTTAGTATATAAAGTGGGGGGAAGAAGGAGGATGGGGGAATATTTGGATTGATGACATTTGTCTTTCCAAGTAACCATTATGTGTGATGGGACCTTGCCCTCCGGATGATGGCTGAACACCTGCTGCCCATGGGAAGCACTGAATTAATTCCTTGTTTTGCTTTGCTTCTGTATGTGGCTTTCACTTTGCCTGTTAAACTGCCTTTAATCTTAATCCATGAATTTTTTAGCTTTTAACCTTCCGATTCTCTTCCCAATCCCACTGGTGGGGGAGTGAGTGAGCAGATGTGTGGGGCTTGGCTGCTGGCTGGGGTTAAACCACACCACCATGCCAAGTCATGGTTTGATCTGGTCCTTGCAAGGTCTCTGCTGCTACTTTACCAATCCTGCTTGTGGAAAATGTCAGATACAGTTCATCTGTCAGACCATGAGTTAAGGTATGATTCCAGTCAGGGTAAAAGTGCTCTACAAATAAGCAAACAAACCCTGAGTCTCAGAGGAAAGATCAGCAGTGTGTAAGTAAATATGAGCAAGATCAGTTAGAGCTATTTTACAATTGGCTGAAATTGCAGAGGGTTCAAATAAACATAAAAATAAACAAAATGCAGCATAAACAAAAAGGAGTATGAGGGCATTGTGCTTGCACCAAGCTGTATGTGTGAAAAGGTTGTCATACAATAACAAATGAAGTTGTAATGACAAATAGGAGTGGGATAGCAAGTTGTTCTCAGATGCATCTAATCTAGCTATTTAGATGATAAGCCATATAAATCCTTGTTGTGTCATCTAACCCTCCATTGTGCAACTACTATGACCGGGACGATGTTAAATGTCAAGGAATTTGTTCATTCATTACCTGATAGGATGACAACTTACTTGAAAGGCTTCCTGATAGAAGGGACAGAAGACATGTTTCTTGATTCATGCTCAAATAATTTATTCAGCCCAGATGCATTGTTCAACTTACAGAACTAAAGTGAATTAATTACGTGATGCAAAAAAAGCACATATGTGCATTTTATTGAAACCAGAAAAATTATTAAGTTGGTATAAAAAGCAACCCAATCCAGCATATTTAGCTTTTCAAACCAGTTTTAGATCTATGCAAGTTTTAAAACATCTACACAACAGTATGCATGGGGAGAGATTTGGGTAACTTTTGGTAATGTCTAGTTTTCCTAAATACTGAGGCTGTAAATCTCTGAAAGCCATTTATTGGCAAAGACTTTTGTTCAGAGACCATCATATGAATGATGAATATATTGAATTAAACCACCTAGAAGATTTTAGGACTAAGTCAAATTAGCTCCATTAGTCTCAAAAGTGATTAAATTGAAAGAACTTTCTTATAAACCTAGAGTAATAAGAGCTTTTTAACAAATCCAGAAGCTATTATCCCTTAGAAATGTATGACTTGAATGTTTTGTAATGAATCTGTGAAATATCTAAGTTAAATTCACAGCAGAATACATAGTTTTTTATTTTACTCCTGTCTTTTTATACTGATTTTTCTCTTTTTAGAATGTGTAAAATTATGTAACTTATAAATGAAGGACTTTTTTTCTGAATGTGACATCACCTTCTGCTTTTTCTGATAAAATGGGTTACTGCCTGGTACCCCTGTGGGCTACATATGCTGATGTGTTTTGTGTCTGGACTTACCACCACATGATATGGCTCTATTGCAGCTCTGACGTGATATAATTAAAAATATTGCCTTCAGTGAATTACATGGGTTTTTCACTAGAAAGTCTTCTGAACTCCCAAATTATTTTGCAACTGATCTCTGGTGCAAGACACCATTTTTATGTATTCACTAGCCTTTGACCATGCAAAAATGTGGCAGGAACATATGTTACACTGAAGTCTCCAGGACTCCTAGTGCCCCCAAGTAAATGTTGCAAACATGATAGGAAATGATGAAGATGTTTTGCCCCACAACAACACATTATTATTACCATTATTAACCTTTCTATGGCTGTTATTATTTAGAAGATCTTGAGGTTAGTGCTTGATCCCCAGTGGTAATTAGTTGTATCCCAGCCAATTGGTTTCAGACTGTAGGTGAGAAGTAATAAATGCAGAGTCAAGACTATGACGTCAGAAAGCTGAACAGAGTGGGGAGAAGGCAATAACTCCTGCACATATCTGTATGTAAAACCCAATTCGATTGAAAGGTGACAGTGACCCTCTCAGTATCCTTCTGGACAAGCTGTCCAGCTGACATGAGCAGGTACAGGGTGCAAAGGGTGAAGAACTGGCTGAAGGGCAGAGCTCAAGGGGTTTCAGTGCATGGGGCTACATCTGGCTGGTGACCAGTGACCACTGGTGTTCCTCAGGATTTAATTTTAGGGACAGTTCTGTTCAATATTTGTACTGATGACCTGGCTACAGGAGTTGAATGCACAGTTGGTAAGTCTGCAGATGAAACCAAACTGGGAGGTGCTGTTGGCTGTCTCAGGGGACAAGAGGCCTTACAGGGGTATCTGGATAGATTGGAGCATTGGGCAATCACCAGTGGCATGAAATGATGGATTCTGCACCTGGGGTGGAGTAACACCAGACATGAGACTAAACTGGGAGAGGAGTGGCTGGAGAGCAGTGCTGCAGAAAGGGATCTGGAGGTGCTGGTTGACAGGAGGTTCAACAGGAGTCAGCAGTGTGTGCCCTGGCAGCCAGGAGGGCAAACCTCATCCTGGAGTACCTTCAACACAGCATCACCAGCTGGTCAAAAGAGGTGATTATCCTGCTGTATTTAGCATTGGTGCAGACTTGAGTACTGTGTGCAGTTCAATTTAAGAAGGATTTGAAGGTACTTGAATGCATCCAGAGAAGGGCACCAAAGCTGGGGAAGGGGCTGGCAGGAATGTGCTCTGATGAGTGGCTGAGAGCACTGGGCTTGTCTGGTTTGGAGAAGAGGAAGCTGAGGGGTGACCTCACTGCTCTCTACAGCTTCCTGAGGAGGGGAAGTGGTCTCCAAAGTGTCCAGCCACCAGTGTCTGAAGAAGAGCACATGAGTACTGAAGTCTAGTCCTGCCAGGATCCTGGGGGTGCTCACCGGCCTCAGTGGCTGGGACTGGCCTCCCCTGGGACCCCCACCCCCACCATCTCCTGCCAAGGGCCCAGGGGACGTGTCCCAGCTCAGCCTGGGACCTTCAGTCCCTGCCTGAGCCGTGCTGTAGGTGTGCCCATCTCTGCCTCTGTCTCCTGGGTGGGCCTGGGACCTGCACTCCAGAGCTGCTCTCCGGGGTGGAGCCCTCAGACCTGGGTCACATCTTGTCATGCAGAATGTTGGGTGTAACATGGCATAACTTTCCTCCTACTCCTCCTCCTCCTTCTCCTCCTCCTCCTCCTTCTCCTCCTCCTCCTTCTCCTCCCCTCTCCCTCTCTGTCTCTCTCTCCCTCTCTTCTCCTCTCCTTTCTTCTTCATCTTATCAAGCAAGTAAGGTAATACCAGGCCATGAGAGTGGACTTGGAAGCTGATCAACAGTGATATCTGATTTCCATGTTTTCTAATTAACATCAGGATGGCTTAGGTTTGGCAGGTTGTATGCATTTAGGAGTGGAGTTGCTTGCTTTTGGGTGGTTGCATTTGTGGGGAATTTGGTGTTGGATGTTCTGTTGGTGTAGTGACTGGAGATCTGATTTACCAGCTTGCAATCTCATTTACACCTGTGAATAAAGAAACAACATTCTCCATACCAACGGCTTTAGTGTCAATATAAATGAAACATTACAGGTAATTTCATATCCAGGAGGTCTTTTTTTTTTTTTCCCTCTTCTGAAGCTGGAGTTCCATTTAATAATAAGGGCTGTCACCTTTTTATCTGAAGCACTATGGATTTTAAATATTAATTCATGCAGTTTTACTTTTAGCTTAAAATAAAGCTTTGCTTTATTTGGGGTGTTTTTTACATATGTGAATCAGGTCTTAATATTCACATTAGGTTGTCTCAGTTGCTTGCATGATATTAAGAGTCGTAGTTTACATTCTGTTAGTCACCCTTGGCTGCTTTGTCTTCACTAGGCACAGACCAGGAACTCTCTCCCACCAGAGGCATCTCTGAGGGAGGGTCCAGGGTCTGCTAGACATAAATTGTTATTCTTCACTGCTTTCTAAATATGAGTTGTGGGAGGCAGGAAGGGAGGGAGGGAAGAGCTAAATGAGACGACCAGTGGTCTGTGCAAAGCTGAGAGACATGAGACTCAGGATCAAGTCCCAGGTACACTACAGAATTCCTTCATGAGCATTTGAAATCAACTTTAGCTATGCTTACCAGATAGCATGCAATGCTGTAGAAATATTCCCAAGCTAATTAGGCACCAAGAAGAGGGCTGCCATTCACACAGCACTCTATTTAGGCTACTTAACCCCCTAACTGATAAGCTGAGTATCTTCCAGGCTTGGGTATCCTCAGAGCTGCACTGTATTTGTAAACACCCCTTCTCCATGTTTCAGCCTTTTCCTATGAAATCCTCCTTTCCTGATCACACATTTTTGACGAATTGCAAGGAGAGGTGCTATTTCTCATGCTGTGTTTGGATGGCACCTAACAATGGATGTCATAATCTCTACCCAACAGTGTGATACAAATAAACAGAAGGAATGATCCGCTATTATTTGCTTGTACTGCTCTATCAGACAGAGATAGCAAGCCAATTTTACACCCTTCAGAGTGAAAACATACGTAAGCCTCTGGGCAGAATGATAAGATTGTAGATTGGATTAATCCTTCAAGGATAGCAGGATCTGTATCACCTATCAGACATCTGAAGTGGTCTGGATGAACTGTTTTGTTCCAGTAGTGAGACAGATTAAAAGCAAAAAAGAAAAAGAAGGAAAACCAGACAGAATATCACTTAGACAGCAAAACAGTAACCACCACCAAGTCACACCCCAGTGGCTATAGTTCTCTTTCCCCAGAGCACCTGGCTGGCCTGTAAGGCTTCCCATTACAAGCTGTCACAAGGTGGTGCGGGGGCCAATGTTCCTGCATGCCCAAGGAACCTCTGCAGGCTGGCATTTCTTAACAAGGGAAGAAGACAGGCTGTGCTGCCTTTTCAGTGATTTCTGCCTCCAGCTTGCTAATGACTGCTTTCCCCACTCCAAAAGATACTTGCCTCCCTCTGTCTCTTTTTAGCAGTCTGCAGTTACTCTCATTTTGTTCCAAAGGATGCACTCTAAGTGAGACTATCTGATGCTGGTTCAGAAACTTGCGTGGCAGCCCACCCTGGCTGTCCTGCACCTTGTCCTCCCCCTCTCTACTTGTGCTACTGTCTACCAAGTGTTTCACCACTACTGAATCACAAACATAATGGCAAATAAGGCAGAAAGGGAAGAGATAAAGTGCTTGCCTTCTCTGTGTTGAGCCACATAGCCTAACAGCTGGTATAGCATATTCCCAGAAGCCAGCTACCCTCCCAGCCATGAATTGCATGGCACTCTACACCTAGTGTTCTGAGGCATGCTGGGGTTTTATTTACAGGATTTTGATCTTATTTTTGGCTCTTCTGAATTATAACCTGAATACTGCTGTTATACTACGGATCCAAGGGTCACAAGGGCATGCTACAATTATGAAAGATTAATGAGATACTTCATTAACCTTTGCACTTTTCACTGCTTGAAAATATCTCATCTGTGTTATTTTAAAGAAGAAGAAGGGGGGGGGAAGTCTTAGTAAAAGGAAGCAAAATACTTTGGTGTTTTTAGAACACTTTTGTGCCAGAATTTAGCACTGTTTTTTTTTTCACTTTATACTTCTCTGTCTGCTCATACCTTCCACTGCTCTCCTTCCCTTGCTTTCTCCATTCTCACCCGGCCTGCTCTCACATCACCCTGAAGAAAGCAATGATCATCTCAGTGGTAGAGGGGCGTCTCAACAACAAACCACCCAAAATTCAGAGAAGTTTGTACTCTCATGACTGTGGTTTTAATCTTCTTTCACTTTGTGACAGTTTTCCAACAACTCCCATGATTTAATGGTGATTTTAGAGGCAAGTTTATTGTAGATAAAAGGAGGAAGGTGACTTCCTATTCATGTAGCTGCTTTATGACTACTCTAAAGAAATATGAAAACAACTCTAAAACACATATCTAAGAAAGGAAAGGTTTACTTTCTGAGACTAAGTATTCTGTACATCAGGACAGTTTTACACTATGTTAGAATTTTTTTATCTGCGCTGTAGTGAGGAAAATGAGGAAATGAGAAAAATCATAATAATTATAACTTTGGTCAAGCAGCCATTTTAATGTGTTCAGATTTTGCCTTAGATAAGTCATTACCTAGGTCTTGATTTGCTTTTTTTTTTTGTCATACTGTACTTTGAATTTTTATAGGAATTAGAATTCAGTGGATTAAGCACTGTACACAACATTTTCCCACAGTGCTAAATTGCTTTTTGAGTCTCTTAAATCTTATTGAAGTCCAGTAAGCCTGAGATTCCTGAATCATTTAGGTGTTCTTAAAGCTCTCCTTCAGTTTAGTTTATTCTCTTTAGGGGTTACAGCCCTAACTCCAAAAGCTAATAGTTTAAAACTAGACAAGATAGTGAAATAATTGATGTGAGCTTAATTTCATGGAGGGGGGAAAGTGAAAAATATATTAAAGGAGAAGGTTTCACACATGCCTAAGGGCATCATGTAAAGCTAACATACATCTTTTCCTGCCCTTCTTCCTTTAATTCCAAGATTTAGTGGTTTGTCCATGTCCATGCTTGAATTGGACAACAGGCACCAGTCTGAGCTCTTGCTGCCACAGTCCCTGCTGATGTAATCTCAAGCTAGTCCACCTCATCTCCATAGTCACTTTATTGTCTGTGTTGAGGAAACATCCAACATAGTGTCCAAAGCAAGCTCTTTTACCTCTGCAAAACTGTGAACTTTGCCTTTTTTATTTGTCTGTGGGATCCCCTATCCTCACTGGGGTTGTGTCAGTAACACACTGTGCTTTTATGAGATTGGCTCTTTTCCTCCTATAAAAAGAAAATGAAGGACAAAACACTGATGACCTATGACTCCAGAATATTGCTCTATGCTCGTAATGAACCTGCTTCTTGATGGAGAGACATGGGATTTGGGAAGTGCTAAGGAACCACTCCCAGAAGAACATGATTTGCCACGGGATGGGCATTGAGTGTAAATCACTGTCCTTAAATCTCACACCTGTAACAAGCTCCTGGCCCATCCACTCTAATTCAGCTGATGCTGAATTGTCATATCGTAGAGGTTTTCTTTGAATTTTTTAGTTTGCTTTTGGACATAGAGGCTCTTAACTAATTAAAAATTAGTCTTAAGACTGAGGTACCAGTTGGTGATACCCAGTTAAACTTGCATCACTTTTACCAAAGACTGTTTTGGCCTCACAGAAATTACTGCATAAAACTCCCATGAGGGAGGCTAAGCTCTTGTCCCATAAGAACAGACAAAGGTCAACAGCCCTTAGCAGCCTTTTCATTTGCCAAAAGAAGGCCTAAATCCTTAATTTAATTCAAAATTTGCATCTATAGATAGATTAGTAGTTTAGCTAATATCTAAACCTTGCAACATATTTTTGCCGTCTGACAAAGAATCCTGGAGTCTGGAGAAAGGCTAATGCAGTTGAACAGGAACAAATTATTTATAAATGAGCATCAGGCCTTGTGTTGCCTTGCCAAGGCCTGCTTGGAAATGCCCATCAATCACCTTTAACTGGTGTGCCTAATCTCCCACTTCAATTTAAGGGCCTTTTTTCATCCTTTTTTTCCTGTAAATATACCTTTTTTTTTCCTCCTCACAGAGGAACTGGTGAAGGTCAAACATCAGTCCCTCTTTTTATACTGGACAATTTAAAGTCTATAACGATGAACTCTATATTGAACGCTTGTCTTAGTTCAAGATGTTTTTAACTTGGGCTTTTCACAAACTGTTATTGATCTCCACTTCCAAACCAGTAAATCCTCTCGTGTAGTAATTCCATAAATACAGCAGAGTTGGGAAGGCTTTGAATCTTCATTTGATCAAAAAGTTCCAAATCCCTCCGATAAATCTATAGCTCTCAGTGGCAGCTTTGAAGGTGTTCAATCATCTTTCCTTGGACACTAAATGAAATGCCTTGACTTCATGTTTAATTTTTTTGCTATGCTTTCATGGCATCTGTCCTAAGTATATTGCCCTCAGGTGACTGTTAATTCAATAGTTTGCATTTCTCAATATGAGAAAGAGGTTATCCACTTAATAAATTTAACTAACTATTTTTCTCTTCTTTTAATTAATGGTCATAGATAGATATTTCAGGAGGATGGAGGGGGTAGAATAATTACCTGAATATGCCTAATGTCTTTCTGTAAAGTTCTTTAAAAACTAGGTTAGTAAACTCTAATCCCTATTTATTTGGATTATTTATAATAAAGCCCATAAGCATCTCCCTTGAATATATTTGGATTGGGTGAAATTAACTTCTTACAGACACAAAAAGAGGTGGCACTGGCTACTAATTTAGATGTAGGGTCTGAAACTGATTGCCAAGCGCTCTTCTTGGCTCCTTGTTCTTTAGCTGCTTGGCAATGTGGGAAAAGTAGCTGCCTCAACAACTATAGCTAGAGTGACTTCTTAAATTTGGTAACACACGCCTGTATTCTATCTGTAATCTCCATATTTTTACTGGTAACATAATTGTCCTGCTACCTGGAGTATGTCCTTTCTTCGCTCTATAAGGTGTGGAAACAATATTACAGAGATGAAGACAAGGGTTTTTTTCTGCAGAAATTAACTGTCATCAGATTCAGAATATATCTCTTTTATTGCACATCTTTTTATCATGCGCTACAATAAATGTTCAAAAACACATCCTGCAAAGTATCTCTCAATGACACGTACAAATCAAAAACTCCTTACTCTATTAGGCATTAAAAACCTCTATTCATTAGTGATACTAGTTTTATGGCATTTTATAACTTTCCCTACTTCTGAGGCCTCATCTGTGTTCAGCAAAAAATAACCTCCTGTTTCTGTCCTACAGAGACAATCTTACGCCTGTCTGTCTCTGCTCTATGGGCAATGTCCTAATCTGAAAGATATAATCTGAGTAAAATTCAGAGGAGCTGTTTTTAGTTTGAATTTGACTTCGAAGTTTGCTGCTTCTGTTTCAGACTCGGAGAAAGATTTGTGTCTGAGAGTTTGTCTTCCCATTATTTGTCAAAATCTCTAACCTTTTCCTCCCAGCCTTGACTTCATTATACATTAGCATATCACAGTTACTGCAATACTACTACTGTCAAAAGAAGACAGTAACTGAAGACTGATTAGAAAAAATAAAGTTGCCCTTGCAGGGCCCTAGATTTGAACTGTTTATTGCTCCTTTGGATAAAACCATCAGTTTTTTGGTTTCATCTAATTCACTCTTGGCCATATGTTTTTCCTTCTGGTATTCCTGTAGTCTCCCAAGACTTTCTCTGATTTTAAGAAAGCAGTTTGTTGGCCAGATATAACAAGGCCACAACTACACTTAGCTAAATCAAGGCCTTGTTATGATTTTGCAATTTCTTTCCCAGGGGCTTTCACTTTAAAATTCCTCTCAGTTTATCAAACAATCCCTAATTGCTCTTTAACATCCAGTTAAGTTTAATGTTTTGTATATTTTGTATTCAAACAAAAAATTTTGTTGATCATTTATGCTTGGTATCAAGCTCTGCTTTTTCCCTTCCTCCTTATTCCCAAATGTGAGGTGAATGCAACCAAGTGAAATTCTTTTATAACAAGCAATAAAGCCAGTGGTTATTAAATAGTAGTCTATCATTTGCATTGGCTTTGTTGCACTTTTAATGAAAAGTGTGATAAAAGAAGTGCATAGGAGCCCAAAATAAATGTTTTAGGGTAGTAGTTCCTTCTAAAGGTTTGCAAATCCCTGAGCTTGATCACAGAGAAACTACAGCATTTTTGTTATGGCGCCATGTTGGGTCTGGCAAATGTTCACGATGTTTGAAAACAGTGATCAGTTACTAAAATTTCTTTCAGAATATGCTCGTGCTTATTAAAAATAATAATCCATCCTCCTTGTCCATTAACCGTCCTTCCTCCCAACAACAACAAAAAAAGCATTGTTATATTTTTCCTGTAAACTAAAGTAATATATGCACACACATACAACAGATATATATAACAGGTATCTGCAATGTCAGGTTTAAGTCCTTTGAGCCTGCAAAATCTAGGCAGGAAAGGAGCCAGACTGTACTTCCAAACTTTTTAAATATGTCATCACATTTGTGAAGGACTGGTTTTGCACCAGGGAGACTAGCAGTAGAATTTAAAAGACTCGATCCAAGAAACATAACAAAAGATGATTTGAAGGACTGCATTTATAGTAAACACAGTGCTGTTAGATCAATATGTGCCAAAAAGCAGTATATATGACCACCAGCTCTCTAAACCTTTGCTTAGATCCAGCACCCCCACCATTTTAATATGATGCAACACATGCTCTTAAAACCAAACAACATGCCAGAAATTGACCAAAAACCAAAAAATTGGATAAAGTGGGTCAAATTTGACATTCATTTGGCAGATAACAACACCTGCTGTTCATCTGTCTGCATTCAAAGAGCTGGCCAGCTTGCAGTTCATCAGCATTGCTTTTGTTCAGGGTCTACCTTATGAATGACTGCCTGTGAAGTTCCAGGTGAGTGCCTTCCTCCATTTCTTTTTACAAGGGAAAGGAGATACTCAAAATAAACTCATGAGGGATGAAAAGTAATTGGAAAATAACACTCCTCCTGAAACACTCCTACTGCCGTTTTAACCCAAAGTACATTTGGATAGTGCTCTACACCATATTTGGCTTACTTAATGTTTATGTTACTTGATTTCTTTTTTGTTCTCTTTGTCTCTATATTTTGTTATACATGGAGCCTGGTACCAAGTGGTAACTCATTAACACTTCTACACTAAAGAAACATACACAGAGCACAAAGAACAAGAGAATTAGAAGATTCCCCAGGCTGACTTGCAGTCTGGCTACCATGGACAGAGACTGGAATAACACCCTGGGAAACTGGTATGAGCCATAACCCATCAGAAAATACATAGAATAGAATCGTAGAATAATTAAGCTTGGAAAAGGCTTTCAAGATCATTGAATCCAACCTTTGAACAAATACCACTATGCCCACTAAGCCATATTACCAAGTGCCACATCTACTCATTTTTTGAACACTTCCAGGCATGGTGACTCCACCACTTCCAAGGCTTAACCACTCTTTCCCTGAAGAAATTTTTCAGAATATCCAACCTGAACCTCCCTTGGTGCAACTTAAGGACATTTCCCCTTGTTCTGTCGCTGGTTGCCTGGGAGAAGAGACCAAGCCTCAGCTCACTACAACATCCTTTCAGGAAGTTGTAGAGAGAGATAAGATCTCCCCTGAGCCTCCTTCTGTCCAGGCTAAACAACCCCAGCTCCCTCAGCCACTCATCTGAGGACTTATGTTCCAGACCCTTCACCAGCTCTGTTGCCCTTCTCTGGATGCACTCCAGCACATCAATGTCTTTCCTGTAGTGAGAGGCCCAGAACTTGAGGTACTTAAGGTGTGGCCTCACCAGTGCCAAGTACAGGGGAATCATCACTTCCCTGGTCCTGCTGGCCACACTATTGCTGATACAGGCCAGGATGCCATTGGCCTTCTTGGCCACCTGGGCACACTCTGGCTCATGTTGAGTCACTGTCAACCAGCCGCCCCAGGCCCCTTCCTGCGGGGCAGCTTCCCAACTACTCTTCCCTCAGCCTGTAGTGCTGCCTGGGGTTGTTGTGGTCCAAGTGCAGGACCTGTCAATTCACCTTATTGAACCTCATACCACTGGCTTCAGCCCACTGATCCATCCTGTCCAGATCCTTCCTGCCATCCAGCAAATCAACTTGGTGTTGTCTGTATGTATGGCCAAGCAATAAATATAAAGATTTTAGGAGTAACTTCCTGAAGGCAATAGTTTCTCTGCATGGAAACTGGTGTGCATTTCAGTTTTGTTATAAAGCCACTGCATGTTAAGATATTGCTTAAACCAAGGCATAGATAACTTCCTTGATTTTGAAAAGGGGTGGACCTGTCATGCTGGACCTCATCTAATAATGTTAAACTGTCCAAAAAATGGGCTTCCCTCTTGAACTTGAAGCTATCTATTTATTACTATTTCCCATGGAAAATGTCACTGACAACAGATGTATTCCTTCAATGTACTTCTATAAAGTGGCTGGTGCTACAAAACTGTTTTGTCAAAAAGAAAAAGAACTGCTGACCTTTGACTTTCTTAAGTCTTGCTTGGTGGCTTTTGATACATGGTCACATTAAGACCCTGTGCTTTATGCCACCAATATATTTTCAAAATTCAGTCAGTATGCCTTTATGTTTTGCACTTTCTTTTCAATGTTAGGTGCTGTGAACAGTTCAGGTCTTGCAATTTCAAGGTTGCAGCCCTTAAAATTTACCCTCCTCAAAAAGTGTCTTGCCAAGTGTCAGAGATCTGGAGTTAGAAGTAAACAGAGCTGACAGGACCATTTAACTTCTATTCTTAGGTATTCCTCCTGTAATAATAAAAGGATGACATAAGGAGATGCCAGAATCCATTATCCATTTCCTCTCCTGACATAATTTAGCTAGTTAATACAGGACTGGTTTATTGCTGAAAAAAATCTTTGATACTTAGTAATGTACTTTTATTGTTAATCTTGTGTTTAGTAAGCTGGTTTTCTGTCATTTTCCACTTTACCCCCTCGGGTTTTTAAAATATTTGCCAATTTCAGATGCACTTTTCTGGATGGGTAGACCCCTTAGACTGCAAGTCACTGCAAACTTTGTGGTGACAGGAGACTGGGGAGGAGAAATGAGGTAAGTGTGATTTTGTACTAACACTATGTACTATGTGAGTCCACATAAAAGGTTACCCATGAATCCATAGAAAACAGGGTTTTACTCTTTCTGATATTCAGAAACTAGTTTAAATTTTCTTTTCTCATGCCCATGTTCATGACTGGGAATAAACTGCACTCACAGTTAATCTTTTCCAGGTACACGCATGCTATCAAATTGTTATCTCTACAGAGCGCACACTTGGTTCTCCTAGCAGTCTGTACTGGACGTATTTCTTCAGTCTTTTATTGCTTTAGTTGCCCTCATTGGTTTCTTTCTGATTTATTTCATATTTTGGGTCGAAGCCAGCGCTTTTCCACCAGCACCAACTTGACTTACAAAATAAATCCTGGCATAACAGAAACGAAGGTAACAGCAGCACTACAGTGGTGTGTACAAATGCAGGCCTGGCCTTGCAGAGTTGATGTAAAATAGTGCTGCAATTGCTCCCTTGATTCCTCGCTGGGTAATGCTACTGTTTATGCATTTCAAAACAGCAATCACCTCTTTTTGCAGCAGTAGCTTCACACTTCATGCTTGTCTGGAGTTAATGGGCTCAGGCTGTATTGGGATCTCTTGATTAAGCTTTGGTATGGTGAAACACTTCAGGTGTACTATGTTTGATCACAGCCGCAGCCTGCACAACAGAGCCTCTCTCTTTCCCCAGCGAAGCACCCCAAGCATATGGTTGGGGTTTTTTTTTCTAGTGTTTGCTGCAGTTTAGCTGCCTCCTTGGCAGTTTAACTGCTCATCTTAGCGTGTCTTAGGCTATTTAGGCCAAACAGCCAAATCTGGCTGTCCGCGCTTAGATATTTAAAACATTAACCAAGCACTAAACAAGTAGACTGACTGTTATTTGATTTTTTTTCACCCCTCAGTTTTGTTTAAAATCAGTAGGATTCCTGAGTGCTTGAGAAGTCTGAACATCACATCACTTTTGGGGCATATAAAGTTTAAGACTAAAGTCTTGATATTGTCAGTAAGTGGGATTTAGGAAAAGTAAGCTCCTCAGCTGTATGTCCCAGCAGGGGCAGTGGGAAAAGAGAACCTGAATGAAGCTAAAAACAGGGCAAACTCACTCCTGATTGTTTACCGTATGTTACACCACACTGCTGTAAAAATCTGGGCTCAGGAACGTTGTAACTCAGCTGATTTGTAATGGCAAGGAAGTTGCCATCCATCAGCTAAATCAGTGGGCATAGACTTAGCCAATGCCTCATACGGAAATCATCTCTCTCAGACTACTTCACTGCCTCAGTCAAGGTAGATGGAGAAAGGGCTACCATTGCTCAGCTACTTCTGAACACCAAGTAGAACTTGACTTCAGCAAAATTTCAATTATTACTGTGTTCCTGGAGTACCAGCGAAGAAAAAAGATTTTAATTGCTTGCCTAGTTGGACTGATTAGACTTCTCTTATGTAACTGGGAAGTAATCTCTTACTTCCTAAGATAAGGATTATATCTCTAGAAGGATGACTCCTGCTGGAGCTTGCAGAGGTAGATAATTCAAAGACACCACTCTAAGGTACAAGTCTGCCAGTCTGAAGTTCACCAGCAGAAATATGCTGACATAGTTATTCCTTAGATTATGTATTAATTATTGCTATGTCTAATGTAATTAACTGTCTGAACTGGGTTTTTTTGTAACAACTCTCCATATTTCTATATATATTTATATATATATTTGACATGCAGCATGCACACAGCAAAAACTGATTTGTTTATATGTATGGTCTGTGTGTAAGATCCTGCTTTTTTACCTTGAAGGAATATAAGCAACTTTCTACCACCCCAAACATTTTGTCTGGAAATTTAAGTGGATGCTTCCCAAGGGCTGCCTTCCCTTTGAAACAAAGTGGCAGTCCAAACTGGATCTCCTATGAGGTGTCACCTCTTGGTGATTCAGCACAGTGCTTCATGGATGGAATATGCCTGGTAAGCTACAACTCCCATGTAGCTTAACAGAGCAGAAATATTCATTTTCTTGAAACACCCAAATGTTTTCCATCTTCCAGGTACCGCCCATAACAATATAGCTTTTTGTAAATTAAATGCAAGTCCTGGATAGAAGATAACTCAGGAGAGCCATAGACTAAATTTTCAGTTACAGAATGTACTTTTCTAGCACAATGTACCTTACAATCCGTGATCACTATTTAAGCAAGTAATTAAACTTACTGTGAAGTATGTAAGAAAAATTATACTCATTTAACAGATGTCTGAATGGAAACAAAACAAACCAGTAGCTGGTAGTCCCCGGGAGAGCCAGAACACTGCACTCATTTCCAGCTCCCGTATCTTAGCCTCTTTCATAGCATCGCATATTGTCTTCCAACTGCAATTCTCACAATTATTCCTCAGTAGATCAACTTTCTTTGAACTACAGCATTTGAACAGATGTTTTTATTCCTCCTCATCACCTCAACAAGGAAATGCTCATTGTCCTTGGAGACTGTTTCTCTGAAATTGCTGGTTTTGCCTTGGACAGTGACCTCAGGAACATCCTGGTGGTCCTGTGAAAGAGCCCAAAGCATTCAGCATTGCTGCATTGATAAAACAAGTTTTCTACTCAGGACTGGTGAAGAAGAAGCCCTTGCAAAATAGTTCCTGGTGGTAACTAACTGTTGTATTATCCAAAATACCTTGTTGCTAAACATTTGTTGTGTCTTATTTTGGTCATGGCTCAGATATTTTATAATGCAGTAGGTTACGTTTCAAGAAGAATCAACCTGGATTTTTTTCTTTCATACTTCTTTACCCTGTGTTTTATAATCCAATTCTACTATAAGAATCTGAAAATGTCGTTACTTCTGCTGATAAAGCTTGCCTTTTTTTTTTTTTTTGGAGTTTTGTTGGACAGCTATTTTAATATAACACCTATTGTTAGAGGCTTAATTACCAAAAAAAGAATCATCATTAATGGTTAGAGCCTTGAACCAGAAGCTGTTCTTATTTGCATTATTGTAACACCCTCAGGTCCCTTAAGAGATCTTGTACTGGCCTTCGCATTACACTAAGATATTATAGACAGACAGTAAGATGCCATTTACCATTCCTATCCCTGAAGAGCCCTCAACCTTCTTGTTAGTTGCCTGACTTGTATGCTCATTACTTTTTCTTCTTTCCCTCTCATCCATATGCAGTTTATTCTTCTTTCTATTTAGCTATTTCTACTCATAGGATTCATCCCTACCATGGAAGTGTAGGAAAACATCAGTTATATTATTCTGGCACTGTACAAATACCACAGCCCCAACCTGAAATACTTACAGTTTAAGATACATGCTTGCTTTTGGGGTGGGTTTATTTAAAGAGGGAATTGTGCCTGAATATGAATATGAATGGAGCTAGGCTAGTTTTATATTAGTTTCACTGTGAAAACAAACTTTCTTACTCAATCCTACATTTCCTTTATTTACTTTCTCTTTATAGCCATGTAATTCCATACACTTTGACAAAATGAATTATGTCTCATGCTAGCATTAACAATAAGAGGAATAAATGCAAACTACACATTATACAGGTAAACACTACAGGACACAGCCATCAGAGGATATACTGGAATGCAAATTGTATGCTTCAGATGCTGAAAAAGATTGTAATGTGCTTGTGTTTGGTTATTTTTATTCCCCTCGATTTAGTCCAAAGTACCCAAGATGCTTGGTGGGTCTGTTACTCTAAGATAGATTGCAGGATGCAATTACTTTTGTAGAAGGAAACACTTGCCTGAAACTGTACGGGAGTCAATTTTATGCAGTTCAATTTGGATCTCAAAACAGTCTCCTACATGCAGAACATAAACACCCTCCCTCTTGTCTAGGTGGAGGCAGTAAAATGAGGCTCCTAATTCACACTGGGTGGTAGGAGGTGTGCTGGAACAGGGACCCACTGCTGCAGTCTGTGCAAAAGGAGGGAGTGCCAGGAACCTGGGAAAATGGTGCAAAGCTGTTACAGTTAGTACTGTGAGTTTTGTAATGGCTCCACTGATAATTGTGACATTGGCCAATAAAGGCTGGCTTTGGTTTTGTCTCCTTATTTCCATATTTTGACTTTATTTTGCTCTTTTTCTTTTATTATTCGTCCCCCTACTCCAGGTTGGGGGTTTTTTTTGGTTTCTTTTTTTTTTTTTTTTTTTTTTTTTTTTCTNTTTTTTTTTTTTTTTTTTTTTTTTTAATGGTCCTCATCAAGCAGCTGTTCCTAGTGTGGGTGCCTGAACACTGCTGCTTTTCATTTGCCATAGTCCCTCCAGGACTCTCATGTCATCAACACCTGTTTCTTATTCTTTTGGGTGGTGACTAAAAGGCACATTAACCAGATCCTTCGGTGTCATCCACAGAAATAACCTATTGCCAAGGTAAACAAAGACTAAGGCTCCAACTCTGTTATCTTCCTTTTTGCCTTTCTTTTGTCTGTTTTTTGGGTTTGCTTTTTTTTTTCCCAGACCCTTCCATCAGAGGAGGGTAATATTCCTGGTCCTTTTTTTAGATCACCTGTCAGTTCTTGCTAAGAGTGTCCTCCCTTGCCAACCCACTATCTAGTCACCCACCAGCAAGTCAACGGCATTCTTAATACCTGCTTTTATAGTGAGTATGTGCAAAAAAATTCTGCTCATAAAACAACTGTAAGTTTAACTTTTTGGCCTCTAATTTTTTTTTATTCCTTGCTGAAATGAAGAGAAATGGACCTTTCCTCTCATTTTGCCAGTAGTTACAGCCTGCAGTTTTACCTCTGTAAAATTGCATTCTAGTTGGTGAGCTAGACTTAAAGTCTTACAGTTCACACTGCATTAGTCACTGCTCCAGTCCTCCTCTGAAGTGTCATTTTAGTACATGTAAGAAAGCCATAACTAATGCTATTGTTCTAACTGTAGTTGTTGTAATGTTTGTTATTCGACATAGAAAATATACTCATCAGACTGGAATCATTCTCCAAGAAGTTTGTTTTGGCAGAGCTTTTCTTGGTGGGCAGTAAGGAGGACTGAGTTGTTTATTTTTTTGGAAAGTTTTGATAAGATGTTTAAAGAACCTTATGGAAAACAGCACTAAATCTAAATCCCTCTATTTTTAATAGGCAGAAAATGCAATTAACCATCTTTCCCCTAGAGTAGCAATAGAGAAGGCTCCAGCAGGTGTGTTACTATTGCAATATCAAAATAAAAAGTCTAGTCAGCCCTTCACTATAAAAGTAAGTGAAATGCAGAGCAGATGCTGTAATAACCATTAATTTACATTCACCAACTATATTTGTTGTAAAAGTAGATGAGGACACTGGAAAAACAAGTTATTTTTGGTTCTTCCCTGCAATATCACAAGAAAGCTACTGTAATGTGTTTAGTAGAGCAATGAATACATATTGGCCAAATTTATCTCTGCTATAACCCTGCAGAAATGTAGAATGAATTTAGTTCTAAATTTCACTTTGTGGAAGGAAGGATAAAATTAAAGGAGTTTATTGAACATCACCAGAAATTTTCCAGATCTGGTACTGAACCAACTTTGAAAAACTTCACAAGGAAAACAGAATGATATGCAGATTTTACCTAAATTTTACTGATCAGAATTTACAGTTGTAACTTTCTGTTAGAAACAGATTTTAATGATCTGTGTAATAACCTATATCCAGAGGAACTCAAAAGGAAAGTAGCATTTCTTGGATGCTGATTTCTGTAAGACTTCTGTGCTTAGTGTTGGGGTCTTTGTGCTGACTTCACCATGCTGTATGTCCCTGCAGAACCACAAGTAGATGTGGGCCCATTTGGACTACTGTGTGAAAGGGTCAACAGTATCTTAGGTTCTATGGCAGGTTTCATGTGGGGATGCTCAAGTGCTGTATATACAATTAAATGAACTTTGCCATAGGTCAATTTATGATATTTATTTATTTTTAGAGAGGAAAACAAAAAGCTTAACCAGCCTTGCCAGTTTACTAGAGGGGTTGAAAGTCCTCACTACCAAGCACACTGTTCAACTAGTGAAATAATTTGCCCTTTAAGTCATAGGACTTGTGTCACTTCTGTCTGTTGTGTAATATTTGACCCCCCTTTCTACTAATGGCAAAGGATAAGAACTAGAGAAATAATTTCAAAATTTTTCTTGACTTCATTTTTCATTAAATACTGCTATTAAACCACAGTTTTGACTTCTCTGCAAAGTTGTCTTTTTGTAATGAGACTATAATCTAACAGATCTAACACATCATTTCATAAGCCTTTTTCTCTCTGATTGTTATTCATGCAGGTGGGTGCTTATGATATTTTGTCTATATTTGACTGTATTACAAATCAGATTTTTTTTAAGCCATATGACATATCTGCCTCAGTCTTGAATGGAAACTTGACTAATGTCTTTTACTGGTGACTTGCTAGACCTGTGACCCACATTAGTGTGAATTGTTTCGGGCTGGCTATGAAGTCAAACTTTCAGGTTTTCCAGCTAAGCAAAAAAAGCCACACACAAAATAACTTGTCAGAGGTTCACTTCAGTAGAAAAATTTGCAGGAGCTTTTGTTTTCCCCCTCTGATTTTTCAATGAAAACAACTGAGAAAATTCACTACAGATTTTCTGGTAAATTTAGTTCAAGGTGGGCATTTTTCAGAGAGCAAAAAACACGCTTGAAGTCTTTTTTCCAGCTGGAAGTGTAACCATTGTGCTGCATCCTTATTTTTAGTAAAAGAGCTAGTGCTTAAGAGTTTCATGCTGAGCAAATTTGAGCAAGGTGAGAGAAGTGGTCAGACAGTGACTTTCAGTGATTCTCCCCCATCAATCACAAAAAGGGTGAGGGGGGAAGGAGAGAGAAAGAGAGGCATTCTCAAATGAAACGAGGAGAGATATGATGGTTTGAGATGCTTTGGGAAAGAAAGACACCTTATAATTGAGACAGGGCAATAAAGGGAGAGGATGGCATCTATGTACAAGTCACTTTTCAGTGGCCCTGTGTATGGTTCTGGCTTTAACCCTGGCACAGAGGGATATTCACACAACATGACTGTGGTGATTTTACATTGCCACATGCTTTCCCTGGACTTCCTCCGTTGTCAGTGCAAAGCAAATACTTCTCTGGAGGGTAATTCAGAAAAGGAGCCTAATTTAGTTGAGCAGAATTGGTCTTTAGAGAATATCTACTTTTCTCCATTGCCTATGGAGGGCATCTAAATCTGGGTTTAAAGATAAACGGTGTGACTACTTTCTCTTTTCCTCAGTGATTCTGCTCTGACTTTAAAGGGTAACTGGGTAATTGGACCATGTGATGTTTCTTATGGAGATCTGTCAGCAGTCAGATACACACAAGGGAATGCATTTCAGATGCCAGACTTGAAGGGCTTCAATTCTTATACCAAATACATTTAAAAGACATGGAATCTGAAAGTTGAATCTCCATTAACCTACTGGTAATGGCCTTATAAAGAATACATGGTCACAGGGGCTATAACCACAGTACAGGATTGATCTTAACTGGCTACATGGGGTAGAAAAAACACATGTCACATTGTGGACAAGTATTTTATACCCAAATTGCTGTCTGGAAAGGAAACCCTTAACTTTGTTTGCATTGAGCACAAGGGGACAGAATGGTGTTTTCAAGAAAATGTCATTTCATCAAAAGTTATGTCTACCTCAACAGGTAATGCAGTGTTTCCTTTGTGGGATGGAAGAATTGATGCTGAGCATCTTGAACCCTTTGTGCTTGGTTTAGGGTGTGAGTTTGTGGGGGACAAGGGAGGTTGTTCTTTGGACTAGCTTTACTGCATCCGTTACCTTGAATGGATGCCAACACGCAAGGTACACACGGCAGAAGAGAATGTGTTTTCTATTTCTCATTATTATTTTTATTATACATTTTTGCCCCTTTTGCCTTTCTCTTTTTTTTTTTTCTGCACATTTCATTTATTTTTCCTCACTTTAATTTCATCATTCTTATGAGGTTAGTAGGACTTCAGAGAAAAACTCATGTAGCCACATGGACTCCACTACTCTCTTGGAGCGACTTTATGATGTGTATCCCCTACCACTGCTCTATGCCCAGAAATTAACTTTGTGCCTTTCTGTGCCTTTAAACTGAGCCTGAGAGGGGGGAGAGGAAAAAAACCAAGCGAACTTTTCAAAACAATTGTTCAAGGACACAGATACAGACTCCTTGGCTTTTGCAGCGGCGAGAGCAGAGGAAGCACCTTGCTTGCTTTACAGCCAGCTTTTGGCTCCTTTTCTCCGGAGGGAGACAGAGAGCTGACCTTTGTTTCCTGGGACTTTGGTTTTTCCCTTTTTTTCTCTTCTGGACTGTTTCAACAACATCAGAACACATCGGGAGAATTTTTCCCTGAGGCCCAGAGGTGGGCCCACGGCCTCGCCGACCCAGCTCCGAGGAGGAGAGAGACCACACCTACAGAAGGACTCTGAAATCTTCCCAGGTTTCTCTCCATAGTGAGAGATTTCATTATTTAGCATTATTATCCTTTTCCTGTGTGTTTGTTAAATAAATAGTTTTTCTCTCTTTCACTTTCCTTTGAGGAAAATTTCTTTTTTTCCCGAACCTGGTGGAGGAGGGGTGGCTGTAACCTGCCTTTCTCACAGAGGATATTTCCTCCAAATTTGTCCGAACTGGCACAACTACCCACTGGCCAACTGAACAGTTGCATCTTGACATGCCCAGTGTCTCCAGGCAGCATGAACTGGGAAAGAAACACTGTGAAGCTAAAATGTTTGCAGTATGTACTCCCTCTCATCCCGTACATACAGCATGAGTGTCACATGGCACGTATGTGCTTTAAACTTCCCGTTAACTTTGGGCGTAGCAAAAAATAAATTATTATCTTTTGGTCCTGACAGTGTAACATAAAAGCACTAACTCCACAAACTCCACAAGAACCTGGCTGGGTTTTCAAGTGTCGGTAATTAAGGACCTGCCAACCTCATCTGTGGCACAATTCCAACAGCAGCGTTCTCCTACTGGCCTACTACTGCTATCCTCAGGAGATCCAGCCCTGGAAGAATAATCATCAGCAAATTCCATTCAGGCACTTGCCTGTCTCCCAAGATTCTCTAAAGGGTGGTGAGGTTCATGTCCGTGTGTCTTTTAATGCAAAGAGCAGGCAGGGATTGGTGACCATTGAGCATACCTGAAAGGCAATGAAGCACAACCTAGGTAGCTTTTCGAGCAGGAGTGACCTGAAGTGGGTGTTTTCAAACCATGAATTTTACTTTAGAGCTGTTCTGCTCAGGTACGACGCACTTTAATTAGAATTTGGAAAGAGTACAAACAAAAACACAGATAGGAAAGGGAAGAACAGTTTATTGGCCTTGCTTCAGCAGAGAACTTGTGGGACAAATGCACATTCTCATTGCACTTGCTATGCCATTTATTAATATTGCAGCAGAGGATGGTACAACTGTAATCATTTGTGATTTCAATAATTTATATCAATACACAATTCATGAATTCTGTGTTTGCACATTTGGAGAATGCAACAGCTGAAGAGGATCTACTGAAAGTGTAAGAGATGAGTATTTCTAATCATATCCATGTTCTTTTCAGTTCCCTAGAAGAACAAGACAGCTACAAAATGCAAAGATCCAGGTAATTACTGGCATTAAAACTGCTGCAAAATACATGAATGAAGGTAGGTCATAAAACAAGAAAATAATTACCCATGACCCTGAGTGTTGAAAAAGGTGTGTAAATGCTGTATTTTTAGCTCTTGTGTCATCAGAGAGCATAAAACCATCTCTGTTCAAATGAAATCAGCAGCTCACTTTTTTTTGTACCTTAGTACATACGCATGTGCGTTTATATATTTGTGTCATGCATATAAAAAACTCATCTATCTATCTATCTATCTATCTATCTATCTATGTCTTTAATGGACTCAATTTCCAAAGCACTGTATATCAAAATGCCATGGGATATACGGTCCAACGCAAAACCTCCTAAGAACTCACAGCAGTTTTGGGGCAGTAGGACTTCTCCACTGGATGAAGTGATGACCAGTAAGCATCAACTATCACTCTGTAAACCTGAGTCTCAGGTGGATAGTGGTTCTCAATATCTTTTAGGGATAATAATGTGGGTTGCAAGAGACTTTTTTCTTCTTTTTTTTTTTTTTTAATTTCCATGTTTCAAAAATTTGGGATGCTGGAGTGTTTTCTGATGAAAGCCCCATTTTGTGAGCATTTAGAGGTAGAACAAAGCTGCTTCAAATGGAGAGAAAAACACACAAAATAAAAAATTAACTCCATTGCTAGACTGTCAGTTCATGGAGCCACTTATGCCTAGCAAGCATGTAACTGTGTAGGAAAGCAAGGCAGATTCTCCTCTGCTGGCAGACCAGTTATATTTGAAAAGACAATGTGTCATCTGTCACGCTCGATGGCATGAGAGCTTTCTTTTCTGGACATAAAATGTAATCATTGCCAGAGCTTGGAACTTGGGCTTGCCTCTTAAATTTATTTATTTATCTTATTTGTCATGAAAAAAATGACAAATCGAGGCAAACATCTTCAAAAGAAAACTGATGACCAGATCAGAAACAATAGTTGAAAAAAAGATGAGGAGATTACAGTGGTTTAGATTTCTTTTGAAGAAAGATCAGCTTACATTTTTCTAGCTGTCAAAATTATTGATAGTTTAATTTGTAAGTCTTTTTGTACCAACCTAATTTTCATTGATGACTTGAAAACTTTATGACTCAAAAATTAGATTTCATTTTTATAGGTGATTTCAAAGAGAATTTTTAAATAAAACTTCAAAGCTCCTGTACAACTGAATAATTCCTGCCTCAGCTTTAAACTACTGTTTATAGTCATATGTTTACGTAGACATTGCAACCAGTTTTAACACAATCTGAAATTGGGGCTGCTGTCATTTGAAATTAGCCTATTGCCACATTTACTCTGAGGAATAATAAAGGTGATAGTCATAGAAACCCACTACCGTGCTTATTTTGCAGTCACCACAAATGGTAGTGCAACAGCAGATCAGAAATTTTCAGAAAATTTTCATACCGGTGTAGATTGAACATGAGAAATGGAGATATCCTGCTGAATGTGCTTTCAGTTTTCCTTTAAATAGAGAGAAAAAAAATCCCCAAGAATTATCTATTGTTTGGGTATGAAAAATGTCACTCAGAAACATGGCAACAATGAGAAATTCAAATTTTGCCTACATTATTTCATCCAAAAACCTAAACTGTTCAGTCATCAAGGAAAAGGAATCTGAATAACTAAATCATCTTGTAGAGAAAAAATAATTGACAGTTGCAATTTTTTGTTTGATACAGTTCTGCCAAAAAAAAAAAAAAAAAAAAAGAAGCAAAAAAACCCATGGTAGACTGTGTTGTTGAGAATCCTGTTTTATAATGCAGACACTATAAATTATAAGGACATAAACAAAGATATTCTAGTAATGTTCTTATCCAGATGAGCTGTGGTCTCATGATTAATTCTGTCACTAGAAACCTATGTAATCCACAGCTGCCTGTCGTATTTATCTGTCTATTGGGCTATCAAATGTTCCCATTTCATTAAGTGCTTGCTCTCTACTGAGAAGGTACTTAATATTTTGCATCGCTGTGGGCTTTTCAGGGCTCCATGCTCCAATACCTAGTAGCCCCACTTACCTTCTGCTATTTCCCAGAAAATGTTCTCTGTCAGCAGCTCTCGAGTTCCCACATCAGGGCCTTTTCACCTCTGAGGACAAATTTCTGATTAGAAGGCCTTCATTAGGGGGCTATACTCTTTTCAGTATATATGTTATTTGTAGGAGTTCTGTAAATAAGGCTAGATGTTTTCTAAAAATCTAAATGTCCCCTTTCTCCCTGTAGCACCTAGCATATGCCAACTGACTGGCAGCATGAGGATGTCCCTGCCTCAGGGGAAAACTTTCTGTCTTGAAAGAAAAGAAGGTTCCTGAGGGCAATTCAGTGTATTTTTCTTCAAGTTATGGTACTTCCCAGAGGCAAGATCACAATTTAAGCCCTCTGTAGCCAGGGGAGAGAGGTATTTCCAGAGGGCAGATCTGAGCCACAGCTAGGCTTACTTGTCCTCTGGAAATGCCACTATGTTTCTCCTGATGGTAGAAGGAGCCTAAGATGATCAAAGCCACAGCAGAGGCACAGAGAAGTGGAGCAACCAAAAGGGTTTAGTTTGGCAGGAGAGCTGCTAGGTGAGGGTGCAGGAGCCTTTGATCAGACTTGTCATGAAGTGACGGGCAGTTGAGTTGTTCTGACTGTTAAAGAATGGGAAAGGAAAGGAATACACAGTAGGAAATTATTTTTGAAAACATTACTGAACATTAAAAAATGTGACTTGAAGGATAGAACAAATTGGGCAAATGCATCCTATGTTCCTACCCTTCATTCTTCCAGGTCAAAAATTATCAGTCTCTAATTTTTGTGCATTTTCCTGGTAGCTGACATTTTCAGAGGAGAAAGATGACCGCTTTTAAGGAAGGAAAAGGGGAGTAGGGAATGAAGAAGATGGAGTTAAAAACACGACAGGTTCCAAGAGATATGGAAAGTGAGCAGTGGTATAGGAAGATGTGAAAGAGCAGAGGAGAATTGTGAAGTGATCAAATTAATTTGATCAAATTTGATTAAGTTAATTAGTTTTTCAAACATGAATATGCATAGGATGCATGGTAAGTGTGTGCACATAAGAAGGATAGAATCAAGGAAAATAAAAACTGTCGCCTCCCAAGGCTGTATTAGTTGTACATAAACCATTCTCAGTGAGATAACCTGTTCTTAAAAACTCCTGTTGATGAAGGACCCCCAGTCTTGCCTGGAAGTGTATTATACTGTTTAACCATCAGTATTTCTTCTCCTAACAGCTACTATAAATCTTATTTGCTGTAGTTTAACTTCATTCATGTCCTGTTCATTGTGGAGAAGGAGAAACAGGACATGCTTCTCCTCTATTCTACAGCATGCTACATAGTTGAACAGTTATGGTGTTAACTCTATGGTGTTAATTCTTTTGTCTTGTCTTTACAATCCCCTCTTGTCCAGATATATTTCCTAGGCTTCTGTTATGCCCAGCTGTTTTCCATCTTTATTAACAAACATGCTCAAAACTGCCCAAAAACCTCCACTCAAGAGCATCTATCTCAGTTTCTGAGTGATGTGAAAATATGTCCCTATGCTGACAGGCAGCACTCTCATTTGCATGTCTTCTTAATTGTAATAGGAGACCACTATTGATTCACGTCTTTAAAATCTACTCTAATATCATTTTTTCCCTATGGCTAAGTATATAAGGTGCTGTCTTATGGGTGAAATTTGGCTGTTCCTAGAAAACTGTATAATATATTTCTTGTCACGTAATTGCTTTAGGGTTTTTTGTAATTCTGGCCCCAATCTCTTAGTGTGTTGCAGTTACATCCACCTTGTGCTCATCAGATAATGTAACAAACTTATTTTCCATTTCATCATTCTTGGTACTTGGGCAAACACTGATAGGGCCCAGAAAAAGAACACCCCTTGATACATCCACATCAGTAGCCAGCCACTGTACTTTCTCTCTGACTATCCTTTCCAAATACTCTTGTGGCCTACTTTGAGTAGTTTCATCAGGAAGCAATGATGCATTTAGACATCTTTTTCCGGGATGCCCAGTTCAGCCTCAGCTCTCATTTTTGGCTGCACTTCATAATAAACATTGATATTTGTACAGCTGCCTTCCATCTTCCAGGTTGGCGAATAAGGGCCTGATTATTTTCCAACAACTTTTGTAATTACCCTTGAAGAAGTAAATTGCTATCTATTATGTACAGTCCATCTGTCATTATGATAACTGTTCCTCTCTTCATAATATTTCCATGTTGGCTTTAACTGGCAAGCTTTTACAGCTTGGCGAAGATTTCATGAACTCTCTCCTCTGTGCTGCGAGGAACAAATTTCAAAGGTAGGAAGACAATGTTAATGAGTATAGCTCCTACTCACTCACTATAAAGGTGTCTCTCATAACATGGTCTGGGTTTATGGTTCGTTTGGTTTCTAAAAATCTCTTTACTGATGCATGACATGAGGGAAAAGTGGCTTTTCTAGCATATGTTTTTTCTACACAGCCACCTTTATTTGTATGAAAAAGTGCTGAAGAGCTCTCGTAAGGCAACTTCATACTCTTTCCTGGGCAAACCCTGTGTACCTTTAGAGTGCCTCATTTCAGATTGCTGGCTGGAGCAAAATTTTCTACTTGTGATGTTAGCTGCCACTCTGTGTTTGCTCCCACCTTGGAATAAAATAAATTCTCTCCGTAAACACACTGCAAAAGTGCTATTGAGAACAGTTTAGAAGAAAAATGCCTGGAAGCATATTAAAGCATAAATCTCTTGATAGCACCTTATAACAAATCTGTTAGTCAAGTTGCACAGATTTAAAATCCCAAGTAGGTTTAAAGGATAGAGTTTGAGGAAGTAATGTTCACATATATGCAGCGTGGAACGTCATCACTAATATAATTAGAGGCCTTAGTTCTCCATAGACTAGTCAGAACATAATAAACCCTTACAGAATGTAACACCTTCAAATTTGATTCTCCAAGCGTTAATTAAGCTTCCTTAAATTCTTGGGATGTCCTTTGGTTTGGTTTTGTTTGAGTTTTTGCCTTTTTTTGTGTTTGGGGGTTTTTTTGGGGTGGGAGGGGGACGTCTGTTGTTTTGTTGTGGTTGATCTTAATTTTTTGCTGTTTGGTCTTAATTGTTTGCAAACAGGGGTAAGAAGCTTTGCCCAGAATTGTTATGAGGCTTTAGGTGAGAAATATGGCTTTAAGTGAGATATACAAATAAAACACCTCTGGTGTTGTGATTGTAAATATCCAGCTAAATCCATTAGAGTGCATTTCCTTCTTCTGAAGTGGTAGAATTGTATTAATTTGCTTTTCAGTTTGCTGTAGCAATAGAAGTGGTTAAAATAAATTATTTTTTGAAGTATGGGAAGGTCTTCATTTTAGAGACCATTTAGGCATTGCTTATTTAGCAAACCATAATTTGCCATTTGCACCTATCTTCATTTACGCTCTGCAACAGAATTAACACTCTGCCTTCATGCATACTTGAGATTGAGGTGATGGCAATGTTTCGGGACTGCAAGGGAGCTCCACATGCTAAATCAGGGATGAGAACTACAGGAAATCATAATGAAAATACATTGTTGAGGCACCTGGTCTTTGATAACATACACATGAGAAATTCTGACTGCTATTAGGCAGTTCTACTGTCCCTTTTGTAAAATGCAAGATTATTATTCTTCATAAACAGGGACTTCAGATCTAAGAACTCTATTCTGCATGCATTTAATTTTTTTTTTACGTATTTTAAATTTAATTTGTTGATTTATTGCTTTGGATTTCTTTTTTAATCTACTATCAAATAGCAATGTAACTATGTTGTTCCAGATGTGTCCTTCTTTTAGTGGTAAATACAATAGTATATAGGTGATTTATTGGTTTTTACAAGGTATTGGAATCTTTTGCATCTAGAACATTCACTAGTTTGAAAGATCGTTATTCGTTAAAGATCAGTTGGTGCTTAGGAAAAGTTTCAGTGTTCACTGTTCAAGACAAGGAAGATGCATTTTGAAGAGAGGCAGTTGATTGGGGACTTGGTGGAACCTATTTAGATTGATTTGGATGAGGAGATTTGACAGTTTTAAACAAATACCAATTTGCCTTATATTTTCTCGCTACCACTATTCTCATGGTAACTAAGAACTCTGACTCATGATGCTGCTCGAAGGGGCTCCCAGTTACTTTAAATCTACTACTTTCTGATTTTTCTCATTTTCCTGTGAATGTTGCAGATTTACATAGCACTCTCTTGACTTCCCTCCCCTCCAAGCACTTGTCTGAATTTCTCTTAAAAGGATTCACTTTTCCAGACATGCCCGTTGCCCCACCTCTGATTGCATCAGAATTTCCCTAGGTTTTGAAAAGACTGGGTAAGTTCAAAGTTTTTATGACGGGAAAGAAAAGAAATTGGCTCATGGAAATGAGCTCTCTCTATACAGAGAGCTCTTTTTGAAACTGGTTGTTTGATTGTCCTCCTTCTTGGTGAGCAGAAGGGAGCTTTGATGGTTGCTGACAAAAGAGGTGATGTCATATTAAGCATGAAGACCAGACACAGAAGATTAACAGAGACAAAGCAAAGAACTGCTAAGTTCTTTACTTATACCATATAGATTGTTACACCAGAAGTTATTCTATGTAGAAACTTTACACATATTTCCTTTTTTTTTCTTTTAAGCTGTGAGAATCTTGTCTAAATCACTTAACAACTGATCAATTCATTGGAGTACAGACAAGAAGCTGAGTCTCCAGCTGAGTTCCCTCGTAGGCAGCTTCAGTGTTACTGCATTACTCAGATCCTCCTCTGAATCAAACTTTGAGCGCAGGGTTATTTAAGGGGTCAAATTCTGTTTTGTTGCTGTTGGAAATTTAGGATTGACTAAATTGAGCTTGTTTTGAATAATCACTGAGGTTAGAATATGGTTCATGATCTGCTTACTATAGAAATAGGTTTTAAAAATATATTGGGAGGAGAATTAATTCCTTTCCAATAGTCTTTGGCAGTGGCATTAGCATTTTTAAGTAAACACTAATAACATTCCAACTTTAAGCCCACTTCTCATAACTGTGTGGATACAACTTGCTGATGAGAAGTTGCTGTGGAAACGAATAGTAAGTGGGAACTGGCAAAATTTGTCTTCACTTGAATGGTGCGATGGTCCAATTTACACAGTTTCAACAGTAGGAGACAAATGAGCAGTGATTATCATTTATTCTGTCAGGAGCAATGGTGGTATGAAGGGCTTTGTCCAAAATAATCAGAGTTTTGGCTATAAGCCAAGGCGAGGAAAAGAGCAACACATGGTGTTTTGTGGATTTAGATAGTAGTGTAGCTTCTGACCGTGAAAAGATCTGAAGTGAATGGATGGGATGGAGAGTGAAGGGGGAAAAGATGTTCTAATACTGTCACTTCAGAAGACAAATAGCCAGGAGATGAGACTTCTTGGTGTATGCATCTTTAAAACACAAACACCAGTCTTCTGTCTGCTGTCTTCTTTTTTTTTTTTTTTACTCGGGAGGATTAAACAGTACTTTCCAGCCTTTTCTCCATATGATTCAAACACCTCCCTTCTCACACTATGTGAGAGATCAGTCCACGGATCACGTCCTGGTCATCACATTTCAAAGGCAGCATTTAAATCATGAAAGATTGTGTAAGGATATGAACTGCTTCAATCAATTTCACTTTGTTTCGTGGTTAGTTGCCTTTTTCTCTTTCTAACCTCCTTGTTCACTTTATCTGAAGGGATTAATACTTGGAAGTTGTCTTGAAACTCCCACTAGGTAGGCAAAGAAATGTTTCCTGATCCTGCAGCACCAGTAGAGTTCCTGCTAGATGCTACTGTTAATATCTGCTCTATATATGTCCTGAATTTTCTACTCAATCAGGCACCCAAAAGGAAAAGTAATAATGTACTGTCAGCTGGAAGGTAGGAAGTGAGCACACTGAATTTCGAGCTCATTGTGAAGGGCTGCAGTTCCATTGGGTTGGCAGCTACTGTACCCATTTTTTTTTGGTTGAGGTGGACTAATTTGGAGGTTTGATTTCTTTTTAACTACCAAAAGAGTTTAGCGAAACAAGCATCACATTTATTATATAGTAATCCAGTACAAGGGTTGTTGATGCCCTACTCTGACAGAGTAAGTCCACTTACTTACTGGATTTTACACACTGCAGCCCTCTGAGATCCGTCATCAGAGGAAGGGGATTTTCAGTCATACTGAGAATCTTAATTTTTGTAACCATTCTAGGAAAGGCTCTGGGCAACTTTTATCCAGCCTGAGGTGCTATACATTAAACAGTCTTGTGGACCCTGGAACTAATGAAGCCAGATTTCCTACTTCATTAAACCTACACTTTACTTCTCATTACTATTGTTCATTTTTCAAGTTAGTTCATTGTATTTGTTATGTCCATCCCTCTACAGGAGTTGCATATGAAGTTACTGAAGAGGAGCTGTGTTTGCAACAGGAAAGAAAAGGAAAAAAAGCATATTATGAGCTACTTTCTTTGTTCTTAAAATCAAAGTCAGTTGTAACAAGAAACAGACTTCCTGAGCATCCCACCCGCTGCACTGCAGAGATAATGTGAATGACAGCCATTGTGATATCACCTTGGGGAACAGCTCCAAACAGCCAGTCTTTAACAGCCGTCTTATCCTCATACTGGCTGATTTATACATTAACCAATTATATATGGCATAAATTGTAGCCTAGTAAAAATTATTTGGGCTGTTTTAGGACAGGGAATATGATTTTTTGCAATCACTAGTAAAAGGCTACAGCTTTATGTCAACCTGACAGCACAGGGTCTCAGGACTTAAATGGGTTTGCATTGGCCTAGGCTTGTTGTAGCTGGTTTAATGCTTGCCAGCAGACACCTGACTGGTGCCTAAGTTGATGGGCTTCTGCCCGGTGAACCGCATGGAAAGTGATGGACTGACAGACCCCCTTGTCCCTGTGTATGCAACAGCAGCCCTTAGATTAAATGAGCCTGTTGTACAGCTTTCAAACCTTGGCTGGAAGCTGATGAACAATGAGACTGGGATGAGAGAATGAACAAAATTAGTCCCAAGCAGCCCCGAGGCTGAACAGGAACAAAATCCCACCATTAAGGTCCTCCCAGCAAGGACTTCAGAATACTACTTATGTGACTCCCCACCATCCCTATGAGATGAGGGAGACAGAAACAGTCAAGCTTAGGACTCAGAGGTACACCTAAACAGTGAACAGGACTGGTATTAGGCCATTTTGTATAAAAAATGTAACTGCACCATCAATTAAGTTTTTCTGTGTTAATGACATCATTGTTGGACTGCTAAAACAGTAAGTGGACTAAAAATTAATTCTTAGTTCAATACATGATGTGTAAACTTTTGCTCATAAGAAGATTTTGATGCTAAAAAAATAACCCAAGAAAATTACATTTTATGCACAATATTTTGCTGAACTAACATAGTTGGACTTGCTCTTTGTTCTGATCCTAACAAGCTGAAGCAAAAAAAGTTTAGTGCCTTGCTCTCCAATTAGTGGAAGTGAGACATTACCCATGCCATTACCCAAGGATAAACTGGTCTTTCCCTTTCTTCGATATTCCTTATCAAAGCTTTCATTTACTAGGTCTCTGCCCTTCATCCCCAAACTCCATTCTCCCTTACTTGGCTGAAATGCTAAGATACTCATGGATAGGTAACTTGGGTGAGAATGATTGTAAATACTTAATAGAACTCTTCTTCCATACTGCAAAGTTCAGAAAGTGAGTTGTTCCAGGAGGATTCTCTTGTGTCTTTAACATGTGAGTCTCGATTTTCTTTCCTTCACCATATTTTTTATCATGAAACTGGAAGAAACCTGTTCTTCTCTCAACATTTACAAAAACTCAGCTGTAAATTCAGAAATTACCAGGAATGACCAAATTCTCTTTTTCTTACCTTTCCCCATGATTTCATGTGTACAGATCCTCATTATTTACTTTCTGAAATTTTGAAAACCATCTTTTTATTTGCAAAACATACTAAAACATCATTTTAACCTATCAAAGAACAGCACTGAGGTTGTTTCTTTGTCTTGTATTCTATGAATAGGGTTTCTGAGTAACAACAGAGACTTTCTAAAATGTTTCCACATCATTCTCTTCATTTGATTTGCTATTGAGGCAACATATTATGCTATGATGGCAAGCTTGTATTCCAGTATACAGGATGCTTTTAAATTACCATAGGCACTACAGAATGTATGACTTGTTACGGTCTGTTTTTGCCTTTTGGTAGTGTATGTGTTATTTACAGTACTTGCTACATTAACTTCTTCCTCACATCTGCCATGCCACGGTCAAAGTAAATATTTTACATTACAGTATTGCAGTAAAATATATTCCATAATGAGAATGAACTAAATAACCCAATACTAGACCTTTACTTCATAGTTTCTACTGAACTGAAGGGTTTTTTGTTTTGTTTTGGTCTTAAATCTCAGAGCACGACTGCTGGAGTAAAATTCACCTGTAATTAAAACTGGCCTACCAGGCTTCTCTCTTTCCTTATAAAATATTATTGTGAAACCAATTCCTATACTTAGGGCATGCAAATCTACTACATTTTGAAAACAGTTTCTCTAATGATGCATCTGGCAAAAACAAAATCATAATTCACAGCCTGCAACAATTTGTGAATTTGTGGTTTAACAGCCCCTCAATGTACTCCTTAAAGAAGTTTGAAGGTCATTCCTCACTTGATAGATTTGCCCGAAAATAACAAACTTGGAAAAATACCCTGAGTATAACTATGTGATAGAAATGGGGTGCAAGGGGACAGAAACTAAAGAACTGCACCTTTTATAATTGTAGGCTGCATTAAAATGATATTGAGATGAGCCAGGAGTCATATCCCAGATTAAATATCTTTAGGAAAGAATTTCATTGAGAGTCAGCAATTTCCTCCTACCCACAAAGAACTTTAGCTTTTCTTGGGATACACCATTTGCAGTGTATAGCCTCAAGTGTAACACAGATTTCTTTGGCTTAGCATCTTAAGTAGGTGATATTTGCAAGAGTATTCCCTTCTCTGCTTCTTGCCAAGGCAGGAAACAATATTAATCAGCTTTGCTAAAGTTACTCTGCTCCATTATTTCAGGTAGGAGGGCCCACGGGAAGAGAAGGTTAGAACTCAACAGAAGGTAAGGAAAACTCAGGGAGCAGGTAGGAGAAAAAGAAAGGCATGAGGAAACAAATATTAAAGTGAGAAAACAATAATAAAGGAAACACACAAAGTATAGAGATCCTGATTCACAGTGATGTTCAGGTAAAGTATTAATTTTAAGCCTTTAAAAGCTTAAATACTTTGAAGCATTGAGCTGAAAGAATTGTCTAAATACAAACTTGCACTAGTTTAAATAAAATCTGTCAGGTAGCATGAAGCAATGCTAATTAAACCAGTACAATTTGGTGTTTCAAAATATGCATATTTAAGACCTTGGTTATGTTTGTGAATTTATCCCAGTCTACATAAGAGATCTCACAGGTAAAATTAATAAGCCAGTACAAATCAGGCAAAAGTACAGGTTATGGTACGATACAGTGCCTATAGTAATTTAAACATTTTCACAAGGAGTGCTTTGGACATGATAAACTTCAGTTTACAAATGAGCATCTGCTAACATCAACCTACAAGAAAGTTCACTGGAATTTCATTATCCTTCGGTACCTGTGCAGTTGCAAGCCACCATAGCTTGTAGTTAGGCTAGGTCTTCCCTTCTGCCTTCTGTCCCACTTGCCACTTCTACTTCGTAGAGGGAGATCTCTGTGCTAGTAACTTTACCCATTTCTTCCTTTTCCCAGCTGTGCTGTCAACCTTCTGTCTGCCCTTTACGGTTCATAGGCAGAGACTTGGTATGCGAATAATAATGTTGCTTTAGTGAACTTTAGTGATTATGTCCCCATGACTGGGAGGGTACATATTGAATCTCAGTTTGAGACATCTGCCTCACTGGTATTTGGACCTCTTAGCAATGTCCCTGATAAGACTCAGAATATTCCTGCATTAGAAGCGGGGACGTGGCTTGGAACTGTTGGGGCACGAGCTACTTCAGCAACAGACAATGGAATTAAAACATCTGAAATGGCAGGGAGCTTGGAACTAGATGATCTTTGGGGTCCTTTCCAACACAAACCATTCTATGATTCTATGAAATCGTGCCAAGCAAATGTGATTGATATTGTGGCATGCTGAGCACAACTTCTTAAAGGAGAGGCAAGGAAAAGCAGGGGTTGGGCAGGAGTAAAAATGTGCTGTATGTTTCATCAAATGCGTGAGCAGCCCAGCTGCAATTGGTAGTTTCTCTTAAAACACCTTAAATACTTGGATGAATTTTCTAAGGTGATGAAGTACCCAAGGGAAGAATGTAATCAAGTACAGAAAAAATCTCATAGGGTTCTAATTTCTGTTAGGGGCTTGGAAAATCTGAGATTAACCTTTAAGTAAATGGCTATCATGGAGTGGTATAAACCCCCCAAACAACTGACTTGGTAAGTTTGTTCAATTTTGAATGCATTTTCTAGAAATTACTTTGTACATTTGTACATACTGTATTGGTTTTTATGCAGGAGGTAGCTTAAAGAACAGAAATGCTTTTTTTTTTTAATTTTAGACATTTTTAGGTGAGTGTTGTATGTATAATGCACTTGCACCTTCTCAGACTGTATATATTCTTTATTAACATATTTAAGGTAGATCTGGGATAACAGATAACAAAACTGACCGATATTTTACATTTGATGTGCATACCACTTCAAAATTAAGCTTATTAAAGATAATAAAATGATCCATTGGCAGGCCTTCAGCTGCAGACTAGGCTATTTGGTGAACAATTTACTGAGTGTCTCACTCCCCCCTCCTTCTTAACCATGGGCATTGTCAGTTCATTCTATTAACCTTAATAGGTTTGCTTTCAAAGTGTTTTACTTGGAAGATTTAAACCTGAACTCTGTCATATGTCAGCCTGCAGCTAACCTAAGCAACGAAACTAAAAGAAGATGCACCATATTTATCTATGTACATACTTGTACGTATGTCCACAAGTAGCAGCCTCTAATACACGTGAATAAATGACGTCCTGTGCCTTGTGTAATGCTCTTTTGCTATAGGTCTTTCATTGTTCCATAGGCTGCCTCAGGATTTTTTTTTTCTCTCAATTAAAAAAGAGTTAATGGCAGGCATCTCCAGCTAAGCATGCACTAGTTTGAGAAAGGTTGTGCAAACGAGAGAAGCTTGCTTTCCTCACCTAACAACTGCAGTAGGTATATCTGAAGGCTGCCCTCTGCCCCAGCAGGATGTCCTTTTCTCTCCACCTGGGACTCAACCACAGAATTAGCAAGCAAGTCATAATAGATTTAGCCTTTGAGGAAAGGGCAGGCTCAAGCAACTTTGTCTAGACTCATGGGACAGAATAGCTATGGATGCTGTAAAAGCTTCCGCAAGGAATTTCTTCAGCTCTCAGCAGCATTTTGTGAGAGCTCTGTCTTTCCCATGCAAGTCATTCAAAACAATGTTACAGTTCTGTAAACTTCTGCACCTGCTAAGTTGTTTTTCACCATTGTTATGGTTCCAACTAGAAAACATTTAAAGATGGGTGTCTTAGAACTTGGCCAATCACCTTAGGGGGTGGATGGCCAAAAGAACCAATTACCTTATGCCATTTAACACACTCTTTGCGACCTAACATATAAAACCCCTCTAATAAGTTATTAAATCGCTTCGGCCTCCTTGAACCCTGTGCCTGGACTTTGTGTAGTTTCTCCGTTCCACAGCGAAAACAGTGACAAATAGCAGCCACTATCTGTTGCAGTGACCCAGCCCACCTTGGGTCTGAGTGACATCCAGTGGGTGGATTTCCCTGCCCAGGACAGTGACTCTGAGGGAGGATCTGAGGGCGGGATGGAAGTCTAAGTCCACACCCCACCGGGTGTCTCCTTTGGCAGCATCTCCTCCTCCCGTTCTAAATGTTTCTTTGATGTTTAGGTGTTCATTGTTTTAGAGGTTCATGTCTATTCAACAGTCTCATTGTTTATGCAGTTATGTTCTGGAAAGTTCTGCCAGGTACACTTATCATTGGTTGATTTAATAAGTTCCTCCCTCAATTCCCTTCCATTGGTTACATGTCACCCTTTGTCATTCTCCTATTGGTCTGTCCCTTTGTTCCTCCCTGTTTCCGCCCCCTGTATGAAAGGGACTGTAATGAACTTCCAGGGTCTCTTTTTGGTTGTTCACCTTCCGGATCTGCGTTCCTCTTGTCCCCTTGAGGCAGAGAATAAATCTGGGAACTGAGACACCAAGAGATCCCTCTCTGGTTCTTTACTCTCGCTGGTTGCTAAGCAACACCTGACTGCAGCCTGCTCCATTGGGAGCTGAAGGCACACAGCTCCAGGGGGAGCTGATACCAGTTTGCTGAGCTTTAGACTGCCTTGCTGCTGGGGCACTGAAGCTAGTTGCCTGCCAGGCCTTCGGGCGGCTGAGTGGTCAGAGCAACAATTATCTTTTCTCTATTGCTGCCTTTTAAACAGCTTGTCAGACAGTACTGCCACTTTTATGGAACCTAACAAATACACTGAAGCAGCTGGGTGCCTCCCATCATTTCCATTCCAGAGATCCCCTTAAGTGGCTCCCCCTCCCAATGACACTAGCCCTGACAGATATAGGTCCTTTCAGGACTCTACATTTCTTCCCTTACTTTGATGACTAAGAACCGTGACTTGGAGAAGCCAATACAGCTGTAAATGCTAGTTGTCAATGGCCCCACTTCCCATCACCCTGGCAAGTCACCACTGTGGAGAATTCCATAGAGCCCTTGGCCAAACTCAGCCCAGCTAAGGCAGAAGTGACAGCAATGATTAGTGAGCAGGAGCTTGCCCTATTCTTATCTTGAGCTACTATTCACCTTCTGATCTCCACAGCCTTAGGGTCACCTCCACTTTGCTGCATGCTCAGAGGACCAACAGTAAATGCTGCCCTTTGCAGTTTTACAAGACTGCTTCATTTCCATGGGACAGGGATGAGAACCTGACAGACCACCACGTGGAGCTACTGCAACTTGCTTTCTATCACCCTGAATGCACTGGACATGGCCAGAGACCCAGGACAGTATTCATCACACCTCACACCCAGTCCAAAAGAACAGTGTTCATTTCCCAAATGCTGCCTCCTTGGGCCACCTACTGAGAGAGCTGTTTGTAGAAGTAGCAGAGTTAACAAGACTCAGGGTAAAACACATCAAGAACTAAAAACATGAGCGTTTTTTAGGGCTGTGGAATGCACCTACAAGAGAAATCAGGCTGTGCTGGAGACAAGGTCCTGAGAGGAAACTGTGGAGTGATTCTTTACATAGGTTGTCCCACACTGAGAAGACAATGAAAGTTCCTGTACATGTCAGTCAAAACAAAACAATTCTTCCAGACAGAATAGAGTGCAACAAATCACTGAATTGTTCCTACTTCTTAACTCTTCTTGTGCTGCCAGGTCACCACAGCAAAGGCCTCCCAAGGAATTCCTTGCCAGGTTAGTCAAACAGCTTGCCTATCATCTCAAGAATCCACACAGTCTCCTGACCTCATGAAGTCAATAATATAATCATAGGTATAATCCTGCACAATCTCTGTTGTCCATAGCGTCTTGATAGCAGCTGATTTGATGCAAATGTTATTTCTAAAAGTTATCGTTTCAATACACAATCCTCTTTCCAAAGTTTATCTTTCATCCATCTTCATGACAGAATATTGTTGATGATCATAATGAATCTTCTCAATTTGTATAGAATTGATTCTTAAACAAATGCCACCCCTCTATTCATTAGTAATACAAATTCATTTGGATTTGGCTGTTGATCTCAGGTTGATTTAAAAATATGGGTATATCTCATTGATGCCATTATATAGATGAGGCAACAAAGGCATAATGCCAGGAGCTAGATCTCTCAAAGCTAAGTTAATTCCCAAGACATTATATACACTAGAGGCTATGGATCCATGGGGTTTGGTTCTGTCTACACATGCCAGTAGTAGAGAGTGGATTAAAACTCAGGTCTTCTGAATGCAGTGTCCTGCCTGGTGAGCCACAGGATTATTTCGCTATTTTCTTCTGCTTTACTGTGTGGCCTAAAATAATTCATAAACAATTCTCCAGCTTTCTCTATACCACTACAGAAACAGATTGCACTTAACATTATATTTTTTCAGTTTCATAATGACTTCAGGACTTGAAACAAATGTGAAGTTGGCTCTATTAACTGTTACAGGACCTGGACTTAACAAGTATATGTGTTAGATTCTGTCTGCCTGTGTCTGCAGGTCTTTTTTTTTCCCCCCAATGACTGTACCTTTCAAATTGGTGTTTGAGTTTGAGAAGCTTGTGAGGACTTAAATTGTTGGCACAGGAGAACTGCAAGGATATAATGTCTATAATAAAGCGTCCCATTTATCTACTGATGCCTACGCTTTTTGAATTATCAAGCACTTAGGGATGTACAGACAATCAGACAGCTGAGTTAGCTAAATATTCTCAACCTTATTATTCTGCATAATGCTGGAATAGGTACCAGAATGAACCATCCCAGCCTGCTAGTTTTAACTCTGGATTCATGGATTCACTTTAGTATAAAGCTAAGCTGTGGAGAGAAGGAGAAAGTATTCTTAACACTTACATGTTGCATGAATCATGATTGCCAGCCTTGCACAGACTGTTCTGTTTTAGCAATAAAATTGGAGTAGCTGGAGGAACAAATGCCCACTGCTTTACAAGCAGCTTGTTTTAGACATCACCAAGAGGGACCTGTGGAGGTACTTGGGTAGTTTTGATTCTACATACTTTCCAATCAAAAGGCTTCAGATGCCAATTACTGAAATCTGCCATAGCCTTAGAACAGAACCCAAAGTACTTTCAGTTGAGCACAGAGATAGGATTCTTGTTTTGGTGAAAAATGGAAGAAAGAAAGGGGCAAAAAATGAAGCATTAAATGATGATGTCTGGCATCACCAGACCTATTTGACTTCCATCTGGGAGAGAGGCATTATGCTGTGAATACTAGAGACATGTCCTATCATTTTGCTGGACAAAGTCCCTAAATACCTCTAAACCTTTCAGTCACAACTAGATTAGTCTACTTGAAAGAAGGAAAATAAACTCTGAAAGCAACTAATGCTACTATAAGTTAGCCTCAGCAGTGTATCTGTACTGGGATACTCAGAGATTGATCATCCTAAGGAAGAACAGCAAACACTGCAGGCTTTAGCCCTGGTGTATAAATCCCCTTGCAATTCGACTTCCCTGTTCTTTCCTTGCTAAGTCCCAGGAGATGTTATGAGTAAATAAAAGCTGCTGCCTTCACCCTTCAACCCTTCTCACCTGATCAGTTTTAGTGGCGCTGAAGAGCAGTACCAGTAATGTCATAACTGTGCTCCACAGAAGCTGCCCAACTGACCGCTTACTGACCACTTCTCAGCATAGTTTTCCTAAAGAAGAGGAAGTTCTCTGGAGCCTGATAGGAATAAGCTTTTACATATATATGTAGTAATATATATAAATTGCAGTTTCTCCCTGTGCAGTCCAGCCATCAAGTCTGTACAAATTTAATGGATAATATCCCAGGTGAGAGGCATGACTGACTGCTTAGTTACCAGAGGAGGTCTAAAAGGTCTGTACACTCCCTCAACCTTTCCTGCCTGTCATTCTGAAACTTTCTGTGTCAGACAGTCCCATCTGTCACTCAGGAACTACATCTGCTTGCCTGTTTATTTTCTCACTTAGGGTTGAGGTCACTTGCCCTCCTTTTAGCTAAACAGAGGAGACAGTAGTAATCAAAGCATAGTATCAGTGCTCCGGGGATGTCTTTTTTGAATAGCCTCTCAGTACGTTGTTCTGCAAATCTTACAAAGTAATGTAGATATACACAACCAGAGGAAAAGAACAGGGGGAAACGTTTGGTTTGAGATCCAGCTAGAGGAAAACAGTACTGCTGAATCTATAAGCTACCTGGAAAAACCAGGTGTAATATTTACTGAGGAATTTCTCATGTGTGACAAGAAAAAAATGTCACCAAGTTTATTAAATGGTAGCCTTTCACAGCAAAATTCAATGAATATCCTGCACAGATGTAAAGTGCAAAAAGGAGTTGAAAGTGCTTATTTTTCAAAAAAGCAAATCAGCTTCCTGACTGCTCAGTGTTCTTAAGGGACCATCCATAAGACAACATGCCAGTCTGCATGGAGTTATTAATTTTGCTCTCTACACTTCCTCTACTAACATTTGTTAGGCTCTGATAAACAGTATTAAATAGCTGTCAGGTCCTGCCTTCAAAATCAGTGCATTATAGCATCTACTAAAGGTATTCCTGTGGAGTTGATTCTAAAAAAGAGCTTTATACTATGGATGAGCAATTTGTATCTGAAGGAAAGAGCAGGGAAAGAAAGACTGAGTTCAGGGAGAGAAAGCGTGTCTGACTTGTTTGCCCTTTGCCTAACTGTGGAGTGGGCAGGCAGTTTGCGTTACCTTGCAGACCCCAGCACATCTTGAAAGGATTTAAAGCCTGTTCTCTCAAGACTTGATTTCTCTTTGCAGTGCTATTGTGATGAATCATGCATTACTATGATTAGCAGAGAGAGGTACAATTACTTTTTTGCAGCCGTAGCTGGCAAGATTGCCTGGAAGCCCAGATGTGACAGACATGGAAAAAGCATCTTGTGGGACATGGAGAGAATGGAGAGATGGAAACTGTTGCATGTACAGTAAAAAAAAAAAAAAAAAAAAAAAAAGTTGAATAGGGGAACAGGAGGAGAAAGACTTGTAAATGAACACTACCAGGAACAAGGCCCTGACTGAACTGAACTGTCCCTCCAAGCAGGTATGACTCTTCTCATGCATGAGAAGCTGCTTATCAGCAACTATTTGCAGCAGATGGTACCCCCTCAAGAGCAAATTAAAAAAAAAAAAAAAACAAAGACACTGAAAGACACTGAAGAAGAAAAATAAGCTATTCTGGAGAAGGTTTAATAATATTACCAGGCAATTGGAAAGTGCGTGTCAAAATTGAAAGGAAGCAGGGTGGGGAGACAGAGTGGAAGAGAATTAAGAGGAGGAGAGCATTGGCCAACTGCGTGGCAGTCCCCACATGGTCTCCTTTCTTGGAAAGGACAGCAAGCTGCTTCTTCCTAATGCTGGTTGTTTTTAACCTGCTTGAAGAAGGACATTGAGATGATACCAAAATCCTAAGAGCCTTTGAAATTCAAGTTCTCAATGGAGAAGGGATAGAATTTTAAATGACACAAAAATGAAACAAAACATTTTTTTATTTCTATAGTGTAAACAATAGTAATATTTTGATTTCCTTAATATCTTTTCCTTGTTTCCCAATAATCTCGCACTTCTCTCATTGTTAAGGCATGAATGCTTCCAATACTTCTAAATTTCTATTAGTCTTTGTAGACCAAAATTGCTTATAAAATGTAATCTCTTATAGGTGGCAGGGCAGCTTGTCTGAAAGGTCAAAGCGAAGGTTTAGTGCTTGCACCATTAAAAACAAAGGTGCGTCTACAATCAGTGTGGTGGCCACAGAATCCTGGAACAGTATGGGTTGTAATGGACCTTCAAGGTCATCTAGATAATTTCAATCCTCCTTTCGTGGACAGAGACACCTTTCACTAGACCAGGTTGAGCAGAGCCCCATCCAACCTGGCCTTGAACGCTCCCGGGGATGGGGCATCCACAACTTCTCTGGGCAACCTGTTCCAGTGCTCCCACCACAAAGACCGGACTGTAAACGATTTCTTTGTAATACCCAATCTAAACCTGCCCTTTTTCAGTTTGGAGCCACTCCTCCTTGTCCTAAAAACGTGGCCCAGCCTCCCCCACCACGGAAGTCACTTAAGTCATACTGATCTGAGTGTGAATCTCAGACTGACAGGGCGGACTGAATAGCGGGCTGGCATGTTGGTCCCTGACTGGAAACCCTCACTGACAGGCAATCACAGAATCATTCGGTTGGGAAATACCCCTATGACCATCCAGCCCATGGACCTCGCTCACGCTTTCTCCAAACGCCTCTAGAAGGCGACCTCGTCCTCCCCTCTCGTCCCACCCGGCGGTGCAGGAACACCGGAGCAAGGCGGCGCAGCGGCTCCGGGCGCGGCTCAGCGAACCCTCCAAGCCGCGTTGCCGGGGCGGTGGACGGACGGACGGACGGGACGGAGCGAAGAAGGAAAGAAAGGGAGGAGGAAGACATGGAGGGTTGGACTGGCGCTCCTCTGCTGCCCTCTGCTGCGGGGCCCCGCGCCGCTCCGCTCCGCTGCGCTCCCTCCGAGCTCCCGGGAGAGCCGCCGTGCCAGGAGAGCTCCGTGCAGCGAGGAGACGGGAACAGCGCTGGGAATTCCTGATGCGAGGAGATGCCCACCCTGTCCCTGATGGAGCGGCCGGAGACGGGTAGCTACAGGGACAAAGGCCGGTGCAGGAGGTGGAAACACATTATTGACACATTTGAGGGGTCAAAACTTGCCGCCCTGTGCTCCCAGGGCAAACTTAAAACTTAGGAGTGGTGTCCATTTTATGCCTGAAGATGATTAACGCCCCAATTAAGAGTTGTGAACTAGGAGAAACCATGTATTCAACAAGTTTTATGATGTTATTGAAATGATATTCGTTGAAACTTAAGCTGCACCTACGAATGCCCCATTATTCTGGGCGAGCTGGAAGGGCACAGGTGTCACCGGCACGGCGCGGACCCGCGGGGACAGAAGAGCCGGGATGCTGGGCTGCCAGCCCTCCGGCGCGGCTTTCCCTGCATCCCGAGGGCGGCGGCACACAGGCTGCATGCGAGGGCACGAGCACTCGTGGCAGTTTTTATTTCTCTTCAGTTTCGATGGGCTGAAAGCGATTTGAGGACTTTCACTCCCAGCGAACCGCTCGGTACAGCGCCGCAGGTGCCCGCCGCGAGGCGGCCCTTCCCGGCCTCCCTGAGCGTCGCTGTGCTGAGGTTGGCACTGCTCAGGTGCCCAGGGAGGTCGGGCACTCCTTCGCTCGCTCCGTGACCCTGCCCTTGTGATCCTCTCCTCATCGTTTTCTCTTCCCTCCCCCGCCTCAGAGCGCGCACGGGCGCTGCAGGGGGCGGGGCTCTCCCTTAGCCCCGCCCCCTCAGCCGAGGCCCCCATAGGCCGCCGCCGTTGCCAATCGACGTGTCCCGCCTTTCCTCCCCGCTGCTGAATCCACCGCCGAGCAACGGATTGCGGTGGCCATCGATTCCCTCGGCTTGCCGTGCCCCCCCCCGTTCCCACGCACATCCCGGTGCCGGTGCCAGTCCCGGTCCCGGGGGATGTAGGAGGACGCGCGGCTGAAGGTACCCGGGCAGCACCGCCGCCACGTCCCCCCACGCGGCCGCCTATCGCCTGCAGGGGCGGGCGCAGCCGCCTCCGTGGCTGTGTGGCTGCAGGCGTTCCTCGGGGAGACCTGGAAGGGTCACGGCTGCTCCCCGCGTACCCCC